>JARHVA010003551.1:0-600000 GCA_037957365.1 Torreya grandis
GATGATTGGATGTTAAATATGAATCATTTATACTCCATAAAATTAGAATTAGCTATACAAAATCTGTATAAACATGATAAAAGTAGGGTATTTTTTACCATTTTATGTGTTTTACAAGCTCTATAAGGATTTATAAGGATGAAACCAACTTTAAGAGGAATATTTAGACTTTTTATAACTATCCATGTTTAATTTAAATGCCTTAAAAAACTTTTAAGTGTGGAATAATAGCTCTCATCTCAGCCAATAAAAACTGGCATAGTGGATAAGCTAGGTGTTGAAGGGTGGAGATCTTTAAGTGAGGTGATTTTAAGGTGTCCCTAATGATTATAAGGAAATGGAGGGTCTTTAAATGTATAATACACTTATTATAATTTATTTTCATGAAAAATTGATGCCAATTTTGAGGCCAAGTGTGTAGGGTGAATGGAAGAGGAGTTTTCTTGATAACAAATGATGATGGCTCACTTTCAAATGATTCTAGAAGACCAAGAATTCAAACACTGAATGGTGAGGCATGTTTGAGATTTTTCACCTTAATTCCAATCATTGGAACTATTCTTAGTCAGTTATGAGGCATTCAAGAAGCTAAAATCATGAAGGTAGATTTTATGAGTTAGTTAAAAGGATTTTATGCCACTTTGTAAGAGTTTGATGATTTAGATGGACACTTGGGATTCATTACCTTGTATGGTTCATCCCCATATAATATACTAATGTATGAGTAAATAATTCTCTTATCTTGACAAGTGTCCTTATGACCCTCTCTCTCTCTCTCTCTCTCTCTCTCATCTCTCTCTCTCTCTCTCTCTCTCTCTCTCTCTCTCTACTCTCTCTCTCTCTCTCTCTCTCTCTCTTCTCTCTCTCTCTCTCTCTCTCTCTCTCTCTCTCTCTCTCTCTCTTCAATTTATATAATAACTAACCATTTTGGTCATTATAACTTATGCTTCTCGTAAGTATGGTAAACCCATGCCCATTTGTATGCCATTTGATCAATAAGACTATTGATTTTTACCTCTTCATGAATTTCATAAGTTTTTTTTTACTTGGATGATGAATCTTTCTTACTGAATACTATGTATTCATTAACATGTCTCATTATTTCACCCTATTTATAGTTGTAAATCTTCTTTGTGTAGGGTATGTGAAGTGTTATAGGAAATGTCAAGGATTGAGTGAGTTAGTTTATTCATTATTGCCATTAAATTCCTTTTTTCTAGTCATCCTAACTCTTCACATTCATTCATAACCTCATAATGTAACATTGATGTGAAAAAATGTAGATTGAACGAGTGTATGTTTAGTTTGTCCCTTGATTTCATGTGTAACATGCATCTAGTTCGAAGTCATCAATCTATTTGGTATATCACCTCCATTAGTATAGTTTGATTTCATTTTTGTCTCTCTATTTTCACCCCCAAAGTTTAGGTGTAGTTGAAAATCCAAAGTGGTAAATCAAGGGAGCTATCCCTATCTAGAGATTCACCTCATCCTTAGGCTACCCAAAAGCCTAGAAGTGTTTCCCTTATGCCACTTGGATGAAGAGAGTTTAGGCATCTCCTCAAAGGGTAAAAATCCTAGTGATAACACATATTACCTTGAACTTATATTAAATAAAAGTTTATGAAAGGTATATATATATATATATATATCATACTATGTCTTGGCATAACTCCAAGTTAAATAGGATGGAAATTTAGAACACAATCAAACTATTTATTGTACAAGGTAACTATATATTCATTAGTAACAAAGCATTTCAATTTCTTCTTAACATTAATTAAATTTTTCCCATTAGTAAATGAAGGAAATTAATAAAAAATAACATTAATTTCAAACTAAACTAGTATATATTTCATTATTATAACAAATTAATTTAAGTGTACCTCTAGGCAAACAATCACAAGCCAAAACAAAACAAGAAAAAGAGAGGACTAAGCCTATCACAATTTTTATAGATTTTTGTTGTAAAATCTATCCCCCCTTAAAATAAGAATGCAAATTTCCTTATATGAAAAAGATAAGGGGACTTATCTCTAAGTAGTAAGGATGCCATCTCTAGCCATGATTGCCACCCCAATATGCTGTAACTATAATACGTTAGAATAATACCTCCATTCTTAAAGGAAATAAAAATTATACTTTGTCTTTTCTCCATGGTTGTGACATGTGTCTAACTAAAATGATCCTCCACTTCTCCTTTTTTGATCAAGCATTATGAATGATTTTCTATTCAATCCACTTAGAAGCATATTCAGGTCCAAAATCCATTAGTTCACTCCATGTACCTACTTTTACTAGTTAGACTCCTCAAAATCCAACTCAATTGATTATTCGATTATTTTCCTCTATTAAATGCATTTTGATGTTTTGATATGCCATAAAATAGACCCTATTATTTTTATGATTATTTCATAAATTAACATTGTTTAGGTCCACTTGTCTACTCTGTTGGTCTCAGGCTCATCTCCATTGTCCATGTGGATTCTTCTCAATTTTGCATAAATTTTCCTTTGCTAGGCTATTAGATTTTTCTATCAGGTCCCACTTTGCTGATGAATCCATAAAATGGCTCATTATATCCATAAAATAACATCCTTTTCATTACATAAGAAGTGGATCTAAATGTAGTTTCTAAACTTATGGTCTATATAGAATAAAATAGTAATTATCTATCATGGTTATGTCTTTAAAATTATTTTTTATCCATTCATTAGATATTAATAATGATAATTAGGAAAAATATGTCAATAAGTGCATATATAGTTCATACTAAGCTAAAAATGATTCAAAGTATGAAGAGTAACCATTCAAGCATAATGTTGAAACAAGATCTAGTATTATGGTCAAGTTATAGACTCTTACATATTTGTTATAGACTCCCATAGTAGCTATGTATTACATCATAAACTCCTATAGGCTTGCTATAGTAGCTAAGAATTAAAATAGGCTTGCTATAGACTAGCTACAGATTACATTAGACCAACTGTGGACCAACTATAGATTATATCAGAGTAGCTACAGATTACATTAGCCAGTTATAGATTTCACCAAGCTTGCTATGGATTTCACTAGGCTTGCTATGGATTTTAGCAAGTTGCTATGTATTTCAACATAATTTCTACATACTTCACCAAAACTACTACAGACATGTTTGGAAAATATTTCAAAATGTATTTTAATTTTCTAGCTATCACAAACAATGCTTTCCATATATATATATATATATATAGGTTTCTATTTATAGACTTTCCATTATAGATTGTATTCAAATATAGATTTATGTAATTTCATTTCTAATTATTAGCTCTCTCCATGTTTGGTGGAGATCAAGATTAGTCAGTAATAGATTTCTTTAATAGAATAAATATCTCTCTCCATATTTTATGGAGATTGAGATAGGATAGAGTATCTCAGTTGTTACTCCAAAATAAGGTGTTGGTTGAAAGTATGAATTATAAATGTAACCTTCCTTACTTGAATGAAATAATTAATCAATCAATCAATACATTTTTCCTTCCATCATTCTCCATAGCCTATTCTAAAACTGATGTTCTAAGTAAATCCTCTTTCAAGGAATGAGATGACCTCTCATTCCAAGGAAGATGGATCCATGTATTTTTATATTATTTTTTTATTTTTTAATTATCACTTTTCTATAAATTATTATTTTATATCTTTCTTGATGTAAATTTTTTTATTTTATACATCTTGTTATAAAAATGTAGGTATTTTATGTGTTTATCATTCATTTTCAATTCAAAAATTTACATTCTACAAGTGTGATTTACTTTTATACAAGTGTGCTTTAATTTCATGCAAGTGTGCTTTAATTTCATGCAAGTGTGCTTTAATTTCTACAAGTGTGATTTTCAATTCTATCAAGTGTGATTTTCAATTCATACAAGTGTGGAGTGTGATAGAAAGAACCATTTACCAAAGATATCTTTCTCCTATTGCATACAACCTTCAGACACTAGTAGTGGATTGGCATTATCAAATGAAGTTATTGACAACAACCACCATTTGCCACTTGTCAGCTTGTCATTACCCCTGACCTTTACTTTTGTATTTACATCTATCATCATTATATCCACATGGTGCATTCTTGGGCTCCTAGGATCCTTATACTTTTGGCTAACATTATCAATGCTCCAAGATCTTGAGATCTTAAGAAGGTACCATGTGGCATCTCCTTTGGGTTTCAAGGTCATTAGCCTTTGCCAATTTTGTTCAACTCTTAGGTTTCTAGGTTAATACTATAATACTCCCAAAGTTTTATGGTTATGAGGTTATAAGGTTTCAAGCTAATTCCATAATGCCTATGAGGTTATGAGCTTTTAAGGTTCTGAGATTTTTGTAGTTCCTTCAACTCTCCATTGGGCTAGGTCACTGGGATCATTCCATGTGGCATGATATTAGGGGATGAGACTTTAAAGATACTTAATAGTTTTTTTTTTTAAATATTTGACTCTGAAGATTTGCATCGATGATGTTTAGACATGTGGAAGGATCTAGGGACTTCCACAAATCTTCAAAATTTACAAAAAAGACAAGGCAATAAAAGAAATAAAGAAAATGAAGTCATTAGTAATTTAAACCAAAAATCTATAAAATCCACCAAGGCATAAAGCAAAGTTAAGCTTCTGAGCTTGAACACATAATAGGATTCATAAATTCACATCAATGACTTTATTTTATTTTCAAATCTTGAGTAATTTAAGAATAACCAAGTTTAAAATTTAATATTGACTAAGTCTTTATAATGGGGAATTATAAATACTTGGTCACTCTAAAATTTTAAAAAAATAAAATAAAATAAAATTAGAGTTACAATTAAGACTGGGTAGATCAGACATGGAACTTTTTATGTTTAAAAGGATTGAATTCAAACCTTGTTAATATCAAGAAGCACTCACATCTAGAAACCTAAAAATTAAATACCAAAGTCAAACAAGAGGGTCCCTATTTGAAATATGAGAATGGGGTATGTTGTACCCAATATTTAGATATATGTCAAGTATGTAATCATAATATTCAAAGATATAACATTTTGTAACATATACCAAATATATAATACCCATCTTTCCCCAAGACATAAATCAGATGGTAATGTAGTAACACATGAAATATAAAATCATAGAAATGTGTTATTAGTCTTCAAGATATAATAATGATGATCATAAGTAAATTAATGGTGCTCTATCCCAATAGATGCTCAAGCCATAATATGGATCATGGTTAAAAAAACATAAGCATAAAGATAACAATAAGGAACACACCAAACACATATATATGGTAAATAGAATAAGAGACATAAAAAAAACCATAAGCATGTAAAATTAATTAATAATCATGTCAGAAACTTGAAGTAAAATCAAACATATACTAGGAACATCAAAAAAATTAGGCACATAATAAAATAATAAACATCTAAAATCCACATTAGGGATGGATCAAACACATAAGGTAATGAAGTCACATTTGAAACATAAAATACACATCAAGATAAAACAAAAGACACATTAGACATATGGGAATGGTAAATAATATGGTAGATACATGAGTACATTATATACATTAACATGGTATATGAAACATATTCGGATATAGATAAACATTATAATAATAATAATAATAATAATAATAATAATAATAATAATAATAATAATAATAATAATAATAATAATAATAATAATAATAATAATAATAATAAGAAGAAGAAGAAGAAGAAGAAGAAACATGGAACATAGCACATGAGCTTAATAAGTATGGTAATAAGACATAATAATTGCATGGAAAAAAGACACATGTATAGGATTCATATAAATAACCATTGAAAGTATAGTAAATGAAAATAAAAGAAATAAATGCAAGTTGATAATTAATAATGTTAAAATTCTTAAGAGTATATATAAGTGTACTATGAAATAATTTGATGAGATGAACGACTCCATTAAACAATTTAAACATCTTTATATGGGTAGTACTAGCCAAGTGGGTTTGAAGAGGAAAATGGGGGAAGGTGAGAACATTTACCAAAATATTCTTCATTTGGAGGAAAGGGTCTCAATTATAGAGAGAGAGAAGATGTAGATGTAGGATAACATCAAACATATAATTTAGATTAGTAAATTAACTAAAAAAAACTATGTTTAATATCATGGTGTTGAAGGAGATCATCAGAGCTAGCAGAGCATAATAGTGTAATCTAAGATTGAGGAAAATGATCAAAGACAAGGATAAGGATAAGGTGTTAGAGGTGGAGACTAGAGTTTTTGGTGATTTGGATAAATTTATTGATGGTTTGGTTGAGGAATGGGATTTAGTCCTTCATGGACTGTATGTCTAATTTCTAGTTGTTTGTTTGTCTTATCCTCAATTATTGGTGTATGATGTTTTTATACTATTGATTTGTTGTTGTTTAACAACTTTTTGTTAGCTTTGGTAAATTTCATTCAATATTTGGTATTTTTCGGATTTTTTATTTTTCCTTGTAAAATTTAAGGGATCCTTTAATAAACATCACTTTATTTTTATCAAAAATAAAATAAAGGAAAGATAAACCTTCAAAGGATCAAGGACATGCCCTAAATTTCTCCCAAGTAATCAAGAAAATACCCCTATCCTCAAAAAATAAAGAGTTTCCCAAAGAGAATTAATAGTTTCCCCTATCTACATTCACTTGGCTAATCACATTGATACTTCATATGAGAAATAAATAAAAAGTTTCCTTTATCTATGCACACATGTGAAATTAAAGTCAAGATGTAGTTATAACAAAATTACAAGGTAGAAAATATTTCATTCAGAGAAGAAAATAAATGAATATTTGAGAATCTAAAAAAAACCTGACATATATTTTCTCAACATAGCATGATAGACATGAAACAATTTAGCATGTGAATTACATGGAAAAAACATGCAAAATATTTGCAACATAATAACAAGGCACCTAAGAAAGAAACATAAAAATAAGAAAGAAATCACAAATAATGAGAGAGAAAATGAAAATAAAAGTTAGTTTGTGATATTAGGAAAAAATAAATATTAGATAGAAAATTCACAATAAAATGATTCATATTAGTAATTATAAGAAATCAATTAAAATATAGAGTTTTGAGTCACCAAAAAATCAATCCATGATAAATCATCTATTTAAAGAACATTTTTCACAAGGTTAGTTTTTAGGATGTCATATTCATTATTGTTAGTCCATAAAGTTGTATCACTTTCATATCCCTTTTATTATCTAGAAGTTACATGTTGTATCTAATAATTATTGCACTTTATTAAGGATAAATGTGTGCCCATGCATTTAAGATATCTTACTTTAGGTAGAAACCTTGGTTTCTAATTTACTAACCATTAAATTATTTTGTTTCCTTTAAACATTACTTATCTATTAATTAAATAAGTAATATGGTTAGTAATTTAGTTGAATTTTTATTCGATTAAAGTTTTAATTTTTTAATATAATCAGCTAATCATGGTCATATAACCTAATTACATTTTTAAAATTTATTTTATTTGTTCAATTTTTAGGTGATTAGTAGCTAGATGATTAATCAAATAAATAATATTAATAGACTAATTACAGGGTATTTAATAGATTAAATATAAATATATATTTCATTTACATATTATAAACACCTAATTTTTGTACATCACCATTTTTAATTACATCTTTGTCATGCATTATCATACTCAGTTAACTTGTGTACATTTGGCTATTTTTGAACACCTTTCCACCCACATTAGAGTCTCTCATATCTTGATTCATATATTTCCTTTTACTTATCTATTATTAGATTCAATATCCTAGTCATCCATTATATGTTCAACTTGATCTTCATTCTTAGCATTTTTGCATCCAAGGTTAGAATTTATGATATGGCAATTTTCTCTTAGAAAAAATCAGAGGCTTGTCAATTATTTTTCTCTTACTTTTTTGGGTATATTTCACATTGGTGTGATTCCTCATGCCATGTTTTTTTATTATCACTATTCAAAATGGTTGACCTATGTTTGATGTGTCCTAAAGACCCCTTTTATATACAAACTAATCATAAATCATTTACCAATTTATCTCCACTTCTCCACCTGACTTCAATTTTGAGTTCACATAGATTCCATATATTAATACACTTGTTAGTGAGCCTACATATTGATCCTTCATTGCATATATAAAATCCACATATTATGCCATCAATAGATTGTGTCAAAATAAGGTTATAATGGGAGCATATCATTTCATGTTATTATTCTAGGAAGAGATGATTAACCCCTATCTCTCACTTGGGTTGGGATTTCCATCACATGCCCTAGACTTATATTGAATATGATTCCAAGTACGTGGGATATGTAGCTGAAAATCCTAAAGAGTTTTATTGAGCCAAGTAACTCACTTACACCCTTTTATGCATACATTGGAGGATTAGATCAAGAATAAAATGAGATATATCTCAATATATTTTTTCCATAAATTATACAAATAAATACATAACCCTATTTTTTTTAAAATTATACCTAACCATAAAATTACAAAGGACATAATCAACACCCAAGTATAAATTTATCAACAAAATAGGGATCAAATTGGTCATTTGTAAATTTTAACTAGGACACATTTGGTACTTCATTGATTTTGACCCAAAATTATTTTCAGAATTATTTAAAATCACATCCAAATTTTTGTTTCTAGTCTCATATTCATAAAATAGTATCTAGGTGTGTATATTTAAAACTCTTTTTTATTTTATCCATTTCCATTTTTTGTTTGATCATTTTATCTTAATTTTATTTATTTTTATTAGGCATTAATCAAAATTTATTATTTTATTTTATTGAATTATATATATATATATATATATATATATATATTCCATAGCTTTAAGGATTTTTTGCTTAAGATATTTATCCTATAATCCATAATTCATTAAAATATTTCGGTGAACCCAATCTTATGATCATCCAACTTAAGGTTTCACAACCCTCATCCCTTACCATTTTATTTATAATTTCATACCTTTGATCTCAAAAAAATATATTTACATTTGTTTCTCATTGTTTAATCATTTGCCCCATCTTATTTCATTTGTCCTAAGATTGCATCTTATGCCAACTAGGAAGGTTAAATCTAAAAACCTTACGAGACAAAGTGTTGGATTGATTGGTGATAGGAGTGATTTGATTTAGCTTTGTGTGTTTCTATTCATGCTTGTTTGAAGTAAAAAGATTAAAAATATTTTTAAATTCCTCCTACTTCTATTGTTGAAAATGCAAATGATGAAAATGTGAATGTAAATGCTAATGATAATGCAAATATGAATAGTAATTCCAATGTTGATCCTAAGGTTGATAAATATGATTATGAGGATAATGATTTTGACAATTAAAATTATTTTGATGATGTTGATCCAAAATGAGTTATTCAACTTGATTATTTCAAATGAAAATGTCATGGATATTTAGAATCCATTTTGCTTAACATTAAGAAAATAAAAAATAAATCTTTCTATAAGGAATCCACACCTAAGAATGTTCCCATATGTCATTTAAATTTTCTTAATCATATTATTTGAGGCTTAATTATACATTAGGTTATGGGGTTACCACTCTTAGTGTTCATCCTAATATTTATATGCATCCACCTAATGTTACTCCTTAGGTTACTCCCACTATTCCTAAATAAAATACTACATATTTTGAATCCCCTATGCCTAAGGTACCATCATTAAACACTTTTAATTATTTATCTCATGGTATTGATCATAATAAAAATACTAACTAAGACTCTAATACTACTAATATTAATGAAATTATGGCTCCTTAACATACTACCACATCTAAGGATGCTTTTATTCAATGATCTATCCAAGACTTACAAGCCCAATTTAGGTTAGTTGCCTATGGATTTAAAAATTATAATCATGTGATTACTTCTTAAGATATAATACATATCCCATTATCACATGATTTATTTAGTCACCCTTTTATTTGTAGTTTTATATTCCATAAATTTTAATAATAGAACAAAAATGGTGATCATTCTCATCACATTCGATCTTATTTTTACATCACGAATTGATTTTATTCATGTTCATTTATTGATGAGGAAAATATTTCCTATAATTATTAAGGACTATGTTTTGGATTGGTTATATGCCTTATATGTAGGATTAATGAATTATTTTAACTATTTGGCCTTTATAATATTAGCTCACTTTTTAAAAAAAAATAACCAAAAGGTTTTTTCTAAGCTTTCTCAAATTAAACAAGGACCTAGTGAGAATTTTAATAAATAGTTTCCTTGATTCAAGACTACAATTACAAAAATATCCTACCAAATACCTAATAATGAGCTACAAAGTTTATTTTTTCAAAAAAATTCTTCAACCACTAAAAGATAAAGTCATGTTCAACACTTACCCATGTTTGAATTTTCTTTACCATATCTTTCACAACTATTAAATTAATCTTTAAAAGGATAACATTTTAAAATATGAACCTAAAAAACCTACCTCTTGTACCTATAAATATTAGAGATAATTAATATTAAAATTTAAGGCTAATTATGTTCTGACATTTCAAACTAATAATGAGGCCAAAACTACAAACATTTTTTCACAACCACTTGGCATGCTTATCCTTCTAAATTTTAGAACACATAAAAAATTCACAAGTTTAACTATACCTACTCAAAAATTACTTGCTTGCTTACAATATGACATCTTTACCTCCTCCATATCAATTGGATACGTCTCCAAATTTACCTAAAATATATGATGTAAATCAATATTGTGACTACCATAATGGTTCATTACATTCTAACAATTTATAATTTATGTTGAAACATAAGATATAATATATAATATTCAGTAATTCCATACATGTTGACAACTATAATAACATATTGAATGTATATATTTCATCCATGTTAAAGTCCATAATAACATATTAAATTTATCTATCACAAGACCTAACCAAAACTTATAAATATTTAGCATTCATTTCTCAAATTATGATACTAATAAATAAACAATACCCACATTTATACATCTACATATAAACCAACCATTTCCAAAGAACAAATCATCTATAGCATTATATGTATGGTGAATAATTATCAAAATAAAATGCCATAATTTAATTTTAACTATCACAATATTCAAAAAGCTTATTCAAATAGTGGTCCACTCTAAATACATGATTTTGTTGATACACATCCTACCATTACACATGTAATTATGATAGATGTTGTTTCGATTCATACTCTCAATATGATGTCATTTATAGCTAGTATAGGATATACTCAGCATAAATTATAAGGCATAACCATGTTACTTAAGAGTTATGATAGTATTACATAGAATCACATTGGTGGTATTAAATTAATAGTAGCCATAGGTCCTAAGAAAGTATTAATATGATTTTATGTATTTTCAGATAGTGATATATACAATCTATTACTTGAAAACCCATAGCTAAGTAAAATGAGATAAATTCCTAAATCAAATGATATAAATTCCTTCCACATTACATTTATGCATTAATTTTATGCATAATGACAAATTATATACTATTCATGACACATTTTACAAGATACTTATCTAAAATTAAAAAAACCATGATATTTTACAAAAATTTATACCTAAAAATAATAATTTAACCTCATGTGATATCTACTACTATTTCACCACCCTTAGTCATGGTTCTTACCATCCTTTCATATACATTTTCAACTTCTTATGTCACAACTCCTAGAGTTGAGACTATAGTAGGAACACCACCACAATATATAATGCCTTATCATCCACATCCTAAGATTTATCGACAACCATTTTCATTGATTCATATCAAAGTACCTACTAGGAGTTAAAATATACAAATACCAATCCAAACTAGTACACATAATTTCTAATTGATTAAGGTGAATCCTTGATCCCATTACCACCATATATCTATTTTTCATGATGATTCAAGTTACTACACAACTTGTGCCTTTTTTTTAATACTTTTATTGACAATAGAACTTGAAATTATATTTTAGATGAGATTATTAGTTAGCCACATTGGCCTATCTCTTCTGCTCCATTGATATATCCTATTGTGTCATACTTTAGTTTTTATTATATATTATTCTAAATGTCATGCCTTTTATGTTCCTTACACCATTTATTTTTGGCCTTGCATTATATTTTTCTAATTTTGACATTTATATTCTATTTATATCTTACATTGACATTATTTTATCCCCCTTGGTTTATGTTGATTTCTATGTTGCACCACTTGTTGCCCCTTGATTATTTATCTCATTCTAGGCACTTACTCTCAAAATGATTAAAATATACATGTTTCAATAATTTCCATCCTAGTATGCACTAAGTTTTAATGAATTTTTAAGTTGTATGTAATAATCCTCCTCTTCTTTCTTGTAGATATTTACCCCTTGCATTCCTTGTCTTCTCTTGATTTATCCCCTTGGATTATTTTCTTGATTGATTTATCTCACCTTATTTTTGTTAGTTTTTTCCCATTGTATTCCTTATTGTGTGACCTTCTCCTTCTTCTATATAAATATAAAAATGAAAAAAAAAATAGAAAAAATAAAAATAAACAAATATTTACCTTTATCTTGGTCAAAGGATACATATATATATGTTTACACACACTATTCTACTGGTATTATTTTACTTGGTGAGATGGAAGATGTATAGGTTCTATATGATAATTAAATTATATATTATTTGCAACTACATTCATCCCTACATCCTAGAGGCATTTACACATTGGAGGTATTCCTTATATTGGTGGCATCTCTCTAAAATGGGTCTCATGTGATATCTTTCCTACTTTCCATTTATAATATATAGCTACTTATATTAACTACATGTGTCTTGATATTTCCTACATATTACATGTTATATTGATGTATTGCATGTTCCACTACATATCCTATGATTTTTTGATTTCTATTGTGACCAACATGGCCCCCCCATTTTTTAAATTTAAAATGGGGACCTAATTTGGCATAACAAATTCATATTCATGTCTTATTTTGATAAAGTAAGTCTAAATTTAGACTATGAATGATTTCCTTAGGTTTTAGTTGAAATCAAGGATTGATAGTGAATTATTCTAATATGACTTTGACATTCAAATCTAGGAATTTATCAAAATTGGGTTTTAATTTATTCTATAATAATTAGGCTAACTAGGTGTTTGTCAAAGGTTTTTTTTCTTTTATAATCTATAATAACGTTACATGTCAAATTTTTTAGCCACATGTCTCTTTTGTCCTTAAATATAAATAAAATAAACAATGGCAAAGTATTATAATCATTTAGATAGGTTGAGTGGATGAGATGATGCAATGTGTCTCTATCCATTTCCCTCATGGATCAATCATCAAATTTCCAAGTCCATTCTCAAATGACTAGGTGAGGATCATCAAAGTGTCTCAATTTTGTCTATCCATGGCCTATTGAAAATTTATAAATTTATCTTCATCTAGTACCCAAGAAAGGACCATCCATGTGTCACCATCTTACTTACTCATGGCTTATACATAAAATGACTAAGGCACAAGGCTTCCTAACTACTAGGGTTAATGAGATCATGCCACATGTCTCAATCATACTCATGCATTCCTTACACATTAAATGGATACATCTAGAGCTCCCTAAATTCCTAAGATCAAACCACATGTCATCATCCTACATAGTAAACTAATACATTGACCCTTTTAAGAATCCAGATAAGTTAGATCAATCCACATGTCACCATCCAAATAATCCATGACTAACAAGTATAGGTATATAATACAAGGCTTCCTAATCATTTAGATAAGATAGAGTCATCAATGTGTCACTATCTTTCTCATCTATGACTGATAGGTATAGGTATAGAGTACAAGTATTCTTGATCATTCACATAATTAAGAGTTATCATCATGTCACCATCCCACTCATCCATGAATGATAGGTACATGTATGGAGTATAGAGCTAATAAACCATCCAAATAAGAAAAATTTGTTCACATGTCGTCATCCCTCTCATCTACAACCTATAAATAGTGACATAAGTTACAAATCCTAGTGACAAAGTAAAAAGGTGAGATCTATCCATGTGTTGACATCCCACTCATTTATGGATAATATTCAATTACACAAACCATGAATATAAATGATTAACTAGATGTGTGAGATCATACAAAATGTCAGTATATCAATGAGTTATGATCAATCACCAAAGATATGGAGATCAAATCCAAGTGATTAAGTGATAAGAGGCCATGTGTCATATTCTACATAAACTAATTCAAACAAATAAATATGCAATCCACTATTAAGGGATGAAATTATATGTGTCAAAATTGAAGAATAAACAAGCTAACTAGTCAATAAAAGGCAATGAAAAAGTGCCACATGGAAAAAAACCTATGAAATATGACATCATAAAAATCAAATTCAAACTAGAATAGATAGTGAATCCATTGTGTGTAATTAACTCCCATGAATGGAGGATTTTCACAATGTATCTTTGAGCCTAACTAAACAAACTACATAATTGGTCCAAAAACTCAAGATGAAAACACATTAACTAATTGTTATCTCTATGACTTACTATCAATGCTTTCTCATGACTAATGGCTCAATATTTTTGACTATGCATAGTTCTTCAAAGGAACTAAAATGAAAAGTTTAAAAGGTAATCATACTCCATTCATGTTTAGTTTCATTGGTAATACCTAATACACAAATAATGTATTTTATCAAGTCATATTCAACCACAAGGTCCAACATTATACAGTCATATGGATAGAGGTGGCTACAATGAAACCATATGGGATAGATAACTAGTTATCTCTACAATATTAAGAATATATGGATGAAATTTTGGTAATCAAGATAATGGGATTACATAATGCATCCACCAAAATATAGATATTACCATATATATATATATATATATATATATATATATATATATATATATATATATTCCCTTTTCAATTTATTTTTGGTTTGGGACTTCTCTTGGAACATACTTCACCATCTTAATAGCCCTATCCCTATGGTGTACATGTCTAAAAAATCCTTATAAAAATATTTCTGACTCCAAGAACCTTGTATGATATATAATAAATTAGTTTTGGATATTTTTTGGGATGATAACTATGTCAAGGATACATTAAGGACATGGGAATTAGATCCAAATAAGTTTCTATTAGAAACACAAATTAGTAGTACCCCAATTGTTAGATTCAAGCTCAGAATTCAAATTGATATGGCCTTACTGAATAGAATATATGGTTTTCCTAATATCAATTATGTTAGGTAAATTTGGGTCCCTCTTCTAGACATTATTTTGGACACCAAAATAATTCCCACTCTAGGAGAGATCATTAGCTTCAATATCAAAAACCATATGAGCAAGTGAGAGAATAGGCCCAATGGACATTTTTATATGATGTCATATCTACCAGATGTAGTTATGGCTATTGTCACCCCTCTTGGATAGTAGCCATGGGAGTACTCATTAAAATTTCCTGAGAACCAAAATCATGATGACCATAACATATTTCATATATATAGATTTAGAAAGAAAATTTAGAGGATAATAAATATGTTCTACCCTATAGTATATAGGGTTATAAATGGACAATCAATGCCAAGGTTATTAGAATAAATAAAAAGATCAACTAGAAAGGTGGGGGTCACTATTTTTATCCTCAGCACACCATGATCATAATCAAGGGCACATTCAAAGTTTCATTCCTATTACCTCAATGTGTCCCAAACAAGTTGGTCAAACAGGAGATAGCCAGCTAGTTATATAATAGTTTAGACCAAGATTTTAAGTCATCCAATCTAGGGGAGATTCAAAAAAACCCTCTTAGTATAGGAAACTAAAAATACACAATATGAGAACACCATTAATAAACAAATCATAGAAACAATTTTGGTTTCAAAAGGACCAAACTTAGATATTGGGGTCTAAGAGGGGTAATTGCTAAAACCTTCAAAGATTATGATAATAGTGTAGGAATAAAATTTGAGTGATTGGATTTAATTATGAAAATTTATATAAAAAATACTCAAATCTAAAATCTACCATTAAAATCAAGAATTTTTAAATTAAAAGTCAAAAAAATCAATCATTCAACACAACATTATAATCTAAATCTAAATGTTCCCAATCGAGATTCAAACAAAAAGAAGACTAAAGATTATAGATGGAGATTGTATTACTTATAATAGACTCATATTATGGACAATGTGATATTGACTTGATCAAAGATGATGTTGATATAATATTTTAACATAGATTGGACATGGACTTTCTAGTTAATTGGAAATGGAGGGGTGGATAATTTAAATAAAGTAAGGAGGGAAGATCAATGGCCAACATTAAAAGTTAGGTGTACAAAGGTCAATGGTGGAGGATTATTCAATGAATTAAAAATTATTTGGATGATTCTAGAGGAGGGAATTTTATAGAGGTATAAGCCTATTGAATATCTTTGGAAGTCTAATCATGATTAGTGGCAGATTAGTCATGTGATTAGGGGGTTATATAGAATCTAGGGGAGTAGGAGAAGATACTCATAGGCTAGGGTAGGTGGAAGGGAATTTAAATTTAAAAATATTAGACAAGTGGGATTAGTTATTCTATAATGGTAAATTAGGTGAATTAATTGATTTATGGGGTAGGAATAAGGTTAGCATGGTGAAGAATAATAAAGGAAGATGTTAGATAAATGGATAGAAGGGGTTATATTACTATAGAATTAGAGGGGATAAATCAGATAATCAAAATTAGTGTTGACTAATAGTAATATTAGTGACAATAAATGAATAAAAAAAATCATATGTATACATTTTTCCATCTTTAAAAGGGCATTACAAGTTGATGAAGTGTAAAGAAAAATGGTCTTTCAAAAAAACCATTTCATGAATGATTGTTAGTGGAAATGATGCCCCCTCAAGGGTACATGTGAAAAAGAATGAGATGGATGGCCACTTGAAAGAATAAATGAGGGGTAGGATGTGATGAATACATAAGGGTTTGGGATGTTATATGGGGGACCGATGATGAAGAAGATGAACTCAACCTAAGCAGTGAGCTATAAAGTGATGATGCCCCTAGCAAATACATATGCATAGGGAGTGATATGAATGTGCCATGGTTGTTGACAAATCACAAGGGGGAATCAAATATAACATGATGAGATAATATGCCATAATATATTGACATATCCCAAGAAAGGAGTATACGTGGGAGAGCATTGGGCCAAAATAAGATTTATTTGATAAAAATAAAGATGAGTGTAGCTCAAATTTTAATTGTTGTGATATGATGAAGGAGATGAGAGAGACTAAATGATATGATCAAGTGACCAAAAGATGAAAGGTAAGAATTGGATATAATGCATCAAATAAATTATCCATAATGTGATTAATAGTGATGATACCCCTAGCAAGGACACATGCAAGCGAGTGATAGAAGATAAATTTATGGTCCTAGTCTTATCCCAATCAAAGGAAGAAACCATAAACTTTAAATGATAAATTAATTAATCAGTGATAATAGAAATCTAAAAAAATAAAACATGGATGTTGTGATTTGTCAAGACCAACCAATAAGTGTATCCAATTGATAAAAATATTAAGGAGATGATTATGGGGATGGTGATTGATAAATTGAATGATTGATTAACAATATATAAGTCAAGAGTTTGATTGATTCAAGATGAAACAATGATGAATCATATAATATATGTGACTATGAATAATGGGGAAAGAGGTGAGAGTGGTTGAGTTAACCTTAGATGTGTTATAAGACTAAGGTTGCCTACATAGACTAAAAAGGCCTCAAGCCAATGTAGTTTATTTTTGATGATATATGACAAGATGTACAAGAGAAGGAGGATGATGACTATTTAGAAATGTTAGTTGTTATTTAGAGGATGTGAATTTGATGTTATACATGAAGATAAAAGGATTAGAATCAATGATTGGATATGGGATGTTATATGTTATGACAACTGATAGAGGATAAGAAAAATGATAAATGTGTATATTGTCAAGCTATCATTGTTGTAATAAAGGCTCATCATATTCTAATAAAATTGATGTAAATATATCACCAAGAATTATGCCCCATGATATAAGTATGACCAAGAGGGTGTTGTGCTAAATTGCATAAAAGGGGGAAAATAGTGAACTCTACATCATTAAGGGTACCTAAAAGCATCATTATAATTTTTGGTGTCATCATAGCATCCTCATTCAGTGCTTGATAGATAAAAATATGCATGATGTAAACAACAAAAAAATAAGACAATCATAAGTATACATGACAAAATACTTGCAAATGATTCAAACAATATAGAGCATACAAGTAACACACATAAGTATCTACATGGAGTGTCATTGTGTGTAATGTATTGTCTATTGTCTTGATGAGATTCGATGTGATTATTTATTAAGTGATGATGGGGAATAAGTTGATCATGATGACTATGATGTGATTTTAGATTAAGGATAAACTTGTACAAGGTATGGACTAGGAGTAGACTAGGGACTTGGATTAGGATAAGGATTTAGATAAGGATGTGGATTTGTATTAGACTAGGGACTTTGATTAGGATAAGGATTTGGATAAGTATATGGATTTGGATTAGATGAGGGATTAGGGTGATGATAAATATGATGAAGACAATAAGAAAACATTATTATGATGCATAAGACATTTAAAAAGATGATGTAATCGAAGATGAATTATATGTTTCTGGTATTTTTATGAAATTTTATAATTTTTAGGTCTTTTAGAATATGTATATACACTGTACAAATGGGGTTACCGAAAAAGTGAATACCAATCCTAGAAACCAAGATAAGGATAGATAGAATAAATATATAGGATGATGAAATGATGAGGGTCATATTAAAAAGGGAATGAAGACCACAAAAGGATGGACTATGGATCACCAATGACCACATCATGGAGAAACTATATATATAGTTACTTGAGTGTCCATTAGATTATATTCCAAGATGATTCTAGAAAATTTCTCAAGGAATCTTACTTGTCCTTATGAACATCAAGATGGGAAGGAAGGATGGACATAATAAGATGCAAGATGTGATGGTAAATGATGGGTAGGGGTAATGGATAGAGGGATAATATATACAAGGATGATATGGAAGATATTATGTGGATGAAATGGTTACCCCAAGGTTTTGAGGTACCATGTAGATAATATATTAGTTTATCATGATGTTTAGAAACTAGTTTTCATCATGGTATTTTCCCAAGGCAATAGAAGACTAGTTTTCACCATTGGATGAAAGATTTTATTTTTTGACTTTTTGATTTTTTTTATTTTTTAAATTTTTTTACTTTTTTGATTTTTGGCTTATCAGTTTATTAGATATGGGTGAAAGATGCAAGATTATACACACTTTCCTGATCCTTAACCAATACCTATTCTATAGATGTATGATGTTGATGCCATGTTGTCAATGTTGGATTCACTAATGCCCTTGTGACCTTTTTTTATTATTGATTGATACCCCTCTAAAAATTTGGACCAGGTGTCTTCATCACCCCTACGAGAGACACTATTGATTGAGAAGGTGATATGAGTTATTGATTGGATTAGATCTTTATGTTTATGGGGGTGTATTGGACTTGAATGGATGATAAGATCATGATAAGAAGTTGTGGTGGGTGTTTGAGGATTAGGAATATAAATCACACACATCTTTGGAGATGTTATAAATTATATACTTGATTGGTGCTATATGACAAAATAACATAGGAGATTTAAGATGCTTTGACTTTGCAATTCATCTTTAATCTGATTATTTGAAGGATTATTATTTGTAAAAATAATGCTTTTAAAATTATTTTTATTTTTAGACTTGATTATTTATTAGTTGCCCTCTAGTGCCTAAATTTAGGCTCCATAAGAGGAAAATGATATTTAACCTGATAAATAATGATGATTTTGATTGTGATGGTCTCCTAGTGCCTTAAATAAGGTTTCACTAAGGGAATGCACTTTTTGATTAGGCTGATGATTTGGATTTTCTTGATCTTGACTTAATGTATTAGAGGTAATATGATATTGAAAATTTGTATTTGTGGCACATATTATATTTATCAAGGCAAGGTCTTATGATGTATGTTCTTATTCATCCCTATGGAAGAAGTTGATTAAATAATCATTAATGGGAAGAAAAGGACCAATGATGGATGAAGGTGGGGGATATGGTAGGATGAGGTCAACGAGTTGTGATAGGGTAATATGATCCTAATAGGGGTTCCTAGGAGATCCAATTTTGACATCAAATAAAATCTCCTCAAGATGAATAAAAGGATGAATAAGACTATTTATAGGACATGCATCCAATTCAAGATCAAATCCATTCTGACTCTCCTTGATAGATAAAGCTTGTAAAAAAAAATTATGACTTCATAATCCTAATTGGGATAAGAATATATTCCTAGTGATTGATTTTCATATGAATTGGAGGTATCTTTAAAAAGATAGGCATGGTCATCATTTGCTACAATATCTAGGAGGGATGATGTATATGATGAGAAATTTGATTTAGATATTGGTGTCAAGCACAATTTTGATGTAGATAACATTTTTATTAACTTTGATGCTCACTCTGATGAGGGTGTAGGTGATGTCTATGAGGCAATGCTACTAATATAAGATTCTTTATCTGCAAGTGACCTCTCAACATGGGGCTTTTGATGTGATGATATGGAGATAATGGATTCGATAAAGATAGGTCCATAGAATAAGGACTCATTAGAAAAGGGAGGATGGGGAATATACTTGTCATTAATGGAGGATTTTTCAAATATGGGGTCTCCATGAATATTGATGTTGTTTCTTGATCTTGGCTTAGAAAGGGAAGGGCTTGATTGTGATTGGGAATGGAATCTTGGCATACCTCTTTTTGTTGACCCATATATGTAGTCTCATCTGATTAATTATAGATTATTATGTCACCAAGGTCAATGAGGTCTTGGACATGGTTTTATAAATTATGACATCAATTAATGGTATGCCCCTAAGTTTATTTATATGAATATTATTAATTAGTTTTATACCAAAAGGGTTTAGGCTTGGTGGGATTGAGATGATGTATGGGTGGATAGACCATCATGTCAATGGAAACAAGTTTGTGGAAGAGAGATTCTAAGGATATAGGAATAGGATTATAGGGGATTTATTCACCTCTAAACTTAGATGTGGAAGCATTGGACTTTGGGTTAGATGGTTATTGATGTGATTGGGTGATTACACTAGTATTATAAGCTATTTATAGCATAAGAATCATGTTTATAGTGTTGGAAGGGGTTGAAACTATATATGACTAATGGATGGAGGGTTTGAATGAGACTGGGTGATGTGAAACTAGAAGTTATCTAATGTGGATGGGTGTGGACTAGAGGTAATGTTGGGTGGATTGGATCAAAGTTTGTTTGATGTGAAGTGCCCATATCAAGAAGATGAGAAAGGAGTCTAACCATATTGGCAATGAGGCATTGCTCAATTAGGTTATTGACCAAATCTATTTTAGATGCCATGGATAAAGATAGGATAAAGTATGGATTATGTGGTTTCGCATCCCCAATCAATAGGTACAGGGGATTAAATAGAAGGAATAAGGGATGTGTAGACACTATAAAATTGCACACAATAGTTCTAGATGTTGAAACACCCTTAGGGATTATCCTCACCCCTTTTAATCACAAATTCATGTCAAAACACCTACCGAACTTAAACCCTTGACCAAAATTGAACATTCACATTTTGACCAAACTTAACTTTCAACCATTGATGATCAGTACCTAAACTTACCAACTTGATCCATGTACAAGATAACATGACAAAATTTAATATATCCACTTAATTCATTCTCTAACATATCATGATGCATTAAAATCATCAACCAAACATCCTATGCAACATTCTACCTCCATCTCTCTTTACTTATAAAAGGAGGGGAGCAAGAGGTGAAAAGAGAGGAAAGAGGATCCATAAATAGGTAGGTTTTCATTCTTCCAGTAGCTAAGACAAAGACCTGAACCTCTACCAAAATAATTATTCAAGTAAAGTATAATTACTTTACACAAATCACTCCAAGATTTACCAACATATTCTACTAACTTCAACAACATGAGCTAAGTATTTATTTTCATGTATTCATTTACCTTACTCATGTTTCTAACATACTACCTCTAACCTCTTGACCAATTAACTAACCCCCAATAACCTACTATACCTATCTACTATTTTTCCTTTGACCTATAACCTATAAATCAACCTTTACTTAAACCAAATTAGTCAATAGTAACCATTTATGGTCACCCTAAAAATTGATAATCCACTATCAAACTACCAACAGTCACCCAACCATAGATGGTTACCTTTAACCACTAATGGTCACCCTAACCATCAACAATTTACTATCAAACTATTGATAGTCACCCAACTATCGATGGTTACCTCTTACCACTAATAGTCACCCTGACCATTGGTGATCACTGTGTGAACCAAACGAGTAACCAAACTAGCAAGCAACAATCAACCCCCAACCTTAACCAAAACCCTATTTTCTTAGCCCATATCACCTCATTGAGTAGAAACAACAACTTGACCTGACCTAAACATTTATTTAATAATTTAGCATTCACATATATGTTATTTTATTGTAACACTATCATTTCTTTTGAAAAGTATTTATTTCTTTAGATCTAGTACTTTTATGTTATTCTATCTTTCTTATTAGCATTTTTTTTCAACATTGACTTGTCTTATAAGGTGGATTGATAGCCTCCTAGGAAGTCATGTACTTAGATCTAGCTTACTAGGCAATCTACCCAACCTAATTAATTAAAAAACCCTTTTTTAGTTCTATATTATTGTATGTCATCTTATTAAGCCAAAGAAGAGTATCTACAACCATCTCGATTATAGATCACACACCACATCTAGTTTCTACTAACCTCTACCCTTCTTTTAGTTTTACCTTTCTTCTATAAATAGAAAAAGCAAAATTTGAGTAAAATAGGATGAAAATGGGATATGTGAAAAAAATTTGGATAAAGGCTTGTTTAAGTTTGTTCTCAAGTTTGACTCAATGATATGAGATGTTACATGGGATAATACAATATTTAAGTTGACCAATTTAGGATGTGAGCTAGACTTTGATGATTTTTATTAGATTCAACTAGTTGAGCTACCAAAAGCTCTAGTATTTCATGATGATGGCTAGACTGGCCCAAGAGATGTGATTTTGATTAAGGATTAATTAGATTAATACTAACTCAAGAATAAGATGATTGAATTAAATAAGATGAGATGATTTTATTGATAGGTTGATAGGATTGTGATTATGATTCAAACTTGATTAAACACAAGCTAGTTAGTGATAAGGACCCTGATGTGAAAAGTGTTGTTTACCAACATGGATGAAGACTATCATATGACAATATACTCAATGGGATGATTAGTATATATGAGGGGATGAATTAGGCTCGACTATGATTAAGATAGGTTGATAAGATGGTGGATAAGGTGAAAATGCAAGACAAGGTCAAGATAAATAATTGGTTTGGACTAGGGGATTGATCAAGTCAAGGAAATGTATAATTGGTTATGGATAAGGTAGAATTAAGATAATATGTGGATGAAAATACTTTATTAGGATATGTAAGTGATGGGGGTATGACTAGTGATACGTGGATGAGACTAGACTAAGATGTGACTAAGATTAGATGTAGGATAAGATGCAAGATGAGACAATGTATAAAATGATGTACACATAAAATATGTATGAGAAGATATTGACAAGGATGTACAAAATCATATAATGATGAGATAAGGATATAAAAAATGATATGTTAGAAATCCTTAGATAAGTATGTATATACTTGGATAAAAATTTGAATCAGCTCACAAATAACATAGGTCTAACACAACACTCTCCAAGTCAATAAAACCACAAACTTAAGATTAGTAAATTGATTTGGGTGTGTAACCTAATGACAACACCATCTAATGGCTTAACAAGTGAGACTGTAGGCTGGTGACCTGTTATGAAATCTCCCAAACCCTCTTAACCATGTCTATACATGATAGTCACTTGGGAATTTATATTTAATCCAAAAGCAAGTCTCTTGTTATAGTCATAAGTTCTTAAGCTAGGCTATATAGGATCTCTAGGGGAGTCTCTGAGACATGATAGGTATAGTGGGACCCAAGTCCATGTAGGTCATTGTCTAATTCTTGGTTCAAAGATTGAACTCTTCCCCTTCATGGAAGACATGTTGGGGTCAACCACTTATCCTAATGATATTTTTCCCTAATAAAATATTTATACTCCATCAAAACACAAAGTGTGGATTAGTATGTGGTGATGAAATCCATGGTCAATATCCCCATAAGACTATGGAAAGCGCATGGGTGTGAATTACACATCATGTTGCCCCTAAAAAATAAAAATGGGAGGGTTTATTAGTGTTTTTTTAAAATCCAAGACTCACTACTAGGATGTAGGGATGAGAGCATACACCATTATATCCCTTAGGTAACACTCAAGCAATCAAAAAAGATTTATTAACTGATTTATTTAGATGTAATATACATAAATAAATACAAGACAGTTTTCAAAATGTGAAATTATTTGATAGGTATCATGAAAAATAAGGGATTATTAGTTTAAATTTGGTGATCTTGAGGGGAAACATGTAAGACAAAATGTTAGAAAAAAATATGACTTGCAAGATAAGATTTTAGACAAAGACAAAATGTGACCTGCAAGATAAGATGTTAACAAGCCAAAATTTCCACTAGATTCATCCTTGTAAGAAATAAAATATTATCCCAATAAATATTAATAAAAACACTAAAAAATAATAATTTTGTACTATAAATTTCTGGATAAGGAGCCACATCATGGGGGTTTAGTGGTAAAAACCCTAAGGGTCAAGGGGTAGTGCCCTTTATGAGGTCAAGGGGTAGTACCCCTTACAAGATTTGGTGGAAGTACCCCTAGCTCACTCTCTATCATTGTATAAGGTAGGGTAGAGGGGTAACACCCCTGATACCAAATGTAATTAGAGACTTTCAGGATGCTCAAAATGACTCAAAATTCACCAAAAATGATCCTAAAAATGCACTAAAAAAGGACAAATTAAAGGAAAAATAAAGATTAAAATCATAACTAGATTGATAAAAACCATATATATACAGTTAGTTATATGAAAAATCACTTCTAGAAAATCAATACCACAACTAACAGGTCAAAACTGTAATGTAGGATATGTGGTTTTATAGACAGTTAGGCTGACAGTGACTGTGTAGTTAAGAAAAACCTCCCATGGTCAATATAAAATCGCACCTATAAAAATCAATACTGCAACTTCAAGATATGAATTTTTATAAAGCGTTGGCTTGTGGTGATGGCACGATCACACAAAACCACCTATGGTTAGTGCAATAATTCCTGTGTAAATCAATATTATAACTTTTGAAACATGGTTTTGTAACTAATTAGGAGAACACTAGATTCTGAAGTAGATTATAGAATAGATTATTTACAATACCAAAAGAGATTTTATGTTGTTCAAATCAATTTTTTATCATATTAAATTAAAATAAGTTATGAAAAATAGGACTTACTTTAATTTTTATTTTATGATATGCAAAACTACCTATTTGAACTCAAACCCACTTAAGACATTCAAAATCACCTTTATCGAAAGGCATTTTTCCACAGTTTAGATTTTTAAAAATATGCAAAAGGAGATATAAAGGCCACTTTTCATAATAAACCTATTATCTAAAAAAATTAAAATAGGTCAACAAATATAATGATAGTAACTATTATCTAACTATTTATAAAACTGACACTGCAATCTATAAAAATGCATGTTAGATTCAAAATCGCCTTTATGAATAGGCAATATTATATCAAATAATTAAAATAAGGATTTTTGGTTATATTTAATGTTGTCTAGATAAAATATCCCCTCAAATTTCAACTAGACATAGACCAAAAAGTTAATAGTTAATAGGAAAAACTACAAGTTTAACTGAGCGATTTTATGTTTAAATCAAAACTACCTCTTGTAGAAGCAAAACCATTTATGTGTGTCAAAACCACCTCTTGTAGAATAAAAACTATCTATGTGTGTCAAAACCACTTATATCAATATTTAATTCTATATAAAGATCAAAAACTACCAAAAAGGTTAGGTGGTTAATAGCTAAGGTTGGTGGTTTGTTTAAAACCATAACTGCCAAGGTCACAACCACCTGTGCAAAATCACCTTTTATAGAGAAATATTGCCTTTTCCCTAAAGGATGAGATTTTTTTAAATTTTAGCCACATCCACCTTCAGTATAACTTGAAATATTGATTAACACACTTAAACCACAAGAATTCAGTTCAAGAGGAGGGCTCCCACTCTGGTCGCCAAAATGTAGGATGAAATCTTGAGTAATATGATTTGATTATGCAAATTTATATCAAATATTCCCAAATTCACAATCTACCATTAACATTAAGAAACATTAAATGAGAATTCAATAAAATGAGTCATTCAACGTAACATTATAATCTAAACTTAAATGTTCCCAATCAAAAATTAAACAAAAAGAAGACTAAAGATTATAGATGGAGATTGGATTACTTCTAATATACTCATATTGTGGACAACATGATATTGGATTGATGAGATGATAAAAGACTATGTTGATAGAATATTTTAGCATGGATTGAACATGGATTTTATAGTTAGTTGGCAATGGATGGGTGGCTCATTAAAATAGAGTAAGGAGGGAAGATCAGTGGCCAAGATTTAATTTTGGGTGTAGGAAGATCAATGGTGAAGGATTATTCAAGGAGTTAAAAATTCCTTGGATGATTCAAGAGGAGGGAATGTTATAGAGGTATAAGCCTCAATAATCTATTTTTAAGTATAATCATGATTAGTAGTGGATTAATCATGTGATTAGGGGGTCCTAGAGAATTTAAGGGAGTGGGAGAAGCTACTCATAGGCTAGGGTAGGTGAAAGGGAATTTTGAATTCCTAAATATTAGACAAGTGGGGTTAGTTAGTGGATAATAGGTCATTAGGTGAATTAATTGATTTATGGGGTAGGAATAAGGTTAGCATGGTGAATAATAATGAAGGGGATATTAAATAAATAGATAGAAAGGGTGATATTAAGATAGAATTAGATGGGATTAATGAGATGAGTGAGCTTAGTGTAAACTAATAGTAATATTAGTGATGATAAATGAAGTGAGAAAATTTATATGTATACAAATAGAACAAAGATTAAGTATGGGAATTAGACATACATACATTATATAATATTTTTGAATGCACAAGATTATTCATAAGTATATATCTGATGTAGTTAGTTAATATGTATATGAATATGGCTCAAAATATATAATATAATCCTTGTATTACTCTAGATGATGATAAATTGATAGACAAGGATGAGGATATATCCACTAGGATAGAGGACACACCAGTTGAGATAGATCAAAAAATAAGAGCCAACATATTCATAGGTATTTTAAGGCCACCAAGTCTCACTCTTCTAGCCCTCTCACTAAATATGGGGATACCATTGATTCAAAGGAAACCTATTGATCATGCCTCACAAGCCTCAAAGTCTAACCAAATTAGGTAGCTAGGGTAAGCAATCCTCTTGCTTATCCATCAAGGATAATTAATATGGCTCCTCCAATAAATCCATGTGATATTACTTCTCCAATAGTCACATATAAAATGTAGATAAAGACTCTTTTCAACCCCTTTACAAGATCTAAGTATCATAAAAGTAGAGGAAAGATCACCAAATTATATAGGTGTGTAATTAAGTCCTTTTTATATTGATATTAAAGAGGACCCTGAAGAAGAGGATGACATATCAAAGGAAACTTAAATGGTTATTCTTGGAGAGGATTTTGTGCAAGAAAATACTAAGGATCATCCTCCTATCCATCCACTTCCTTCTCTAAATGTTAAAGAATCCACCTATACTATTGTCAATTCCATAATAGTTTATACTAGCTCCATGGTTACAAATACCATAAGTGCTTCATGAACTATGGAATCAATTACAAATCACGGTTTAGTCACTCCTACTACAATATATTCAAGTAAAAGTGCTCCTCATGATAAGGTTTTAACATATACAAGTTCTAGAAGTCCACATTCCTTAATTATTTTTATTCCTAGTACCAATAATACTATTGTCACTTGGATTTTCACCCTATGAGGATATTTCAAATCTCTTCTCATCTAAGTGGCATAATGGAAACATCTCACTTGCTATGGGTAGTCAAATTGGTGAGATGAATCTCTATAATGAAGGGCTAGCTCCCTAGATATGCCTTGAAATGCTTTCACCTATACTAACTGATTACTTGTGGGGGAAAAGGTTATAATTTGCATGAAATTAATCTTATTATTTGTGGTGATGCACCAATATTATTTACCATAAAACTATTATACTCCATCACTTTTGAGACAAGGCATACAACACTAGTCTATGAATCCTAGAATGCACTAACATCAATATTTCAATATGAAGGTGCCATGTATGAAGAATATCTAAGGTAAGTGGAAAAAATATACCATTTTTTAGATGATAATACTTAATTTTACACTTAATAATATTTCCATACACTTCACAATACTTCAAATGACCTGGTAGGCATGAAATCACTTGCATCAAACATGGAAGGATTAAGAGAAAGTAAGGATAAATGAATATCTCTTAACCATTCATTATACATCTCTTTACACACTTTAACAAGATGAGTATGAAATAAAATAGGATTTAATTTTTCTTCTAAGTCAATTACAATTTCAAAACCATTAGGGATTTTCAATATATGGTGTGGTATTAGATTACAAAGGCCAAAAGGGCTAGTTCTTATAGAATTGGAGAAACAAGATAAAAGAGAAGTATAAGGGTCACAAAGACACTTGTAAAGATGATAAAATAATTTAATTTTTCATGATAAAAGTATATTATATGAATCATCCATGTTCAATAAGTACAAGTGTCCACACAAGGTATAAAACTCATGAAAAGTGGTATGAAAATCCTTGTGTTGGCTCAAAAAACTACCTTCATGATTGGCCCTATTTAAACACATCATAACTAAATATGACTAGGTATAATGATTTTAAATAAAGGTAAAGTTCTCAATCATTCCTCTCCATGCATTGGTTGTAGGCTTGGTCATTTAGAATCATCCCAAAATGAGCTATCATCATCTACTATCAATTAAACTTCTCTTCCATGTACCCTACACACTTGGCCTAAAATTTGGATTTAGTTTCCAATTAAAATACATGGGATGGATTTTTTTGTACCTTTAAAGACCATCCATGGCCTTATAAGTATCAGGGACACCTTAAAATCAGCCCACTTTAAGTTTTCCACCCTTTTAATTAGTTTGTCCAATATGACAGTTTTGACTGGCTAAAATGAGATCTATTATTTTAAAACTTAATATATTTTATGGATTATTAAATTTAAATTATGTTTTATCCAAATTTTATATATTCCTCCCAAATTTTTATTAATCTTTAGACTCCTCCTAGAACTTACACAATGCACAAAACTATCAAGAAAAGCCTATTTTGTACCCTATCTATACAATTCCATATAACTAATTTTGATGTTATGGAGCATAAATGAGTATTATTTAATATCCAATCATCATTAATTCCATTTTAGTCCATTTTCATTCATTATATCTATCATTTCCAAAAACTAGTCTTTGCAAGGGTTTAACAAGGGTTTTAGGCCTATTTAACCCCTAAGCTTTGTTCATGCAAGTTTCACATTGGAGTCTCAAAATAATTACACAAAATTATTTATCAAGACCTATTATAATTCATATAAACCTATTTTTCCCCCATGAAAATCATCAAGAGAGTTATGAGTATTCAAACTTGTCTTATCGAGCCCTTTCTTCCTTTTCCTACAAGTCTAGTGTTGTCTCTAAGCTCAAAATTGGATTATTCATGATTTGTCTAAAAAAAAGGTTTAAAAAAACATAAAATTTACCCAAAAACATTTTATAACATGATATAAATCTCACCTCATGCTATAAGTGTGAATGAACCCCCCATCTGGACACTAGGCCTAATACTTATCTAGTAAACCTACATGCACTCTTATGGTTTAGACCATCCAACTGAGCTTCCTTGAATTATATCAGATTTATCACATATATTATTAACCTATTATCATACCCAAATTAATTATGATTCTCTACCAAGGTTTCAAGTGAGAGTGACCTTCCATTTGACCTCTAAGACAAAACCCTGCCCTTAAGCTTGACTGTAACTCTAGCATTTTATACCTCCTTGTTTAGTTAAATAATAATATTGTGTGTTCTCCATATTTTAATGGGTATTACCTAACTAAAAAAAAATCTATAATATTTTAAATTATCACCTATCCCATCATTCATCACTTTTTCCCCAAACTTGCCAATTTTGACCTTAGGGAAGTACCCTCTATTTGAGACAAAATAGAGGGTAATTACCCTATTCCCCCAAAAAAATGATGAATTATATGAGATTACCCAACTCATAAAAACAAATTATATAAATTTTTATCCCTTATTTTTGTGATTTGACTTTTCAAATGCTTTAAGACCCAAATAGACTCCTTTTTTCACAGACTGTGTACATGATTTGAGGAATGGGTTGTATGATGCATCATTAAAACTATATTTAATTGTATTCCATGTCAAAAAATTTATATATACCATAATGATCAATAATAAAGTATTATATTTCCATTTACCTTTTCAAATCCCTATACATACCTCATACTTCTCAACCTCCCATCTCATTATCCTAGATTGCATATTGAGCATAGCCTTGACTATGTTTGGCTTGTTTAGGGTTCATGTAGGTGATATTTGAAATATTTAGGCATTGAATACAATGTATAATCTTAAATAAAAATTTCTAATAAAAATTTCATCAAGCTCCTTACTTCACTTCACACTTTGGGGTTTAAAAACCTTCAATACCAATTATAGATAGTTGACTATGCTTTTGACTGTGTTTCTTGCTTCCTTAACAAAAAAATGACTCTTGTAGGTATCCTTCTTGATTTAGACATAGTTATAATTTTTAAAACCATATTAGAGTCCAATAGTACAATATTTTACCTGTTTGGATCATTTTTTTCATTCTTATGAAATATCAACACTTATACTTGACTTCTCAGTCCACTGCTACCTATAGTCAACAGTGGTTAACCTCTTGGAAGTAAAAACTTGTAAATTAGCATTATCCTTTTGAAATTTATCCTACAAGTTTTTTTGGAATCCATTGAGAAAAATTAAAACATCCTTTTTATACTATTTTTGATTTTCCCATACTCAAACTTCCATCCTATACTGAATTTTCCTATAGTTAGTTGTAGGTGTGTATCTCCTTATGAAGGGAACCTGTAGGTGTGTATGGAGGTTCAAAACACAACCTATCAATGTTGTCTTAATGATATGTATACTAATGATTTGTTTTTCACTTTAAAAATCCATTCAAATCATTATAACATGTCTTGATATCTCCTTAAATTGTTAAGATCATTTACAACTTCAAAAACTATAGATTCAACTATCTGGATTTAATGGTTCTAAGGGCATATTTGGACCTCTTAATCACCACTCTATATTGATCCTCTAAAACTTAAACTCTGAAAGGTCCTTTTATATTCTAGGGGATAAAAAATTAACATAATAATATGTATAATAATTTGTTATAACCTTGTCATATATCTCAATCAAAATGGCCTTAGGTCTCTATTTTTCCCTTTTGGGGACAAAGAATCTGAAACTCAGTCATCATCCTTTAGAGGTAGTCTACACTTCCTTTTACTAAACTATCTCTTCAAGTAGGCCTATCATTATTTAAATAATCAATAAAACTATAGGATAGGGTTCATTATGCTTCAACTTCACCATGTAATCACCTCTATATCTCTGTGTTATGACCTATAGGTAGACATTTTTACATAGAGGTAGTAAATCTAAGTGTAGACAATGAGAATGATTTGTAGGTTTAAATGGTTTTTATGCCTTATCCAAAAGTTAAAATTAGACTTTACTCAATATCAAAACCCTATTTATCTCAATAACCTATTTTTCAACATGATTATCTTCAATTAGGATATCTATAGGTGCATTCTGAGATACTTACAGGCAATGAGCAAATTGGAATCATGTGTTCAAGGAAATTACTTACATAGTGAAATTATCTCCCTTTAATGGTTTTTAGATGAAACAAAAATATTTTTCAAATCTAAATACAATTTTAAAACTTCAATATCAATGTTGAATCCCTTTGAAGGCACCTAGTTGACTTATATGATAGTCATATAGCAGACTGACTGTATGGTGACTTATGATTGCAACTCATACAAAATTTTATTGGAAATTGAGATTGGAAGGTGAAGGGAGATAAATATAAATTTTTAAAAATTATAATTAACTTAACATAACCCCTTGTATCTCTTATCAAATCATGAAATCTTGAACATGGTGAAAAATACCCTATTGTACAGAAAGGTGCTTCCTCTTACAACCTAAGCTACTTTGCTCATACAAACTTCAAGAAACTTTAAAAAAAAGTATGGGAATAATTTTATAAGGAGGAAAAAATCATATGGAACCAATATTAGTAGATATAATATATGGAATCATCCAAACAAGATCAAAACCTATGGGGTGCACATATTAGCAAGCAAATTGGAAAGGTCAACTTCTTAGGGATAGTTCATAAAGCTCAAACCACAATTCCTCTAAAAAAAACATAAAATTTAATATTACTGAATTTATAATACACCTACAATAGCATTTTTCCTGAAACCTCTCATGTTGACTATACCAAGTACAGACCTAAAGACTGCTTTTACTTACCAAGCCTAGTAGAAGGAGAGATAAGTGGTTTTCTTCATTTTTTAGAGATTTTGATCAAAATTATCACTAAATTAAATGTAAAAAATACAAAGGGACATTATTTAAATGTTAAAAATTTTAGGAGGTTGTAAAATTTTGTACACCTCATTAAATACTCAAGTTTTGAAGAAAATGACCCTTTTTCTTAAGAACCTACCAATTTTCAATTAATAATAATTACCAAAGTATTTTTATGACACATGAAACATGTTATAACATTTTTAAACCTTCATACTTCTCTATAAATATGTATAGGTCATTAAATGCTCAATTTTGACCCTCAAAATTACTTAAAAGGATAAATTTACTAATAAGACTAATGACCAAGGGGTATATAACATTAAATGACATCAATTAACATATAATACACCATATGACATAATATTTAACCCAATATAACCCTCTAAAGATAAACTTGATTTCCTATTGGGATCCTAATTTAACTTACAGGGTCAAATTTGGTCAACAAATTGGTGACTCATAGGGGTAGTATGCCTACTATACTAATAAGATCAGTAGCCTTATCAGTCCATTGGGATATGGAGTCACATGTACATGAAGTTTGAAACACACCTTGCCTTTGACAACACATAAAACATAGGGAAAAGTAATAAGAAGCAACACACAAGACAAAAGGTTAAGGAAACACACTTGTGCTTCATGAGCACTTATGGAACACACACACCAAACAAAACAACTGACTCAAAAACTAACTAACCTAAGATTAAAACTCCCTCATAGATCAAAGGGGAAGTTTTAAAACTTGATTTCTTCATGACATTAAGGATTTATTGAGATATGTAGCCTTTTGTCCTTTAGCATTGATGCCTCCACCTTCTTTATGGTGTTTTCCAACTTCATTAGCATGAGATTCAATGGGAACCAAGCAGCTCCAAATAGGTTGACCAAGGAAATGAACTCTTCTTACATCTAAATAGACTCATCATTCTCATGAATTTGGTCTTTGATGTGTAATTTTGACATTATGGTAGTCCTTTTAGTTTTGTTATTATTATCCATGTCTGCACCTTCTTGTACACTAGCATCATCAAATGGCTTCATGACAACAAGATCTTGACCATAAGAAAGAGCTTCATCTTCATGTTTGACTGAACACTCAATATCATGCTTAGATTTATCAATAAAATTGTCATTAGATATGTAATCTTTTAAAGAAGAAAAAGCTTTACCCAAAATATCAAATTCCTAGCATATGGTATTGAACTTCTACCATAAATCTTCCCCCTCATGAATGTCATCTTCAAGGTTTATTTCCTCTACCTTGGTTTCATGAGAATCTCATAGGACTAACACTTCTTAATGTATTCCTTGAAGGTGTTCTCCATCCTTGATAGCACATTCCACTTCATGATTGAGATGGTCATCCATAACTTCATGATCAGACATAGAGTCTTCAAATACTTCTCTCTTCAATTCTTGGCCATACTCCTCATGGATACACATCCCCTCAAAAATGGAGGCATTAGAGTCTACTTCATGGACACATATCCATTCAAATATGGAGGAAAAATCTTGTGTATTGTCATTTTGTTTACCAAGGGAAATTATTATGGTGATTTGTTACTCATAATCACTCATGAGATCTTCTTGATCAGCCATGAATTGAGTTTGCTCTCCTTCACTTGCTTCTCTCAACATAGGCTCTTTTTCAAGAAGGGGTGAGGTGGAAATTTGATGGATAGGTTCATGGATTTGAGATGAAGGAGCTATAATATGAGATGTAGTATAAGGTAAAGGAGTTGGAAATGGAGTGTGGGATGAAGGATAAGGCTTATGAGTAGGATTGGAAAATAAAAAGCACTAGTAAGCTCATATGGAAGTGAATTTTTTGGCTGATTAGAAGGAGAAGCATCTACATGAGCAAGGGTTTTATCTTTCCAATAATATCCTTATGTGTAATCCATAAAAACATCTGATTTCATATTTTAAGATTCATAGAATTACCCTTGAGGATGATAGGTATCATAGTATGAAGGATAGGGCTCATATTTGGACTGATAGAGAGGTGTCTCTTTATAGGTTTCTTGGTAACAATCTTCATAGGGTTATCCAACAACATGGTGTCCATATGGAGAGGGAAATTAAATTTTATAGGGCTACCACATGTCTTGATCAGCATAATAGCCTTTTTGAAGATTAACATTACCAGTCACAGTATGAACTGTATCAACCCATTCATGAACTTTATCAGTCATATAACCAGCCTTATTATGAGTTGTATCAGGCTCATGATTAGGTTGGTACAGATCATACCAAAGCTAATAATGAGTTCCATAAGCTTAATAAAGCTCATCAACTTGTGTAAAACAATACTAAACACCAAGGTCAGCCATCAACATTCATTAGGATGCAAGAATCACAAGGAATGATCATCAACAATATTCAAAAAGGATACTTGGGTTGCTTGACTATTTGATGTAATCTTGGACTCACCATTGATGATTGGATAGATGCTTCCAAAGACTAATTTTTGAAAGACAACACCAAAAATATTTCAACTTCTTGGACTAAGAGTCCTACTAGGCATGCCAAAAAAAATTCAATCATATTTTCACCCTATGAAGAGATGGAAAATATATTCTCATCCAAGTGGCATAATGGAAACATCTCACTTGTGTGGGTAGTCAAATTGGTGAGATGAAACTCTAAAATGAAGGGCTAGCTCCCTAGATATGCCTTGAAATGCATTCACCTATACCAACTAATTGATTTTGGGGAAAAGGGTTGGAATTTACATGAAATGAAATTGTTATGTACCTAGGGATATGATATATGGGCTGATGGAGATGCCGACATGTGGCACACATCCCCTTAGTTAGTTATATGGGTACAATATATTAGGATAATATAGTAACTTATGGAAGTATTACATTGGGTAATGGTCGGCCTACATTGGATTAGGAGGTTACCCATCCATGGGTTATATATATATATATATATATATATATATATATATATATATATATAGGAGATGAATATCATGGTAAATATATCAAGTAAGCATTGAGTCTTCTATTGTAAGAGGATATTGGAGGTTGTCCCCTCGAAGAGACATTGTGGAGTTATTCCTTCCAAAATGAGTATTATATGGTGTTTCCCTACCTTAAGGGTATTTCTACATATATTGAATATCAAGATCATTACAAGTGGTATCAGAGCTTCAATTTGGGCAATTTGTGTGGAGCGAATCACTAATTTCACTATATCTTCTGAAATATAAGGAATTTTTATTTGAAAATTTTATTGAAGATGTATAAAAGTTTAATAGAAGCGTAGTAAAAATTTAAGAATTTTTGGATTCATTTTGAGGGAGTTATTGATATTTTAGAATTTATAATAATTTCGCTATATCTTCCGAAATATAGGGAATTTTTATTTAAAATTTTTAATGGAGATGTAACCAGATTTAAGAGAAGTAAAGACAAAATTTCAGAATTTTTCGAGCTATTTGGAGTGATTTATTATGATTTTATGGATCAATTTTGACATTTTAGGGTTTCATGAACCCTAATTTATTTGTGGATCATGGAGTTGAAAAAAATTTTAGGGGAAGATGATATTAATGCTAAAGAATGGTGGATCCTTTTGGAGAATCATTTTAGAAAAACTTTTGGGCAAAGACGATTAACTCCATTTTTGTCTGGGCCTACACTAGATTGGTTTGATCAGTTGAGCTGTACAGAAAGGTTTTCTCCATGGAAAGAAATGGAGCAGATTTTTTTTAGATCGATGGGCTATAAAATAAGAAGTAGAAAAAGAAGAATCAGTAGAAGAAGAAGAAGAAGAAGCAGAAAACGAAGAAGAAATAGAAGAATCATCAGAAGAACAAGAAGAAGAAGAAGTAGAAGCAATAGAAGAAGAAGAAGAAGAAGAAGAAGAAGAAGAAGAAGAAGAAGAAGAAGAAGAAGAAGAAGAAAAGAAGGGTTCAAATAATTTGGCTCCAAAGAAATCCAAGTCAATTTTTCAATTTCATGGATGCATTCAAAAGAAGAAGGTGGTTGTGTCCATAAACCCTACCAGAAAGTATAACTTCATTAACATAAATGTGGCCAAGCATCTACATGTTCAAGCAAAGAATATCAAGGAGGTTCAAGAAGATGGTAAGAATATTTCAATGTTTGAAGATCTGAAGCTCATTATGGAAAAATATGTTTTGCATTTAGATTTTTATGCTTTGGATATGGATGATATGGATATAGTTCTTGGATATCCATGGTTAGAGACTTTGGGAACAATGAATATTAATGTTCAGAAAAAGTTCATGAAGTTTTGGTATAAGAAAAAGAAGATCACTTTACAAGATATCATTGTAAAAAAAGCACCATTAACAATCTAGGTAGATCATGAGGATGAGATTGAAATAGGTGATGAAGATTTAGATGATATAGATAAAGACACACTACAAATGAACAATTCACTACTCAAGAGACAAAGAAGGAAAAGGTGGAAGAGGTAGAAGCAAAGGTGGATAAGGTTAAAGTATTGGAAAAAGTTGAGGTATATAGACACCCGCATCATCATGAGAGGAAATAATCATGGAACCAGGTGAGGAAGTGTCATAATAATAATCATTTTGTCTATATAGGAAATAAAATTTCCAATCATTATGGATATGCATGGAATCCAAAGAAAAAATACTGTGGCAAATGGAATGAATGGGGGAATCACTATGACTATGCATGGAAGAATACCTACTATGTTCATGGTTGGAATCAGGGTAGCGCAGTGGAATATGGTACATGGAATAAAAAGAGGAATAATTATGCTTGGACACCAAAGCAGTATAATTATGATCATAAACGAAATTAGAGGAGCACAATAAAATTTGAAAATAAGCTTGGAGAGCTATCACCTGCCAAGATCACATATGGATGGCTAGATGATCAAGATTGGAGACAAGTGTGCAATGATTTGAAGGACACTCATTATTTGGTTTCTTCCTATGTTTCAAGGATGAAACATGTCAAGGAGGGAAGGAATGTTATGTACCTAGGGATATGATATATGGGTTCATGGAGATGCCGACATGTGGCACACATCCCCTTAGTTAGTTATATGGGTACAATATATTAGGATAATAGAGTAACTTATGGAAGTATTACATTGGGTAATGGTCGGCCTACATTGGATTAGGAGGTTACCCATCCATGGGTTAGATATATGTATATATATAGGAGATGAATATCATGGTAAATATATCAAGTAAGCATTGAGTCTTCTATTGTAAGAGGATATTAAAGGTTGTCCCCTCGAAGAGACATTGTGGAGTTATTCCTTCCTAAAAGAGTATTATATGGTGTTTCCCTACCTTAAGGGTATTTCTACATATATTTAATATCAAGATCATTACAAAAACTTATTCTATGGGGTGATGCACCAAGATTTTTTATCATTAGACTATTATAATCCATCACTTTTGTGACAAGGCATACAACACTAGTCTATGAATCTTAGAATGCACTAACATTAGTATTTCAATATGAAGGTGCCATGTATGAAGAATATACAAGGTAAGTGGAAACATAGACCATTTTTTAGATAATAAGACTTTATTTTACACTTAATAACATTTCTATACACTTCACAACACTTCATATGACCTGCTAGGCATGAAATCACTTGCATCAAACATGGAAGGATTGAGAGAAAGCAAGGATAAATGAATATCTCTTAACCACTCACTATACATCTCTTCACACACTTTAACAAGATGACGTATGAAATCAAACTAGATTTAATTTATTTTCTAAGGAAATTAAAATGTCAAGAATAGTAGGGATTTACCATACATGGTCTTGTACTAGATTACAAAGGCCAAAATGGCTAGTTCTTATCGAACTAGAGAGAGAGAGGAGAAAAGAGAAGTCCAAGGGTCACAATGAAACTTTTCAAGCTGATAAAATTAGTTACTTATGCATGATAAAATCATATGGGTTGAAACATGTAAGGTTAAGAAGTAAAAGTGTCCACACGAGGCATAATACTCATGAAAAGTGGCATGAAACTCTTTGTGTTGGCTTAAAAAAATTGCCTTCATGATTTACCCTATTTGAATGACTCATAACTAACTAGGAATAAGTTTAATGATTTTAAATAATGGTAATAGTCTCAATAATTCCTCTCTATGCATTGGTTTTAGGCTTGGTCATCTTAAATCAACCCAAAATGAGCTATCATCTCCTATCAAGAAAAATCCTCTTCCATGCACCCTACACACTTGGCCTCAAATTTGGATTCAAATTCCCATGAAAACATATGGGAGGTAGTGGATGACACCTTTAAACACCCTCCATGGAATTATAAGCATCAGGGACACATTAAAATTAGCATACTTAAAGTTTTCTACCAATCTCATTAGCTTGATAATATGCCAATTTTGACAGGATGAAATAAGGGATATTGTTCAAAAACTTAGGAGGATTTATAAAGTATGAAAATGAAATTATGGGTTAACCCAAGTCTATATATTCCTCCCAAATTTGGTTTCATCTCTAGACTCCTAAAACCTGCATAATGCACAAAACTATCAAGAAAAGCTTGTTTTGTACCCTATTCGTATAGGTTCGTACAACTAATTTTGATGGTATGCATTTTTATTGAGTCTTATTTAACATCCAATCATAATTCATTCCATTTTGGTCCATTTTTGTGTATTATCTCTCTCATTTATTGAAACTGGTCTTTGCAAGGGTTTAAGAAGGGTTTTAGGCCTATTTAACCTCCTAAGCTTTGTTCATGTAGGTTTCACATTGGAATCACAAAATAATTCTAGAAAATGATTGTTCAAGACCTATTATAACTCCTTTAAACCTCTTTGGTCCCATGAAAAAATCAAGAGAGTTATGCTTATCCAAAATTGTCTTATTGTCTCTAAGCTCAAAATTAGATTCTTTATGCTTTCTCTAAATACCAAAAGTTTAAAAACACCTAAAATGTCCCAAAAAACATGATATGATATTATATAATTTTTACCTCATGCTATAAGTGTGAATGACGCCCCCCCCCCACCTCAAGCATCACCTGGCCCATCATTCATCACTTTCTCCCAAAACCTTCTAGTTTTGACCTTAGGGAAGTACCCAATGTCTAAGACAAAATAAAGGATAATTCCCCTATTCCCCTAGAAAAAATATTCATTTTATGAGCTTCCCTAACTCATAAAAAAAATTTGTATAAATTTTTAGCCCTTGGTTTGGTGATTTGACTTCTCAAAAGATTTAAGACCCAAATAGACTACTTTGACAGACTGTGTACATGATTTGAGGAATGGGTTGTATGATGTATCATTGGAAATTTTTTTACTTTTATTCCAAGTGAAAAATGATATATATACCATAATTATCAATACTAAAGTTATCTATGTCCATTTACCTTTTCAACTCCCTACACATACCTCATACTGCTCAACCTTCCATGTAACTGTCCTAAACTAAAGACAGAGCATAACCTTGACTATGTTTTGCTTGTTTAGGGTTCCTGTAGGTTCTATTTTCAATAGTTAGGCATTGAATACAATTTATAATCCTTAATAAAACTTTCTAAGACAAATTAAATCAAGTTCCATTCTTCACTTCATACTTTTGCATTTAAAAACCTTCAATAGTAGTCATAGATATTTAACCATGCTTTTGACTATGTTTCCTACTTCTTTAGCCAACAAATGACTCTTGTAGGTGTCCTAATTGATTTTTACCTAGGTATAACGTTTAAAACCCTATTAGAGTCCCATAGTACCATATTTTACCTATTTGGATCATTTTTTTCATTCTTATGCAATATCAACACTTATACTTGACTTCGTAGTCCACTACTACCTACAATCAACATTGGTTGACCTCTTTGAAGCAAACAAATTTCAAGTTGGAATTATCCTTTTTAATTTATGCTAAAATTTATTTTGGAATCCATTGATAAAAATATAAACATCCTTTTGAGACCATTATTGATATTCCCATACTCAAACTTTCATCCTATACTAAATTTTCCTACAATTAGTTATAGGTGTGTATGGAGGTCCAAGACAAAACCTATCAACATTTTCTTAATGATATTTATACTCATGGTGTGATTTTAAATTCACAAATAAATTCAAATCATTATAACATGTCTTTCTATCTCCTTGAATTTTTAAGATCACTTACACCTTCAAAAATTGTAGATTCAACTATCTGGATTTAGTGGTTCTAAGGGCATCTTTGGACCTCTTAATCACCACTCTCTATTGATCCTATACCCATTAAAATATGAAAGGTATTTTTATATTATAGGGGATAAAAAATAAACATAATTGGATTCATTATAATTTATTATAACCATGTCATATGGCTCAATCAAAATGTCCTTAGGCCTTTGATTTGCCCTTTTGGGGACAAAGGGCTTGAAACTTAATCATCATCCTTTATAGGCAATTTACACTTCCTTTTGATAACCTATCTATTAAATTATGCATATAATTATTTAAAAAATAATTAATAATCTAGGAGAGGGTTCATCATCCTTAAATTTTACCTTGTAATCACCTCTATATCTCTATGTTATGACATGTAGGTACACATTTTTACATAGAGGTAGTAAATCTGAGTGTAGACAATGAGCTCAATTTGTAGGTTTCAATGGTTTTTATGCCTTATCAAAAAGTTAAAATTAGAATTTACTCATCATAAAAACCTTGGTTATCTCAATAACCTAGTTTTTAACATGATTAGATTCAAGGAGGATATCTACAGGTGAATTATGAGATATTTGCAGGTAGTGAGCAGATTGGAATCATGTGTTAAAGGAAATTATTTGAATAGTGAAATGATATCCCTTTATTGGTGTTTAGATTAAAATATATATTTTTCCCATATCAATACAATTTTGACACTTCAATATCAATTTTGAACCCCCTTGAAGGCACCTAGCTGATTGATATGATAGTCATATAGTAGACTGACTGTATGGTGACTTATGATTGCAACTCATAGAAAATTTTCTTATAAAATTATATATTAAGGTGAATGAAGATAAATATAAATTTTGAAGAATTATAATTAACTTAACATAACTCCATAGATCTCTTTTTAAATCATGAAATATTGAACATGGTGAAAAACTACATGTTGCAGAAAAAGGTGCTTCCTCTTGCAACCTAAGCTACTTTACTCATCCAAACTTCATGAAATTTGAAACCAATAATTTTAATAATTTTATGAGGTAAAGATAATCTATAACAAATATTATTATCTATATTGTATGAAATCATCCAACTAAGAGTAAAACCTATGGGGTGCATAGATTAATAAGCATATTGGAAAGGTCAACTTATTAGGGATAGTTAATAAAGATAAGAACACCATTCCTATATAAAAAAATGTCAAATTTAATATTAATAAGTAAAAAATACACCTCCAAGATCATTTTTCATTAAACCTCTCATGCTTATCATACCAAGTACAAACCTGAAGATTGGTTTTGCTTGCCAAGCCTAGTAGAAGGAGAGATAAGTAGTTTTCTTCATTTTTTAGATTTTATGATCAAACTGATCACTAAAGTGAGTGTATTGAAGATGAATGGAAATTCTTGAAATGTCCCAAATTGTATGAGTTCATACAATTTTTTACACCTCATTAAATACTCAAGTTTTTAAAGAAAATTTCCCTTTTTCTTAGGAACCTACCAATTTTTAGTTATTAAAAATTAAAAAATAATTAATAAGACACATGTCACATGAAAAATCCTTTTTTAACCTTAAAAATTCCTTATAAATCCATAGAATTCATTAAATGCTCAATTTTGACCCTCAAAATGACTTAAAAGGATATATTTACTAATAAGACTAATGACCAAGGGACATACAACATTAAATGGCATAAATTAACATATAATACACCCCATCACATAATATTTAACCCAATATAACCCTCTAAACATAATTTTTTTCCTATAGGGGTCCCAATTTGACTTGCAGGGTCAAATTTGGTCAACAAATACTACATGAATTTATTATGCATCCATTACTCCTTTTTTTCAAACATTAGCCCAAGCCCCATTAATCCATTCATTTCCTTATACTAATAACTAAGGGACCATATTAAATAAGATACTTTTTGAGGACCTAGTATTCAAATCCATTTTCACTACCTAGACAACACAAGGCCTTATACTTAGTTGGGGATGCCCATTACACAGGGCATCAAAATAGAATCCTCAATAGTTTCTATAAATAAGTCCCTAAACTTAACCAATTATATCATAAATACCCATTTCTAAAAAATATTTCAACTTAGATAAAGGTTATACCTACTTTTCCTAAACCCCATGTGTCTTACACTCCATCTTCTATGTCCAATATTCCACTTATAGTACTAATTCAACCCCGAACCAACCCTTCATTCCCTACTTATTCATCTCCATATTGGAGTATTAATCAAACTTTATTGGTGATCCCTACATGGGTATAAAAACTATATTAAGAGGAATCTATAAGGAAATATTTAGTTATCACTAAAAAGAAAAAATCATGTAGTTTACTAGATTGACTAATACATTGAAAAGAGTGAGGAAGAAGATAGTAATGGTTGAGGGTAAGCATGTCAAAATTGAAAAATAGAAGGAATTATTTTCATTGACAAATAAAAGAAAAAATGCATGGATATGTAGATGATTATGAAGAAGACCCTATCATAATGGTTAATGTAGCTTTGGGATGATCAATCAAATGTTTAGGGGATTATAGTAGTCCTAAATGAGGATAGAATATAAAAATGTAATTAAGACTCCTAAGGATATAATTTACAATGTGAAAAAATCATTTAGGACTTTATACCACATCTTGTGAGATCAATAAGAAAACATTCTCAACCACTATGGGGAGATGTGGTCAAATTTCTTAAGTCAATGAAGGACTAGGATGCCAAATGAAGCTTCATAGGCAAAGTAACTCGACTAAAGACATACCATCACCTAAATTTGATATTGTCACATGATGTAACTCTGCATCAAAATCACATATGTACCAATAGGTACTATCTAGTGGAATGACATCAATAAATGTAGGGATAGGTCCAGTTTTTTTTGAATCCATAATATATTACTATTTAATTCTCAGAAACATAAATATCACTACTCTGTATACACCACAAGAATAGATAGTCACCAAAACATTTTTTGAGAGATTGTTATAGGTTACAACTAATAGTTAAAAGCATAAGTGTTAGGATTGTGGAGCTAAAAGCTTCACTGATGCAGACATGGAGGAGGTTGCAGAATGAGTTGCTGAGTGTCAGAAGTGTTTGGCGTTGGTCTGGCCAACCGGCGTCGGCAGGGTAAGACAGGAAGCAACCGACGTCGGTCATATATCGGCCGGCGTCGGCGACCCCAGGCGGACAGGGACCGACGTCAGTCGCCTGTGTAGTTCGACTGTGAGTTAATTACGGGTAGTGAGCTAACGAACGAAGAGTTTGCATGATGAGTGCTAATTTTAGACTCATAGCTGCGGATCTAATTATTGTAATTAGATGTCTAATCATTGTTTGGATGAGATCTATATAATAGACTCATGGTTGTATTGGAAAAGTGTGCTAGGGAGTAAGAGAGCATAATTATAAGCTCCTTCTGTGTGTGAGGTAGAGCTATGGTGCGTTCCTCCTAGTGCCACAGTACCAGGTGTGTTGGTGCTGGATTGGAGAGCCAGCTGGGTTCTTCAAGAGTGTAGGATCTTGGTCACAGTTGCATGGCCTATATAGGAGATCTACATGGTAAGTAAGATCATTGATCTGCAGGTGTATGTGTGTGCAAGGTTGAGGTTCACAGGTGAATAGAACCATTGATTGATTTGCAGGTGTGCAAGGTCATACAGACAGCAACACAACAGGGAGCAGTATCAGGCATGATCTACTTGGAGTACAGGTGTGTACTCGGATAGAGCAAGAGGAAGGCAAGGGAGTTCCTTCCATAAGTATGGTCTGTTGAACTGCAGGTTGTTGCAGATTCATGGGAGATCTACTTGAAGTACCTTGAGTACTTGTGGAGCACGTGGAGTGCTTGTGGAGTGCGTGGAGCACTTGTGGTGTGCGTGGAGCACGGGAGGTGAACACCAACTCTGTATTTGAGTTGGGTGTTGGGACCTGTGAGAGGGAGAGCTTTGGGGAGAAGAATTACTGTTCACTTGAGGTGTGGGAAACCTCTGTAAGGTGGTGGAGAAGAAGTGGCATCTTCTTTATTGTATTCTTTTCTGTATAAAGTGTTAATACAATTTGGTATTGTCTCTCATATGCTGTGTTATTCTGAATTCTAGTTACTTGGTGAATCTGGTTAATTTCCGCATATTAAGTTGCTTGGTTTGGTAATCAAATTGTGTGCTTCCGGTTTATCCACCCATCCTCCCAACAAGTGGTATCAGAGCATGTTTGTTGTTCTAGATTCCTGACAAGTGGTATCAGAGCCTTGGTTGTAGGTTCTTGAGCTTGATACCAACAAGTGGTATCTGAGCTGAGGTTGGAGGAAGCAGGTTTTGTGTTTAGTTACAGGGCACTCTCAGGGGTTTCTGATTGAGTGGGAGTAGAGCAACTGCAGATCAAAGTAAGCTAAGAATGGAGGAGTTGAAAAGCACAGATGGTCACTCACGGTCCTATGGAAAGAAAGAGCAGGTAAAAGATTATTGTTGGTTGGTAGCAGATCAACATGAAGAAACTGAAGATACAGATGTAGCAGGTGTTGTTGCACAGGATGTGTTTGCAGGTTTCTTGGATAAAGTTGAATCTTGGATAAAAGATTCGGTTGCCTCTTTCCATGCAGTTCCAGGTAGAGGAGCTGGTGAGCCTTGCCAAAGGATTGGCAAAGGGGAAGTGAAGCTGAAATTGCAGGCGGCCAACACACAGGTGTTGATGAAGGTCATGCAGGTCCCAGGTTTGGAGATATGGCTAATTTCTTCAGAAAGATTGGGTGATGAGAGATGCACAAGAACTCTCACAGTGGATGCACTTGAATTAGCTGGTGGTAAGAAAATAGGTATCCTTTATCTACTTGTTTATATTACTGATTCTTCTTTTGTTGCGGAGACGTGGCTGCGTAGGCTTGGTCACATGAGCAGGAAGGAGATGCATGTTCTTAAGCGGAAGATAGATATATTTGACAGGCTTAAGAACTGGAAAGCCTTGGTGTTTATGGAGGAGATGGCAGACAGAACCCAGTGGATGTGGCTGGATACTTCTGAGCAGGGCAGTTTGGACATGGGTATTGATTCAAAGAAGCTCACGGGTAAAAAGTCATCACTCACAGGTGAACACAGGTACCGATGTCGGTCAGGAGGAACCGGCGTCGAACAGACAGGTGCCGATGTCGGTCATGTGCAGACCGAAGCCGGTGATGTCAGGCAGGGTAAGACCGATGTCGGTCAGGAGACCGACGTCGGCAGTATGTAAGACCGATGTCGGTTAGGAGAACCGACTTCGGCAGCAGGGACACCAGCGCAGGCAGGTTGGTAGTCAGGTACAAACGCATGGAACCGACGTCGGTCGGATGCAGACTGTGGAGTGACCGAGGTCGGTCACTGTAAACGGATTTTAGGTGGACAGCAAGCTGTCAAGGAGTCTCAAACACCCATACGGAGGACTGAAGGCGTAAGTAGGCCCTCAAATTCATTGTTCCTCTTCTTTATACATGTTGCTGATTGTAGAGCAGGAAGGATCCAGGAAACAGGTGTGAGCTTGGCATGGATGAGGATGTGATTCCTTGGAGGAGAACCAGACAGGTGTGTTTTGGTAGAGATGCCAGCAGGTATAAAAGCACAGAGACGAATGGATACCTTAGTAGAAGAATAGAGAGAATGGATACGTGAGACGGAAGATCAGGTATATGGTCTTGTGGAGCTGCAGGACAGTGGTACAGGTTTTGACAGGTGGAGGACAGAGCATGGCTTCAGTCAATGTCAGGGTAACTACTGTGGTTTTGTCTTACCAGGGGGATGATGAGTCATGACATCATTCTGTTGCTATATGTGGATAGTATGCTAGCTAGTAGGGGTGTACATACAGGGTTTTGCTGAGCTAAGGGTAAGATTAGTTCAGTGGCATGTCAGGAGGAGTTTGGAGCAGCGGAATTGTTTGACATGGGAGGCATGGAGATCACAGGTTGATTTTGTCTCGAGTGGGAGCTGATGTGAATCAGGTGTTGGCGAGGTTCGGGATGCAGAGCCGGAGCACACTAAGGGCTGGACAGGTACAATGTCCGAAATCACATGAGGTCTGGTATAGACCTAAGTATTCCCATGCAGTGGGAGCTGTCAGAGAGTTAGGAGCCAATTCGGGGAAGTGGGTTCTCAGGTTTTCTGAGAGGGACCGATAGCAGGTGTTGCTATGCAGGGTCAGGACTTCACTACAGGTGTTGTAGGTTCGGATGTGGCAGGTTACTCAGATGACAGGTGGTACACCACGGGATGTGTGGTGGGTTGTCTCCAGGTGGGAGCTTGAAGAGGGATACAAACCAGGAAACAGATTAGACAGAGTACAGGTACAGGTACAGTGCAGCTGTTTATCTCCAAGTGGGAGATTGTTAGGATTGTGGAGCTAAAAGCTTCACTGATGTAGACATGGAGGAGGTTGCAGAATGAGTTGCTGAGTGTCAGAAGTGTTTGGTGTTGGTCTGGCCAACCGGCATCGGCAGGGTAAGACAGGAAGCAACCGACGTCGGTCATATATCGGCCGGCGTCGGCGACCCCAGGCGGACAGGGACCGACGTCGGTCACCTGTGTAGTTCGACTGTGAGTTAATTACGGGCAGTGAGCTAACGAATGAAGAGTTTGCATGATGAGTGCTAATTTTAGACTCATAGCTGCGGATCTAATTATTGTAATTAGATGTCTAATCATTGTTTGGATGAGATCTATATAATAGACTCATGGTTGTATTGGAAAAGTGTGCTAGGGAGTAAGAGAGCATAATTATAAGCTCCTTCTGTGTGTGAGGTAGAGCTATGGTGCGTTCCTCCTAGTGCCACAGTACTAGGTGTGTTGGTGCTGGATTGGAGAGCCAGCTGGGTTCTTCAAGAGTGTAGGATCTTGGTCACAGTTGCATGGCCTATATAGGAGATCTACATGGTAAGTAAGATCGTTGATCTGCAGGTGTATGTGTGTGCAAGGTCGAGGTTCACAGGTGAATAGAACCATTGATTGATTTGCAGGTGTGCAAGGTCATACAGACAGCAACACAACAGGGAGCAGTATCAGGCATGATCTACTTGGAGTACAGGTGTGTACTCAGATAGAGCAAGAGGAAGGCAAGGGAGTTCCTTCCATAAGTATGGTCTGTTGAACTGCAGGTTGTTGCAGATTCATGGGAGATCTACTTGAAGTACCTTGAGTACTTGTGGAGCACGTGGAGTGCTTGTGGAGTGCGTGGAGCACTTGTGGTGTGCGTGGAGCATGGGAGGTGAACACCAACTCTGTATTTGAGTTGGGTGTTGGGACCTGTGAGAGGGAGAGCTTTGGGGAGAAGAATTACTGTTCACTTGAGGTGTGGGAAACCTCTGTAAGGTGGTGGAGAAGAAGTGGCATCTTCTTTATTGTATTCTTTTCTGTATAAAGTGTTAATACAATTTGGTATTGTCTCTCATATGCTGTGTTATTCTGAATTCTAGTTACTTGGTGAATCTGGTTAATTTCCGCATATTAAGTTGCTTGGTTTGGTAATCAAATTGTGTGCTTCCGGTTTATCCACTCCTCCTCCCAACAATAAGTGGATAACACCACTTACATAACTAATGAACAAGTGATAAAATTGATCACATTTTATAGAGATAAGGTTTCCCAGATAGACACACTAAATGCCCTTTTGAATATTCCATGGCTATACACAAGACATTTATGGAAAAAATCCTAATGTTATTAAAAAATCTATCATTGATTTTGAGATTATTGGGAAATCCATCATCTTAATCTAAACCTTCATCATCACAAGTGGGAGCCCCATCATCCCAAGTTCAACCTTCTATGACTAAGTCTATTTTATCAAGATATGATATAGTATATACTCCAATCAGAGTAGTGATTATGACTGCATCAATTATTTTTCCTTCAGTGCCACCTTCAAAAATAATTTCTACATTAATTCAAACTCTAGTGACAATGGTTATGCATGCTAATTCACTGGGAGATTTTGTATACACATAATATTTTCAAACTTTATAAATTATTGATGCTTTGTCTCTTACAAGAAGCCATCAAATATATATATATATATATATATATATATATATATATATATATATATATGATTTCATACCTTAAAGGGTGTACATATAAAGGGGTAGGCAAACCATTGGTGCTTGATAGGATTGGTGTCCCCTATACTACCACTTGCTATCAATCCAACCATCTCCTATACACTTCCTCAAGCCTTATCTCCTCTCTTGAATACTCCTCCAAGCATTCATTGGCTTACTTAGCCCCTTCTTAACACTAAAACCCTTTTTGATAGTTTTCATTACATTGTCATCCCCATCGACCATGTATTTATATAGTTAAAAGCATATTACATGTTTAGGTCAGATCTAGCCAACCTAAACCAAGACCTAAAATGTCTTGAGTAAATAAATATATAGATTCAATTAGGTTAACCCTATCGATTAAAATTTTGGAAAGGTTTAGGGTTAGATTCAACTATATATACACATTCATTTTGCCATTTCTTAGAGAGAGATAAGAGCTAATTATTCATTTACTCTTCTTTACAATCTAATCTTCTTCCATTCTATTTGAGGAGTTATTTCTTAGGGTTTATACTTGGAGAATAATCTTATCTTGTGGAAAATATTTGGATGCTTTGGAATTTCTTAGTGATCCTTAAAAATCACAACAACCTCTTGTGAAGAACATTTGGCCAAGGGAGAGATTGAGTCTCGATGGGTTCATCTTCAAGTTAAGTATCTCTAAATGTATTCCTCTCTTTTATTAGATATAAGTAGCATAAGTAATGGATTTTTAATATATTACTCTCTTCATGCATTAGGGTTTAACCTATACATAGCTTAAAAATTATTTTCAAATGCATGTTTACTTTTTCTATTTATTATCCCCACTTTGAGCCAAAAGCTTTGGTGAGTACTAGGTTAGATTCTACTTTACTTGTCACAAACTTTTTGAATATGAAACATAGGACCTAGTTAGGTTTATTACATAGTGTTGCTTGAGTAGAGTATTTGGAACCCTCTCTAGTGATGTTTTTGTGGTAAGATATCCCTTGGTTAGGTCTAACAGATCTATCTTGGTCATGACCTCGAATATATAATGTATCAATAATAAGAAGTGTAAGTAGGATTTATCTTCTCTGAGCTAGGATTGATTAATAGATCAGTTACATTTCATTTTTTATTTATTATGGTGAACCCAACATGAATCAAACCCTTGTGGGTTTTATTTCATGCCTTCATTTTATCATTATATTACATGTTTCTATTTTTTTAGTAATATATCAAACTTGTCGATATAGTTCTAATAATTTTGTACAAGTTTAACTCAGTCACTCCAAAATGATTATGTTTTATCTATGCAAGTCTTCTTTAAATATAGGTGACTTGATCGATCATCTTAGCATAGTTTTATTCTTTAATAAAAGGATTGAATACATAGTCGAATAAGTCAAATCTATTCACAATTCTCCTCTTTTAACATAAAAGTCTGTAAACATAGTTGAACCAGTCGACTCTATTCAAAACTTCTTTTTTAGTGCAAACATTTTGAAAACTATATTGAACCAATCAACTCTATTAATAGAAAAGCTAAATCAACTCTTAAGCATCACAACATAAAATTTTGTAATCTAAACATCTTCCAAACCACCAAGGTTAATTTTTAATATCTTTGTCATTTCAATTCTTCTCTTTTAGTACTATGTTTCATAGGCTTGCAGTCTATAAAATTGCATCCCTACATCCAACTAGGTCAACTCACTCAACACAGTTATGTATATTATTTTCTATCTAGAAGACACAATCAAATTGTTTGACTATTTTATTATAGATCTTGCTTCTACAGAATAATAGTGACCTGGTTGACTTTATTCTACACTATTTTCATATAGTATTTCCTGAATCGACTCTGTACTCTTCAAAATCAAAGAATTAACCTATTTTTGTTAGTAATTAATTCACTTTTCCTTTCAATTGCTTGCATGCTTAGATTAAAAAATATAGATTAAGTAGGTGGTTTTTTAAATTACCAATTTAGTCACATTATTTTTATCTTTTATAGACAATTTCAAATCACTTTACACACAAAAAATATTAAATATTTATGTTCCCAAGGTTTACCTAATTGGATTTCATCACCAAGGGGGAAGTTGACTTGGTTTTTTGGCAAAGTATAAACACATGGTTGATGTCATATATTGGCAAAGCACCTAACACCCTTATCATTATGGGATTATGAAGTGAGGGGGTAGGCCCTAATAGCAATCTAGTACCATCACCAATATAGATCTCTTTTAGCCTAAACTTTCTGAAACTAGCATTAGATTGTTTTCTAGTTCCTCATTACAACCAACTTCCTAATCATATTAAAATTAAAAGTCATTATAACTTAGTAACACTTAGAAATGACCAATTAATTAGCATTTACTTTTCAGTTATTTCTTTCTCTTTGATCATTATATTTTGTATTGCAAAACCTACATTATCTAACATTGGTGAGAGGTTTATACTATGTATTCCAGTTGGATCAATTACATTGATCCAATTACTTTTGTGATTAATTTAATTTTATTAGATATTATCTTTCAAAACTTTTCTTTGTTTTTAGAATATTGTTATCCCTATTGACATAGTCTCTTATAGATTATTCATCATATCTATTTGTAGTACAAAGTTGACCTATTCAACTATGTCTCCTTATATTTCTATCCATTCCCTATATACATAGTACATAGTTGAGTTCTTTGGCTATTTTTTATTTTATCTTGACCTTTTCCCTATTCAATAGTAAACTATCTACCCATATGATTGTGTACCTATTTATCCCATTTCAATTTTATCCCTTACATCACATAGCCATCATGCTCACCTATGTCCTTTTTTCCCCCTATTTTATGATTTTTCTTCACATACTTTGTTGACCCAGTCGGCTTTGTACCTATTGTCCTACACTATAGTTTGCTTGGATTATTATATCTCTATTTTTCATTCTTGTTTCTTGATCTCAGATTCTTTCTTCTAGCATCATGAAATCCCATATCTAAATATTTTTGGATAACTTGAATCCATTTAGATGTTATATGGGATGTTTTTTTCTTCCTACCTTTACTTCCTAAGAGGATCCTCACTATGGCAGCACTTCTTCTCCTCCCTTATCTTTTGATTGTAACATGGTTCACATCACTCAAACATATGAGATTGGTGGTTTTTACCCCTTTCATACTTCTCAAGACAAATCCCATATTCAAACATCTCACCATAATATGGGTGCAATTGACACAAGCCTATCCAATAACCCCATAAGGAATATACCACCTAGCAACTCTCCCCTAATACCAATTTAGGGAATCCTTCTATAACCACTAACCCACCAATTGATAAAAATCAAATTATTTCATAGGTAATCCAACAAATGAACATAATGTAAACATCTAACACCTCGCAAAAGATGCAACTAAAACATCAGTTGATCAACATGGATAATCAACCTCTTATTTTTCTCCCTCAAAATAATCAAAACTTTATCCCTCTACCTATTAAGATGTCAAAAGTAATGTCAACACCTAACCTATCATGCATAATAAGATGCTCCAACCCATAAAAAATGAGCCTTTATCCCCTTTCAATATTTCTATTGATATTTTTAATATATTTACAACTATTAAATATGATGAGACTAAAGACCCTACATCTTTTCTTAAGGAATTTGACAATCTTTACTAAGAGTGGATCCAAAATAATACTTTCACCACAACCAAAATTTTAGTTAAAACCTTCACCAGTGATGTATTATAATGGTATTAAAAACTTCCCTAACATTATATATGGAAATTAGAGGATTTAGTCAATCCCCTAATTAAGTAATTTTAACATAATGATCTTCCCAAAAATTACCTTAGTCATTTCATCAATGCTAATTAATCCCCTACTGATTTAGCTCATTATTTTATCAAATGATGGAAATATTTGGCTCACAAGGTTGATCACAACACAACTGATGAATTTTTTTTTTAACTCTTTATAATATAATTAATACATTCACTCCAATACAAGGTTCAAAATTTTGCTCCCCAAATGTTAATTGATGCTCTTGATCAAGCTAAATGCCAGTACTTCTTAATGAAATAGTTTGAACCTAATAATAAAATCATTAAGGGATATTTTCAATATTTAACCAGTGTCATAACCAACAATTACCCTCAACCCAAACCAAGAATATCCAAAGCCAACAATCCCCAACATTATCATATGTCATTAACTGTGTAACAAATAAAATAATTTTTAGTGCCCTTCAAAACATTCATGTACCCAATAATCCCCATAAATTATATCATCCTAATCAATTTTTTTGGTTCCATGCTGGTATAGGTCATTCCCATGAAACATGTAGAGGGATTATAAAATTTGGTGTTTATTTTATGTTTGGTGATTCATTCAATCATGATGTCATGACTAAAATTCATCATCAAAATTACATTAATGCTTCTCAAAAGAGACAAGCTTTCAAAGCTTCTTCTTATAACAACCCAAAATCTTTCTCTACATCTAACCCTCAACAAGCAAACAAAGATATTTATGTGATTGACATTGATTATGATCAATATTACACCAATTCCTAATATGTAAATGTGGATAATGTCAATTATAGAAGCAAACCACCCCACAAAGATGTTGTCACCAAACCAAAGAAACCATCTTTAGAAGAAAAACTTATCAAATATACTACTACTACTCACTCATATTTAAAAACCAATGAGGAAATACCTCCTCCCTCTAAACCTACAATCAATTTTCTTCATCCTAAACCTATTTTACCCTCTAAGCCTCATGCTAGTTTTTATTCTTCTAAAACCCATTAGAACTTCCTATAAGAACTAAAATTTATGCCTTACAACATTCCTCTCATGGATTTAGTTCGTACCTCTCCTTATCATTCTAAGCTTCCAATTAAATAACTTCAATAAATTAAAGATCCATTTCCTTTAGAAGAGGAACCTTCCTCTCATGATTCTCAACCAAGAGAAGTGCATACCATTGATTCCATTTGTCCTTCTTAAAAAAATTCCATATATTTCCTCAAAGAAGACATGATCAATTATGAAATCCTCTTTTGATCTGATGATCCATCCCTATTTATTAAAATAGCTATTAACACCACCCTCATTTATAAATTATTAGTATATGAGGGGTCATGCATTAATATGACAACTCTTTGGCTCATTCAATAAATTGGCTATAATAAAAATCATCTCAAACAAACCCATTTGATATGTCATGGCTTCAATAAGACTAATCAAAATCCACTTGGTTTTATAAGGCTCCCTTTTACTGTTAGACCCAAAGATATACAAACTAACATTTTGGTCCTCAATTTACCATTATCTTACAATATAATCTTATGATTCCCATAGACCTATCGCATGAAGGCTATCACCTCTTCAAAAATCCAATGCATAAAGTTCATTCATAATGGAAAAATATATAAACATGAAGTCAATCCTAACCCATGGATTATTTATTTTCCTAATCCTAAATCTCAATATTAGATTCCCACTATTTTGAAGATTAATAATGCCCCTTTACTTGAATTCATTAGTATGAATATGGATTTACATGTCACTCGTATTGATTTTGATGATGGTGAGCCTAATGAATTGAAAAATACATGCAATACTACTAAGCTACCTCCTCATTACCTCATGATCATACCATCCATCTTATTGATGAGATCACTGATTTCCCTCCATGTAATTCCCATGAATCATATTATATAGAAGATGACTTCATGTGTAAGGATTATGGAGTGGCCAAATTATTTCAATATCCTTTAATAATGTCACCACACAAATTTAGTGATCTAGGCATCTCATCTTCCAAATTACATTCTAAGTCACAAGTATGTACAATTTTTATAAAATATGATGATAACTAAATTATGGCCCAATCTCAATCATGAGACTTGGATGTTCAACAATAGCAAAAAACTTTAGCTCAAATGCATGCATTTAACCATGATGTTCATACCATTTCCATAGGTTTTGAGTTAGAACCTGAAGTTCATGTAATGAAATTACTTAGATATTCATATAAAATGATTTTATATTGCACAAAATAAGAAAATTTGAGAGATTACATAGTGATAATTGATAGGAAAATAGAATATTGTATAATATAGTAAAGCCACTTCAAGGGGGAAGCTAATAGACTAACCACTAATAGCAAAATACTTCACATGATGATTAAAGACTAACCACTACCTCCTATATATAGTGTACTTATCCAAGCTTATTTCATAGGTTGACCTATCTAAAAACATAGAGAAATATAAAAAGTAAATAAATGAGGTATGTAAGCCATAATTCAGCCACATATATCCCTAAACACACCAACGATTAAGGGAATAATAAGCCCTTCCCTTCCAAAACAACATTGTCCTCAATGTTTTGGCAACTCTTGATGATGATGCACAAATGCTTCATCCTCCCACTTGGAATATTCTTCCATTTGATCAGGTATTCTATAATTGCTCTAGAATGTAGTTTTTTGGTGCATCATTGAAGGATCACCTTAGGATCAAGAATAACTCTACCTTCCTCATCTAATTTTGGTAATTCTATTTTAATGTTAACTCTATGTCTAATGAAATTATTTAGGCATTATACATGAAATATTGTATGTATGTGAGTGGATGAAGGAAAATTTAAATTGTAGGCCACATTGCCAATTTTTTATAATATCTGATAAGGCCCATAATACTTAGAGGATAGCTTGTTATCCTTCTTTTTTAATTTAATGACATTTATTTATATGGATGTAAGTGAACAAATACCCAATCACTAATCTCAAAATGCCTCTCACTTCTATTTTTATCTTCTTGTTGCTTCATGTCATTTTGGGCCATAACTAAATTTTCATGCAAACTTACAAGGACCTCTTGTTGATGGTGAATATGTTCTTCAACTGCACAAACCTTAGGATGGACCTTCAAGGTTGAAGTGATGAATGGAGGGTGGTATCCATATAATACCATAAAAAGAGACATTTTGGAAGAACTATGAATAGAAGTATTATACCACCATTCAGCAAGTGGCAGCCAATGAACCCATTTATCCTGTTTATCAAAAACAAAATAATAGAGATATCCTTTAGACATTTTTTAACTACCTTAGTTTATCCATCAGATTGATGATGATAGGATGAACTATGAGCCAATTGAGTGCCTAAACATGTAAATAATTTAGTCCAAAAGTTACTAGTAAAAATGGGATCTCTATCACTGATAATGATCTTAGGGGTCCCATGTAGTTTTTGAACTATATTGAGAAAAGCAAAAGCTACTATACTAGCAACAAATGGTTGGGAGAATGAACAAAAATGATCATACTTACTAAGATGATCTACAACAACCATGATAATATTTTGAACATTATATCTTGGTAACCTTGTAATTAAATCCATAGATACCTCTTCCTAACACTAGCTAGGGATAGATAAAGGCTATAAAAGACCTAAAGTTTTGATGGTTTCACCTTTATTTTGTTGACAGATCATACATTAAACCACATATTTCTAGACATCCCCCTTGAGACCTTCCCAAAAAATATTTTGTTTGATCTTGTGATAGGTTTTCAAAAATCTTGAATGACCCCTAATTGGAGTTGCTTAAAGTTCTTGAAGATTTTTTGTTTAAGAAGAGAATCCTTACATAGGTATAATCTATTTTTTTACCATAATGCATTACCTTTCCATGTGAATTTTTCAAATCCACCTAAACCTTGCTAAATATTTTGAATCAAGTCATGAGTAGTACTATCATGTTCCAATTTTGATCATGCTTCCTCTAGCCAATCTACCTATAAAATGGTTATGGCACATAGCGATGCCTCAACTGATTCATCTTTTCTAGATAGTGCATCTACCATCACATTGTCCTTGCATTTTTTTTAGACTATTTCAAAATCATAGCCTAGCATCTTAGTTACCCATTTTTATTGTTCTTTAGATGAAAAGCTTTAAACTAAAAAATATTTAAGAATATCATGATCAATTTTTACTTGAAAGTGATGACCCATTTAATAAGGTCTCCATTGTTTGACTACATGAAAAATGGCCATCATTTCCTTCTCATAGATGGGCTTGTGCTAATTTTTACCCTTGATTTGATGACTTTCAAATGCTAGTGGTCTACCTTATTGCATGATTACAACACCCATACCATACTCAGATGCATCACATTCAACCATAAAAGTCTTAGAAAAATTAGGAGTGGCCAATATTGTAGTGAACATATACAATTTCAATTATTCAAATGCTTGGGTAGATGCATCAATGCATGTGTAGATGCATTAGTCTAATGAAAGGAGTCTTTCTTTAACAAAGAGGTAAGTGGGGTTGCAATACTACCATAATTTTTGACAATTCCGTAATAGTAACTAGTAAGCTCCAAAAATCCTCAAAGGTGCCTGAGTGTCTTAGGAATTGACCAATCCACCATTGCTTGGATTTTTTTAGGATCCACTTTCACTCATTCATAAGACACCAAATGACCCAAATATTTAATCTCATCAGCCCCAAAAGTACATTTATAAGGTTTGACATACAATTAATTTTGGTCCAAAATGGAGAGTACCTATTTCACATGTTGTACATGGTCTACCCAATTTCTACTATAAATGAGGATATCATTAAAGAATACCAAAAAAAATTTCCTCAAAAATGTCTTAAAAATAGTATTCATCAAATTATAAAAATTAGATGGTGTATTTGTTAGGCCAAAAGGCATAACCAAAAACTCATAATGGCCCTCATGAGTCCTAAAAGTGGTTATGGGTATGCCTTCATCACAGATCCTTATTTGATGATACCCAAAACACAAATCTAACTTGGTAAAATAAAGAGCACCATTAAATTCATCTAGAAAATCATCAATGATAGGAATTGGAAACTTATCTTTGATAGTTTACTTGTTAAGTTCTATATAGTTAGGGCACATCTTCCAAGTTGCATCTTTCTTTCTCACCATGATAACTGGTGAAAAGTATTCACTTTGGCTATGGTGAATGATTCATATATCCAACATCTCTTGTACCATATTTTAAATTTCACTTTTTTGGGCATAGGGATACTTGTATGGCCTAATGTTGGGTGGTGTACTTCCAAGAATAAGTGTGATATCATGATCATGCATGTGGTTAGGTGGTTGTCCTTTTGGCATGTGTCTAAAATAATGGAATGAGAATAAATTATTTGTTGTAGATCAAGAGGTGGAGATCGCTGAGTTGGTTGTACTTCCATAGAAAACAAGAAAGCTAAAAATCCCTTAGCACCATTATAGATAATCTTTGTCATTTGATGGGAGATAACAAGTTGGAGAGATTTAGCCTTTAATCCTCTTAGCTCAAATGTCCTTTCTTCAGAATGAAAATGCATGAATAATTATTGAAAATTCATCTCAATAGTGCCCAAAGTAGTGAGCCAGTGGACTCTTATAATAATATTATCTCCACCCATCAGAATAGAAAACATAGGAGGATCCAATAAGTAGTCTCCCATGGCCAACTTAATACTATGACATTTTCTTGAATAGATGATAGTACCACCATCTACAATAATAACCCAAAATTATAGATTTGGATAAATGAAATAGTTCAAATGAGTAGCCAACTTATTATGGATGAAATTGTGTGTGCTCCCAGAATCAATCAAGATAGTGACCTTTTATTTCTTAAAGAAACCCATCACCTTAAGAGTTTGAGGATTACTAATACCTGATAAGACATGTCATGAAATAGTAGGCTGAGGGTCTTTAGATTTCTCCTTAGGAACTTTTACATCCACATCATGTACTTCTAAATCATCTTAATCACCATTGGTACCTTCAATGTAAAATATCTTCTTTTCAACACAATGATGGTCTTTTCTCCATTTTTGTCATAATAATAACACAACCCTTTCACTCACTTCTCCTCAATTTGTCATTTTGTTAATCTAGTGGGATGTGGAAATTATGGTGATAGAAATTTGTGATCATGACTAGTAGTGAAAGTTTTCCTTTTCACCATCTCTTTTTTTCTATTATGCATGCCTTAGGGATAGCTTCTGATACAGATGTTGGGCTAAATATTCAAACCTTGTATTAGATTCTATCTTTGAGGCCACCCAAAAATAGATTCATCAAATTTCTCTCAGTGATATTTTCCACCCATAAAGAGAGATTTTAAAATTGATGAATATAATCCTTCACAGGTCTTATTTGTCATAGCTTGGCTAATTAGTTGAAATAGTTATTAGAGACATTATTCTGATAATGAGCTGTCAACTCCTCATTAAAAATAGTCCATGTAAAAATAACACCATTCTTTTTCTTTTGAGCACATAACTAGTGGTACCAAATGAATTTCTCAGGTTCCATATAAAGAGATACCACCATCACCCTTTGAGAATTAGGGGTTTGATGTAGCTCAAATAAATTTTTAATTTAGTCAATTTAAGTGAGAGGATCCTTACCATCAAACTTATGCATGTCCAATTTTGGCAACATCAGTTTCATACCATCATGGGAGTTGTTGAGAGGAGGATTTGAATGCTAAAGTGGAGGGTTGTTAGGCTAAAAATGAGATTTGAGGTCAGCCAATTGTGTAGTGATATACTACAATTCATTGTGAACTATATTAATCTCTCTTTAAATCTCTAAAACATTAGCTTGGACTACAACAAAGTCATCATGCCTCACCAAGTTTTTTATGTCCTCTTGAAGCTAAAAAATCACCAAATCTAAAGTTCCAAATTCCATGTCATTGGTAGAAGGAGTCTTAGGAATTTTTGGTGCCCCTTTTCTTCCCTAAGTTAAGGACCTACCATAAACAAATCCTAGGAATGTTTTGACCCTAAAAAAAGTGTACCAAGAAATGGTACCATTTTGATCACCTTGTCAAGATGAATCCAATGATTACCTTTGCACACTAGAGAAAAAATTTTGGTACAAAAAAAGTGTACCGATATAATATACCATTGTGATAATCTCTTTGAGATGAATCCAATGACTGTAAGTGTGTAAGGGTAAAAAACATATCTAGACCTTTTATTTTTTTAATATTTTTTTCAAAAAAGTGTTTCGAGTAATACTACACACACACACACACACACACATATACTCTTCAAAAACAAAAATATTGACTTTTTTTAAGTCTATGAATCATCTCAAAAACATGATCCCCATAATTCCATGCATATCTTCTTCAAATGAATTTAAATACACAGGAACACTCACCTTGTAGTAGATATAAATGACATAGATCAAACTCTTGATCACTCACTAGGCTATCACATTTATTCTTATATGAAATTATCATTACTTATCTAATGTTGAAGTTAAATAATTATTTGATTAGCTCCCCCTTTGCCTTCATAGCTTGTGTTCATCATATGAGTCATCAAGACTCACAAACCTTTCTCAACATCCTTTCAGCATCTTGATACCAATAACACTTCTCAACACAAATCAAGCTCAACTACCAACTTCTATTAATAATGAATATTTTTTTTATTACTTCTCATATACCAACAACACTTCTAGTTCTATCAACATTCTTTAAATGCCTTCATGATAGCTACCTAGCCTATTGACTGATGAGTGTTTCCATGAATCCTAATGAAGTCACCCCTTACCATAGGGAACTAATACAACACAAACTTAGTAGATTTCTAGATATTTATTCTCTCACAAGACTAATGATCCTTTAGGATCCTTTTAGACTTTATTAGTTTCCTTATCTTGGCCTCTTCATCATCTATGTGGTTAACAATCTAAGTTGATAATGAACACTCTTGATACTCTTTAATATCTAGCCTATGCTTTACCAATGCAAATAGTCCACTTTGGCTTGTAGACTGATCAAGACTAAACTTGAATATATTTGGCTTCCATAACAATGTTTGACCCTTCTCATGCATTCGAGGAACTCCATATATCCTTTTTGATCTTGAGGACCTTTTAAATCTATTAGGAAAGAATATTGTAATTTGTCCCATATTATGATAGCTATATCAACTAGAATCACTCATACATCTTGACTAATGTGGACAATGACTCCTTATGTAGTCCTATGAGTATTCATTCTTAGAGGGTCTTCTACACTCTCTTATTATATGACCAAATTACCTACATGATAAATAGTAGCCATTGAATGAATTTACATACCTTATGGGATTAGGCTATCTAATAGCATTTGTCTTTATATTTTTCTTAAGGTTGACCTTCTTATTCACATTATCATTTTCCTTATTCTCCTTTTGATCTAATTTGAAACCAAGACTTTCCTTATCATTGGTAGACTTATGACTACTAAAAATGTCATATAAATCCTTAGTGTTCTTTTCAAACTTCTCATAGGTCTTCTTCTTCTTAGTTTCTTGATCCAATTCTAACTTTGAGGACTCCATTTTTGATTCATACCTAGTGCATTCTTATTCCTTAACCTTTAGGCTAGTAGTGACTATCTCCACCTAAATTTCAACTTGATTGATGATCTCTTCATGTTCATTGGTGTTGATGTTTAGTCTATCTTCAAAGAGATTGATTTGATCCTCATAACACTTAACCAATGATCTTAGTTTCTAATTCTTCCTTATTTGGAACTTAAAATTCTATAGATCACTCACTATTTCTACCTCAAGGGTCACTTCAACCTCTTATTCATTTGATTCTTCATCATCGATAAGGCCTTTTCATTTTGATATTCCCTCATTATTTGTTTCTATAGCTATGAATAAGGTTTCATTGTTTTCATGATTATCAATGTTAGCATCACTATCATATGTACTTCTATCACTTACATTAGATGAGATTTTATCTTCTTTGGTATATAAACTTCTCTCTTTATTAAATGACATTTTCTTGCCTTCATACTTCCAAAAATATTTCTTGATTTTATGAAGCTTGTAGACCATATTATCATCAACATGATATTCATCATGTTTAGTCTTATCCTTTTTAAGACACATAAATACAAAGTGACCAATTTTTCCATAATTGAAACATTTGAAAGGTAACTTACCCTTGTACTTACCAGATCCAATTTCATTTTTTGAGAAAGCATGGCTATTAATTCATCATCAACAATATATAAACAAACCTCATCATTGACCTTATAGGTTTTTTACTTATTCTTAGCTTTGAATGTTTCTTATTTATTGGGAGGTCTTCCTTCATTTGTTCTCATCTCATAAGAAGTCAAGATGCCATGAATCCCATCCATCTGAAGTGTATCTATATCTTGAATTTATTATACTATAAACACATTTTAATCAAATTTATAAGTTATGGATTTAAATACTTTTTAAACAAATGTATACTTTTTCACTTAGTCTTTGAGACCTATGATGGCATTGGCAACTTCATCAACCCTTAATACGTAGAGTGCAATGTTTTCATCCTCCTTCATTTTCAGACTTTCAAAATTCCTATGGTGAGTCTGTAACTTTTATAACTTTAGTTTGGTGTATCCTTAATAAATGGTCTACAAATTTTCATAAATCCATTTGGTTGTATCAAAATGCATGACCTTTACAAACTCTTCATCTGAAAGACCACACAGAATGTCATTCATTGCCTTAGAGTTGTTCTCATTTACCTTCTTAAATACTACATTAGTTGGTGATGTAGATGGTAGAGTGAAGCCATCAAAAATATATTTCCATATTTCATAACCCAAGGACATTAGATATTTCTTCATTATGATGCTCCAAAAATCATGGTTAGCCACATTGAAGAGAGGATCCCTACTGGTTTAAAAACCTCCTTGTACTTGTTGACTAGACAAGTTTGTGCTTCAAGAATATTATTCAAGATATCAGGCTTTATTCAAAGGACCAAGATATAATATTAATTAATGGAAGAAAAATTAATGAGATGGTGGGTGAATTAGTCTTCAAAACCTTTCACTTAATTACACATACGTAATCATGAACCATTCCAATAAACATATAGATCTGGAAAGCATAAACAACTATCCACATAAGAATGAAACACAAAAACATATCACATATGAGGGAAAATGTTGATGTGAATAAAACCCATTGATATCTATAAATTGACTACAATCCTATAATACAAAAATAAAATTTAGTGAAGCACCAACCCCAAATAACCAAAAACCCATTTGACTAGGCTTTAACAAGCACCCACTTGTAAAGAGGCACCGACCCCCTAAATGAATCAACACCAACTCATCCACATAATTATTTTAATAACCTTCAAAACATTATGTTTCTTAACTAATATATCATGACCACCTCTTCAACTCTTCACACTTTTATCTCTCTCATACTACCTTTTAGGCCTCTTCACACAACTAGGTCTCTTCAAGACTGATTAGGTCATATGACCCTAATATTAATATGCAAAAACAATATAAAATATTGATTATAGATAATATATAATCCTATTATGGCTTATAATATTTCATTATTCTACATAATATGTTATTTCATTCACATACACTCTTCTTACATAAATAGGCCTAAAACTACCTTGTATATATATATATATATATACTCCTATTATGGCTTATAATATTTCATTATTCTACATAATGTGTTATTTCATTCACATATACTCTTCTTACATAAATAGGCCTAAAACTACCTTGTACACACACACACTCCTATTATGTCTTATAATATTTCATTATTATACATAATGTGTTATTTCATTCACATACACTCTTCTTACATAAATAGGCCTAAAACTACCTTGTACACACACACACACACACACACACACATGTATGTATGTATGTATATATGTGTACACATATACATACATACATACATACATGTGTGTGTGTGTGTGTGTGTATGTGTGTGTGTGTCTACCATTCCTTGTTCATATGTCATTTAGTCAACCAAACACCCTTAACCTATTATTTCATCTATATAATAGGTCATATAACATATTATGGACATGAATTAAAGGATCTTTGAGTCCCTTTTGGTCTATCATGACTTAATTAGGCATTTTTTCTCTTTTAGGCCTCATGAAGACCTAATTTCATTAGGTGTATCTCTTAACACCAAAAATTGATTATCTTAGGTCTAGATAGATTTATACAATAATTTAAAGCCATTAAACCACTTATTCAATCAACTTTTCTGACCTCCTCCATGATTTTTTATATATGCATCTTTCGTTCATACATTGAAACCTTCTTTAGGACAAATTGCCTAATTAGCCCTGTGTGCCTCAAAAAACTATCTTGAAAGAATGAATCTCAAATAGATTTAAGACAATCAAATATAATAAAATAATTATATATACATATTATACATGACCTCAAGATCATCACCAAATTCATTAGAAACTTCCACTCAAAATATAAGGCTTCAAGAACACTTTTGCAACTCACTTAAAACTGCCAGATTACCTCAAAACATAGTCAGGTGACTTAGGCCTACAACACCTATATATAAATTTGTAATTAATTATAATTAATTAACATGATACTATGGAATATATATAACATCTTAAAATATAAACATCATATATTCTAGTGGCAACTACTGGTCTTACAGACCAATTTGTTGACCTCACTATATATAGACCTCACTAAGTCAGAAAAGTAATTTTGGATTCATCATTTTCACCACTATACCTAACTTACAATATATATACCAATAATTATAATAAATATCAATATAAAACAACATCTCCATGCAATTGGTTTCATCATTATATCATGAAAACACATTTCAATTAATCTTATCAATGTTGCTTGGGTTTTTCACTATTTGTACCATTTGACCTATTAACGACTGGCTAACTTAGATTACTAGTTTAGCACACTTGAAGGATATAAAATGTCCATAAAAATTCATGGAAAGGAAACATTAGTCTCTATCTTCTTCCTTAAACCATTTTCTTAATATGTTTAATGCAACCTTTTACTCTACAATAACTTCTTCAGAAACAAGCATGTAACTCAACATGTTTTCTCTCCTCTCTAAACAATACCACTTGGAGGTACCTAGGAGAGTAAAATAAAAATTACAATAGTTCACTTGAGCATAATAATTCATTCTAAGCACCTTTGATTAACATCTTTAACATTAGGTCCTTATTAGGATTCTAAGAGGGTTTAAAACTATTTCCACTCTTAACAATCGTTAATAAAGAATAACACCTCAATCCAAAAACTAATGCCTATAATTTTTATCTAGGAAACATACCCATTTACCATGAAATAATTAGGTTCCAATGTAAATTTTTTATGATTTGATGAGCATATGAAAATCCTTCTTGGGTTGAGAACCCTTTATTCTAAGCACTCAAGAGACATCCAAACAAGTTTTCATGCCTTGTCCTTCAAACTAGAACCTCAAACTTCATGTAAATGCCTAAAAAAAATTGACTCAAATCTCTTCAATTATCACCTACTCACACTTTCCTTAGAAACTGATCTTAATACTCCATTAGGTTACACTCTTTCTCTTCACCATAGTCTTCATACCTTATTAGTCCTTGAACTATCCTTCATGCCTCTTTCCATGCTCTCAACACCTCACTTCCATGATCAAAATCTCAATTTCATTCCTTAAAACCTATCTTATACTTAAATAATACCATACATACTGAACATGCCTTGAAAATAGATCATAATACCTCATTAGGCTAGGTAGGGTTTAAGAGAGGTCTATAAGTAGAACTAGAATGAAGGTCCTACCCCTATAGGCTCATCCTAAAACTCTCATGAGTGTTAAAATGCCTCATATTCATGATAAAACAACCTCATAAAACTACTCATTCCTATTTTCATTCATCTCACCAAGCCACCATGCTCAAACCTTCTCACAAGGTCTCTTCATGCCATGACTAGGCTTAGGCAACTTCAACACTTAAGGCCTTGACCCATTCTTTCCATGTCATAACCTCAAAAAAAACATAAAATAAGTAGATATATAAGACATTACACCTCAATTATATCACTGTAAAATTCTCTTTCTAATGTGAACAATCTTCTTCAGCCTTATATAGACCTAAAACCATATGACCAAGCATCATATGACTTGACATCTCTCTTCTATGAACTTGAACACCTTTGACACCTTGACCTATGCCTTCATGTAACCATAACATATTAGTTGCCTTAAAATTATCTCTTACCTTTAAATTCTCTCTTACCTTCAAATTCATCTTGTCACATGGCTCCATATGTAGACATTAGTTTCCTTTAAACATCTTCCATGATCTATACCTTCCATGCTCACACCACTCATGATAATTCTCATTAATGAAACATTCTTATGTGCCTTGACATGCCACATACTACCATATGTCCTTAGTCACCTTTAACATCATCCTTGATAGTACATTTCTGACATGATACATCTTTGACATCAATGACCATTATGCCTTTGCATGATGCACCCTTTTCACATCAATGACAACAACATTCCAACAAAGTAGTCATCAAATAAATTCCTAAAATTGACATCAATTTACACAAAGAAATCGGACCCTTGATTGTAATATGGAAAAATACCTCCAAGTTTTGTAATCAAAATGAATTATATTTGGGGTGAATCATTCTTCTAAACTTTTTCAACTTTAATTTATCATTCATGAACTATCAAAGCAATATAGTGAACTAGCAACATGTCAATAATTATTTATATGAGCATGAGATAAGAGCATAACACATAGAAAAATTATTTTAGTGTGGAAACCCTCAATTGAATGAGAACCAAATGATATATTCAAATTTAATATGTTATTATAAGATAAACATCAATATTTAGTGAAGCACCAACTTCACATGGAACACCAACTCCAACTAGCCAAGCGCCCACTCAACTAGGCTTTTGCAAACACCTACTTGCAATGAGTCACCAACCCCCTAGATGACTTACCACAAAATAAAACACATAATTTATTTGATAAAATTTAGGACACCTTGTTTCTTAACTAGATAATTATGACCACCTCTTCATCTCTTCACACTCTTAGCCCTCTAAAACTGCTTTCTAGGCTCTTTCACTTAACTAAGTCTTTTTGAGACAGATTAGGTCATTTGACCTTGATATTAATCTATAGTATCAAAATTATATATTAATTATATTTTATATAAATCCTTATTATTTTATAAAATACCTCCTTTATCACTTTAAATTAATGTATCTTCACTTCAACTCACTCATACTCTAACTAGTCTATTAGGCCTATTAGGCCTTGTTCTTATACTAGGTTCTTGCTCATATACTCCTTGGTCAACCATAAACACTTTAACATTTACATTTTCCATAAAATAGTTTTTACTACATGAAAAAAATATTAATCAAACTTACATTAGGTCAATCATAGCATATAGGACCAAAAACCCTTTTAGGCCTTAAGGAAACCTAATTCAATCAGGCCTTCATTAGCACACATTATCCTTTGATCTTCTTGGAATAATTTAAAAATTCATATATGGTATTAACACTTAATATTACACTAAAATATATGAATATTAATCTCTTTTTATTTTCATGACATCTTTTATCTCTAATCACCACTTAAATCATGCCATTAGTATTGTTTCCAATTAGACATGTGTATACCAAAAAAGTCTATCTTGAACTATTGAAGATAAAACACCAATTAGCTAAACATGAATGGAAATAAAACATATAAATATAACCTTAAATAAATTTAAAAAATTAATAAGTTAATTATACATCATTACATATGGAAAAAGGACTCAAACCCTTCTCTAAAAGTAGCCCGTTCAAAATTACCAACTAGCCTCAAAACACAGTCATGGAAACAATGACATTAAACACCTATAGGATCACTTTCAAAGATTTATAATGAATTTATATGATCATATGAGATAATTATACCATTATTATATAGATATATAGATATTATTTTCAAATGTAAATATTGGTCTTACAGACCAATCTCATAGTTTTGTACCTTATTGTCTCATCTGAACCAAACAGGGCAACTTATGAGCAACATTTTCATCATATCCATTGATCTCCAAAAATTATATAAAAAAAATAAAATATCTTAAAATTATTTAATAACATCTTCATGTACTTGTATTCATCCCTATTCCATGATAACACATCCCTAATCAACTTCTCAGTTCTGTCTGATTTTCTCACTATTTGCATCATTAGGCCTATTAGTAACTAGTTAACTTGGATGACTATTTTAGAACACATAGGGGATATAACCTATCCATAAACCACCATGGACACAAACTAAAATTATCAAACTTTTTCCTCTATACATTTATCAACTTTGACTGTTATGGAAAATTTTCAAAAAACTAGCAATTTCCTATAGGGTCTACTCACACCCCTGACAAACTAATCACACCTAAATATGTATGGGAGAGTTGAATACAATATATAATAAATTAAATATCCATACTAATCCATTCTAATCAATTTAGAATAATATCTTTCAAATTAGGTCATTGTTAGGGTTTTAGAGAGGGTTAACATTGTTTCTAATGTTAACAATTGTTCATAAAGGACTCCCCCTCATTTATAAAAATAATATTTAGAGATAGTATCTATGAACTTACACATCTATCCTCAATTTATCAGGTTCCTATGTAGAGGTTACACATGCCAATGAACACTTGAAAGTCCTTCTCAGGTTGAGAACCCTCCATTATGTGCATTCGAGAGACCTTAAAACACTTTTACAAGCCTAAACCTTAAAACTTTAACTTAAAACTTGTTTAAAACACCCATAAAAATCTATCACACCACTAAAATGATCACATTCTCATTATTATCTTGAAATATAAATCTCATACCTCATTTAGACACCATCTCTCTCTTTGTTTATTTAGACCTTGACTTGTAAATCAAATTAAGCCTTGAAACTAACCTTTTAACCATTGTCCAATCTTCCAAAACCTTGTATACATGTTCAGAAAACATATCACATGCTAAAACAATGTAAAAAATCCTTAATATGTCTTTTCAATATCTCATGATACCTCATTAGGCCAAGCAAGATCTAGAGGTGGTCTAGTTACATACTAGGTTTGTAGGTCCTTCCCCTATAGGCTCACCCTGAGACTCACATGACTATTCCAATTCCTATTATACATATTAAAACAACCTCATATAGGTTATTATCCTATATTCATTTATCTCACCAAGCCACCATGCTCAAACCTTCTCACTAGGACTTTTCATGATATGACTAGTGACATGACTAGACTTCTCAAGCACTTGACAACTGACCTTGAAACACTTCTTGATGCTCTTATACCTTTTTCACATGCCTTACATGCTCCAATTTTTTTTTAATAATTCTCAATGATTCTATAAAATAATAGCATTCTTTAATGACCTTATGAACACCTTTCTTAAGAACTTTTGACATAAATTACATCATTAATGCCAACCTTCAATAATAAGAATAATGTTAAAAAATCCCCCCCTTTGTCATTGATGGAAAAAAATACTATTTACTAATCATTATTATCTACCCATTCTATTATTTCTCCCCCTTTGACATAAATGACAAAGTGATGTATGAAACTCCTTGGATCACATTCCTTATAACCAAAATACTCAACATATAGGACTTATGAGTTTATGAGACATAATACAAACATGATCCCCCTATATCCATGCATACCTTCTTTTAAAAACTCACATATTCTTGGAGCTAATGAGCATGATTATCTCCCCCTAAGTACTTTACTTTTTCAATTATTTTTAGGGGTAGTAATTACACCCAATTCCTATCTTAGGTGTTTAAAAGTTACCTTTGGAAATGGTTTGGTCAAGATTTTTACAATCTGATCCTATGTAGAAACATATTCAAGATTGAAACTTTGTTTAATTACCTACTATCTTAGAAAATAATGCCTGATGGGAATGTTCTTGGTCCTTAGGTGCATGATAGGGTTCTTTGAGATGCTTATAGCACTTGTATTGTCACAATAGATAGGGCTAAGACCATCATACTCCACTTTGTAGTCTTTTAGGGTCTATCTCATCCATAGGACCTGAGTGCAACATGAATCTTCTATAATATACTAAACCTCACAATTGTAAAATGATACTGATGGTTATTTCTTTCTTATCCATGAAACTAGGCACCCACCTAGGATGAAAGCTCCTCCAATGGTACTCTTCCTATCATCTATAATTCCTACCCAATTTGCATCTATGTAGGCTATCAAATTGAACACCTTTCTAATTAGATACCACAATCCATACTCTATAGTCCTTTTGAGACACATAAGTATCTTTTTTATTTCTTTCAAATGATTCTCCTTTGGATCTATTTGAAACATTCCCATAATACCTACTACTTGCATGATGTCAAGTCTAGAGTACTGGTACACAACAAACTTCCAATCATTGACCTATATGATGTCTGATTGACCTTTAAATACTCATATATTTTTATCAACTTAGATTTTATGATCATGGGTGTACTAACTACCTTAAAATATTCCATCTCAATCTTCTTCAACATCTCTCTTATGTACTTAGATTATGAGATGAATATACCTTTTTTAGATTGAGTGATTTACAACCCAAGAAAGAATGATAGTTCTCCTAGAATGGACATCTCAAACTCTTTCTTCATCACCTCTATAAAGGTCTTGGTCATGTTCTCATTTTTTCCACCAAATATTATGTCATGCACATAGACAATTACTATCAACTAATGGCCATATTATGTCTTGATGTATAAATTACTATCTTCAACTCTTTTTAATCCTTGATCCAATAGATACTTATCAAACCTAGCATACCAAGCTCTAAGAGCTCGCTATACACCATAGAGAGGATTTTTCAATCCATAAACATAGTCTTTATCATCTGATAGTGATAACCCTTTAGGTTGCTCAATATACACTTCCTCTTCCAAATTCTAATTTAAAAATCTAGATTTGGCATCCATCTAGTATACCTTTAATCCTTTGAATCATGCTTATGCTAGAAATAATTTTATGGCCTCCAATATTGTTACTAATGCAAAGGTCTATTTAAATTTTACCCTTTAAACTTGTCCATATCCCTTGCATTCTAATATATCCTTGTTCCTAGTGACTTTTCCATCTTCATTAAACTTGTTTCTAAACACCCATTTTGTGCTAATGGCATTCTTGTCTTTAGGTCTACGAACTATTTCCCAAGTCTCATTATTCTCTATTTGGTCTAATTCCTCATTCATAACATCTATCCAAAAAAATTATTTGCTTGGTTTTATAAGACTCTGAGGTTCAATCTTGGATAATAGAGAAACATTATCTTGATTTAGATTACTTACCAGTCTTCTCCTTATTTGCATACCTACATTATTTTTGTGAATGATTTGAGATTTAGGCTGATCTTTTTGAATTTATATTGAAGGTCCTTTTGAGTAATTTCTCTCTTCAAATTACTCTTCTTCCTCATCAACCTCTATATTCTTCTCTTCATTATTGAAGTCTAGGTTCTCTAAAGTGTTCTTTGAATGTGAGTGAGATTTCCTTGTCTCATCAATATTCGCATTGGTTCTTTCCACTATACTTTGTAGTCTCTTGTTATAAAATATATAGGGTGAGATTATTGATGAGTAACCTAATAATATGCCTTCATCATATCTAGAATCAAACTTTCTTAAGTCTTCATTATCTCTTTTATTGAAACATTTGTTCCCAAACACTCTAAAGGGTTCCACGTTGGTAGGTTTGCACTTCCATAGTTCATAAGGAGTCTTTTTGCCATTAATCCTTATTTGTCCTCTATTCAAAATGTAGATATTAGTTCTTACTTCCTCTCTCCAATATCCATCAAATAATATTGACTTATTTATCATAGTTATATCCATCTCTTTTACTATCATATTCTTCCTTTCCACTACCCCATTCTGCTAAGGTGTCTTAGCTGCTGAGAATTATCTCCTTATTCCATGAACCTCATAGAAGTAATAAAATTAATTGGAACAAAACTCACCTCCTCTATCATATTTTAGGAACTTGATTTTCCCATTATTTTCATTCTCAACAAGATCCTTGAATGACTTAAACTTGTTAAGAGCTTCTAATTTTTCTTTCAATAATGTAAACCAAGTAAGTCTTGTGTAATAATATATGAGTAACATGAAGTAGCTATCTCCTTTAATGATTTTAATTATTTTAAGACCATAAAGATAAATGTGTATTAAATCCAAGGGTCTTGTATTATATTACTACTTAGACTAAACCTTCTTCCAGTATGCTTACTATGTTGAAAAGCCTTGAAAAGTATGTTTCAAGGTTTGGTGATCTTAGGCATGTTATTCACAAATTTCTTAGTGATAATATTGACTAGATTATCAAAGTTTAGGTGACACAACCTTCTATTTCATATCTAAACTTTTTATATCTTTCTCATGAAGCATCTCTCCTTGTTGATCACATTCAAGACATATAGATTGTTCTCAGTCCTCTTAGCATTGACAAATAGCCCTCTTGATTTGGCTTTCCTTATCTCACACCATTTTTCATGAAAGGTTAATGTGTGTCCCTAATTTCACATTTGACATAAAATAATAAATTTATATTTAAAACCTTCCACATACAACACATTTTGTGTCTTGATCTTTCCATTATCCAAACTCAAGACACCCTTGCTAACTATATTGGTAGTTATGTTGTCTCCAAACCTTACTGTTCCTAAAACATTATTTTTCAATGAGATGAAATTATTTCTATGTCCTATCATGTGGCTTGATAAACCACTATATATTTACCATTTATGCCTTCATACTGAATGTGAAAGGCAGTCTGAGCTATCATAGAATCCTCTTTGGTTTTCAATTCCACCTTGACAAATAGTCCATCTTGACTCTTGAGCTCAATATGATTAGTCCTGACTTGATTTGGATTTCATAACAATGTTTGATCCTTATCATGAATTTTAGGATATTTATATGGAGCTTTATATGTCTTTTTGAATCTTGAGGTCCTTCCAACTCTATTAGAGTATAATCTAGTAATGTGTCCTATATTATGACATATGTAGCAAATAATATTTCTATACTTACCTCTTGATTGATTACTCCTTTTCACATGGTCCCATGATGAATTATCCTTTATTGCATTAGAATGCCTAATTAGTATTTTCATGTTGGTACTATTTACTTGTTATGACTTCTCACTTTCTCTCTCAAACTTTCTCATTTTATCTATGAACTGATCATGCTCAAACTTTAAGGAATCTAGCTCTATCTTCAATTGGATATACTAAAATTCCTTTGACCTAAACCATATGTTGATACCTTATAACTAACCCCTAAATTCATTGATAGTATTATTTTTATGCTTCAAGTCATGAAGTTATTTTATGAACTCAGTGTCAAGGTCTAATTCAACTTTTCCTTCTTCACTATCATAGTAAACTTCTTCATCATACATGTCTTCTTCCTATTGATCACAAGACATATTGTGCTTCTTATGATCACATTCAAGCTATTAGACTTTCTTAAAAAGACCAATATCTAATAATAATTGTTGGAATAATAATGAATAAGAGGGGGTGAATTATTATTCAAAAAAATTCAACTTTACTTTATCATTCATGAACTATCAAATAAATATAGTGAACTAACAACACATCAAGAACCATTTATATGAGCATGAGACAATAACATAACACATATAAAACTTTTTTGATTTAGAAACCATAAAGGGTAATAAAACCCACTTTTATAATACAAACATCAATATTTAGTGAAATACCAACTTCACATGGAGCACCAACCCCAACTAGCCAAGCACCCAACTGACTAGGCTTTAGAAAGTACCTACTTGTAAGGAGGAACCAACCCCATAGATGATTAAGCATCAAATCATCCACCTAATTAATTTTATCACCTTTAATACACCTTATTTCTCAACCAATTGATGATGACCACCTCTTCATATCTTCACACTCAGCCTTCTAAAATTTCCTTCTAGGTTCCTTCACTCAACTAAGTCTATTTGAGATAGATTAGGTCATTTACCTTGATATTAATCTATATTACCCATATTATATCTTCATTATATTTTATTTTCACAATTATTATGGTCTAAAAAAACTCCTTTATCTATTCAAAGTACTGTATCTTATGCTTCAACTCACTCATACTCTAACTAGTCAGGCCTATTAGGCCTTGTACTTATATTAGGTTCTTACTCATATACCTCTTGGTCATCCATACACACTTTTCCATTTATATTTTCAATAAAATATTCCTTATGACATGAACCAAATATTATAATATGTTGGTCATAGCATATAAGACCAAAACCCCTTTTAGGCCTTAAAGAGACCTAATTCAAGTAGGCCTTCATTAGCACATGTTATCCTTTGATCTTCTTGGAGGAAATTAAAACTTAATACATGGTATTAAAACCTAATAGTACACTAAAATAGACACCTAATAATTTCCATGACATTTTTTTATCTCTAATCATCACTTAAAGCATGCCATTAATATTGTTCACAATTAGACCTGTGTAAACCCAAAAATGGTGTCTTGAACTATTGAAGATAAAACACAAATTATCTAAATATAAATGGAAATAAAACCATAAATACCTAAAAAAATTAACTAAGTACATTATACTTCATTACATAAGGTAAAAATACTCAAACCCTTCTCTGTAAGTAGCCCACTCAAAACTGCCAACTAGCCTCAAAACACAGTCATGAAAACAATGACCTTAAAAACCTTTAGTACAAATTTTAAAGAATTAAAATGCATTTATATGATACTATTATATAATTAAACCATTATAATGTGTGTGTGTGTGTGTGTGTGTGTGTGTGTGGGTGCATGTTCAAATGGTAATATTGATATTATAGAACAATCTCATAGTCTTGTACCTCACTATATCATCTGAATCAAATAGGTCAACTTATGAGCAACAATTTCATCATATCCACTGACCAAAAAAAATTATATTCAACATGAATATTTCTTAAAAGTATTTAATAAATTCTTTTTATAATTGTATTAATCCCTATTTGATGATAACACATCCCTAATTAACTTCTCACTTCTTGGTTTTCTCATTATTTACATCATTAGGCATGTTAACGTTTGGTCAACTTGGATGACCATTTTATCATACTTGAGGGATATAAATTATCTATAAACCAACATGGACACAAATTAAAAGTCTAAAAATTTGTCTTCCATCCATTTATCAACTTTTAATTGGTCAACTCTGACTACTATAGTAATTTTTTTAGAAACTAACACTTTCTTGTAGGGTGTACTCACACACTTGACAAACCAATCACACTTGGAGATGCCTAGGAGAGTTTAATATAAACTAAAATAACTTTAATATCCATATCAATCCATTATAAACATTTTATAACAAGATCTTTCATATCAGATTATTGTTAGGGTTTTAGAGAGGGTTAACACTATTTATGGTGTTAATGATTATTCATAAAGGATTGCACCTAATTTACAAAATTAATTCTTAGAGATATTATCTATGACCCTTCCCCATATATCCTAAATATCTAAAGTTCCCATTTATATGTTACACATTCCAATGAACACTTGAAAGTCCTTCTTGGGTTGAGAACCTCCATTTTGTGCACTTAAGAGACCTTAAAACACTTTTACAAGCCTAAAACTTCAAACTTTGACCTCAAACTTGGTCAAAACACCTGAGAAAACCTATCACACCACTAAAATTTTCTCACATGCTCATTATTATCATGAAATTTTAATCTCATACCTCATTTGGCCACCATCTCTCTCTTTGTTTGCTTAGACCTTGATCTACAACTCAAATTAGGCCTTGAAATGGACCTTCTAACCATTGTACAAGATATAAACACCTCATATTAATATTCACACAAAATATCACATTATCAAACAATTTAAAACATCCTTCATATGTCTTTTCAATAGCTCATAATGCCTCACTAGTCCAAGTAGGATCTAGAGGTGGTCTAGTTGCATACTAGGTCTATAGATCCTACCCCTATAAACTCACCTTAAGACTCACATGAGTGTTCCAATAATATCATAAATTTACAATCAGCCTCATATATATTCTTATTCCTCTGTGCATCTATCTCACCAAGCCACCATGCTTAAACCTTCTTACTAGGACTCTTCATGTTATGACTAGTGTCATGACTAGGCTTCTCAAGCACTTGATAACTAACCTCGATACATTTCTTGATGCTCTTATACCTTGATCACATGCCTTACATGATACTCAAAACATGTCATAATTCTCAATTATTCTATCAAAAAATAACATTCTTCAATGACCTTATGAACACCTTTCTTAAGAACATTTGACATCAATGACAACATCAATGCCAACCTTCAATAATAGGAAAAATACTCAACACCAAGGAGATGAGTTAGGTTGTATCCTCACTAGTCCTCATGGTAAAATTATCCCTTTGTAATTTCAACTTAATTTTTATGTCACCAATAACATGGTGGAATATGAAGCACTAATCCTAGGCATGAGAGTAACATTACCTAGATCACAAGATGGACATGTATTTATCATGATAGCTATTGAATATTTTACCAAATGGGTAAAATAGATGACTTTATTTAATATCACAATAACAATTATTTATAAATTCATCCTAAATCTAATAATTTATCATTTTTGAGTTCCCCATACTACCATTTCTAGTAATGGCAATAATTTCAAAAATAAAGATGTGAAATAGCTCTACGCTAAATTCAAAATATCTCCTAAATTTTCCACACCATATCATCCATAATTAAATGACCAAGTTGAGGCCAATAAAAAAATTATAAATAATATCCTATAAATGATAATCTATGAAACCCAAATGGATTGGCACATTTGTTTATATCCCACACTTTGGAACTATCACACTAGCATACAAACTACCACTAGGGCAACACTGTTCTCACTAGTCTATGGTTCTGAATCTATTCTCCTATTATAAGTTGATATTTTTTCTCTCCATGTGTCTCTTCATGGTATCATACCTAATGAGGAATTATGTGAAATTTACCTTCATTCTCTTGATTTTATTAATGAATATCATCTCATCACTCTCCAACATAATTGCTAATACAAGGCTCATATCACTAAAAAACATAACAAAAAAGTTAGTCCACACTTTCAATATTGTTGATCTAGTCCTTAAATTAGTATATACCCATAATAAATAATGAAAATATTCCAAAAATGGTGGGGATCTTATTTAGTAAAAGATATACTTGATCTTAGCACCTATCGCCTCTAAACTAATGAAGGCCATTTTTTCAAAGAGCCCACCAATGCACAATTTTTAATGAAGTACTTTACTTAGATATATCCCTTCTTATCATGCTCTCTATATTATATCCTAATAACAATTTTTTTAGGATATATACATAGGTCCCACACTCTGTAGCAATTTCTCTTTCCACAAACCTTATCTCCTTCTCTTGGTCCTTTGGTTTCTCTTTTTTAGGAGTTTCATTGTAAAACTATGGATAAGACCTGATCTTCCTCATGAATTCATTTTATATTATTATTCATTACTTTCCAATCAACTTTTCCCCTTATATTTTTATTTTTTGAGTTGTGGTGTAAGACCATGGATAGGATCATGCCTTCCTCATAATTACCATCTTTTTCACTTTTATTTTTCACATGCTTTATTCACCCTATTGGGTTTTCATTTTTTTAGTTGCATTTTAATACCATGGATAAGACTAGGCCCTCCTCATAAAATCACCATCTTTAGTTAATCCAATGTTACTTTCATATAATGTCAAGAAATAGTTACAAGTTTGTGATCCCTTGCTCTCTAATTCAATTTTTCCTCTTTTATAGATAAAACTTACATAAAAAACTATGTTATAATGTTCTCCTACACCTTAAAACCTCCTTATGATAAGGAATCATACTTACCTATCATTATATCCCTTTTCACTTTTGTCACATTTTTTTGTGATTTGAAGAAATTCAAATTGTTTCATGCTTCATTCCCCTTGATTTCCTTTCTTTTCATTCCACTTTGGATAAACCAAGGTCAAAGTCAAGATAACACTTTTATTTCATATGAATTAACAAGACTCTTATACATAATGTTCTCTAAGTCCTCTTTACAAATTCCAAATTTTTCAAATGATAGTCATCTTTAGCACCCATGTTTGGTTCTCTTAATCTATATGGAGGAGGAATAGAAAAATACATCAAAAGATAAAATATAAATCATTTGAAAAAAAAGGTAATGATAAAAATGCAACTTAAAAAATCAAAAGTCAAAATCACATCAAAAGACATGATTCATAACACATCTCCTATCTCTAATAAAATCTCAAATTCCAAATTTGGCCCCATGATAGAGCCAAGGTCCATTGGGGTATGGTAGGTTAGTAAATTGGAATAGGAGACTTTTACATAATCTATGGTGCTACCTACTTTCTCATACAAGTACCCAATATTTTTAGTATATTGATGACAATGTAAGGGGTCTTGAGGAATGGGGAACACATTGTGAGAAGGTATGTTCATTTTAATTTTCATGAATATAGCCTTCATTGAATGATATTCATACTTCATTTACTAACCAAAGATTTGTGTGGCTATGTAAAGTTATTCAAAATCTTTAATGTCAAAAGTCCTCTTGTTTTGAAAAACCTAATTTAAGTGTCTCAACTTTGATAAAGAGTTTATCTACCTTGTTTTTATTTCATTTTCCCCTCCACCCATTTATTTCCCCCCTTGTATGGGCAAGTTTGATTCTACATATGTATTCGCACTTTTATATTTTATCTTCTCCACATATTAAAAACATGCTATCACTACTTTTTTTTGGTTTTATTTATCTTTAAAACACAATAGTATGATTGAGTGACTATGGATTATTTTCTTTACACCATTTCTTTATATTTATATAATTTCCTTGGTTTCTTTAAACATTTTTTATTTATCATACTTCCTTTTTAAAACCACTACATCCATTTCTAATTTTTAGTACTTTTTCCATTGTTGAGTGAGGTTGGATTGTTACTTACCACTCATCAATGTTGTTTTCCCTTTCATTCACTTTTTCCATTGATGACTGAGTAAGGACTGTTACTACTCACTCCTTAATGTTGTTTTACCATTACTTTCTCATCTTATTTTAAGTAAAGATTTTTACTGATTTCACATTGATGTTTGATTATCATTTATTTTACATGTATCCTTGGTTTAACTTGGTTGGATTGCCTTTCTTACTTAAGGTTTACTTGTTTGAGTTTTTTGGTCATTTGGTAGCCTTGGATTTTTCGTTACCTAACTACTTTAAATTTTTGGCTTGGTCATTTGGTCCTAACGTAGAATTTGTCACCCCTACTTACCAAATTCCCAAGTAAATTATGCCTACACTGTGTCAACCATATTGGCTTTCCTATGTTTGGTTACTTTTACTCTTTAGTTTTGAATCCTTGGGTTTGTCTAAAGTATTCTCTCAACCCTCCATGATCAAAACAACTAAACATAGCAACCAACCATCCAAAAATAAAGGTAAGTCAAGGTAGGCATACGCTACTTTTATTTTCAATTATTTCCCTTTTATTTATTTACTTTTAGCTATTTTATACTTTAAAATATTACAATTTATTTAGCTCTAGTGTTGTGTGTTACTATGTTCTTTTCTGAAAGCACCATCCCCTAGTGCACCTAAGTGACACATGATGATATTTGAGTAGAGAATATGTATACACATAATATTTTAAAACTTTATTAATTACTAATTCTTTCTCTCTTGAAGGAACCTATCGAGTCTCAATATCTCTTAGTGCACACCTTAAAGGGTGCATCAAGAAAGGGGTGGGTAGACCATTGGTGTTTTACAGGATTGTTGTCCCCTATATTTCTACTTGTTATCAATCCAACCATCTCATATACACTTCCTTAAGCCTTATCTCCTATATTACACACTCCTACAAGCATTCACCACCTTATTTATCCCCTTCCTAAGCCTAAAACCCTTTTTGATAGTTTGTATTACACTATTGGCCCATTAACCCTATATTCAAATAATTGTAGGGTAAATTTTAAGATCCCATATCTTAAACCCCTATAGGCTTATTTAGGTTAATCTAATTTGAAACCTTGGTGAATTTGTACAACTATTTATCTACATAGTTAAAATAGATAGGTTATGGGATAAATAAAAAAATAGTATCAAAACTTTCTAAAACCTTAATATTATTGCATATTTGGATTCCTCTCAAAGAGCTATATGATTTCAAAAACCAATCATCTCAATCTACGTCTGTATGTGAAAGTTAGAGCCTTTAGAACTTATAACTTAGTTGCATTGAATCATGTCATTAGCTGACACATGGGACCACCCTTACTGCTTGGTTGCATGATGTAACTAGGTGGCACCATGTGTCTCCCAATGGCATGATGCAATGCAACTGAATACCAACTTCTCAAAGTTGTAACTTTTACATACATACTCAGATTGAGATGATTATTTTTTTAAATTGCATATATATTTGATAAGAATACAAATATGAAATAATATTAAGGTTTAGGAAACTTTTGATACTCTTTCTTCATATATACCATAACCTATATGTCTTAACTTCTCAATGCACATAGTGAATTCTCAAATTATACCAATGTACAAAATCATATTTAGTATATATATAGGTAAAAAGGGAATATTTTTCTTCAAGGTAAAGGTTTTAAAATTGATAATACATATTAATCAAGTTAATAATATGCTTGATTATCTTGATATTTATTGTGGTGTTTTACCCTTACCACTTGATTCCATTTTAATGTAGGGAGGATGTAGTAGGACTCAAAATACACTTGCAGTCAGGAGATAACAATTGGGTTACAAGAGGCATTATTGGGTGATAGTATTTAAGCTATATCAAGATGTAATTGGGAAACAACAATCAGGTGGTATAGTATATAGTCAAGTGGTAGTAGTGGGGTGGTTGTAGGGATGATGTTGGGTAAATACAAGTATGTTGTTAGGTGAACTCAATATTCAACTTGGAAATGAGGTGAAGAATGAAACAAAGATGGTAACTCCTATGAAGTTATATATATATATATATAAGGTGAATTACATGGCTACCCCCATAATTATTGTAAATGATTGGCAATCTAACCCCTAAAAAATTTTACATGCTAAATTTTTAGATGATGGGTCATATGTACTACTCCCCCAAAATCACCAAATACAATTAATTAAAAACTAAATATTCATGAACTAACAAATATTCACCACTAAAATTTACCTTGAATAGTTGAAAGCATGTTATGGGTCTAGGTCAACTCTAGTCAACCTAGACCAAAACCTAACTTATTTTTAACAAATAAAAATATAGAGTCGATTGGGTTGACCCTATCAACTAAAATTTTAAAAAGATTTAGGGTTAGATTAAACTATATATACACATTAATTTCACCATTTGTAGAGAGACAAAAGAGTTAATTATTCATTTTTATTTCTTTACAATCTATTCTTCTACCATTCTACTTAAGGAGTTATTGCTTAGGGTTTATACTTGGATAAGAATCTTGTTTTATGGAAAAGTATTGTATGCTTTGGCCTTTCTTAGTGATCCTTACAAACCACAACAACCTCTTGTGAATCACCTTTTGCCAAGGGATATTTGAGTCTTTCTAGGTTCATCTTTAAGGTAAGTATCTCTAACTTTACACCTCTCCTTTAGTAAATCCAAGTATTGTAAGTAATGTCTTTTGAATATATTACTCTCTCTGTGCATTCGGTATTAACATTACATGAGTTAATTAGGATTAACATGTGCATGTTTAATTTTTATTTTTATTGCCCCCATTTTGTGCTACAAGCTTTAGTGAGCACTAGATTAGATTTTAATTTACTTACCATATACTTTGTGAATATGAAAATATATGACCTAGCTAGGGTTATTTCATAGTGTTTCTTGATTATATGCTTTGGAACCCTCTCTAGTGAAATTATTGTGGTAAGATATCCCTTTGTTAGGTCTAGCAGATCCATCTTGTTCATGACTCTGAATATCTAATGTATCAACAATCGAAAGTGTAAGTTGGATTTATCTTCTCTAAGCTAGGATTGATTAATAATTAGTTGCATTTTCCTTTGTATACATATTCCATGAAGACACTTTAATTATTTTGAATTTAAACTATATTGACAGTTCTAACTAAGACTTATTGCAAGTCTTGATCTATTTTAATTATCTATGGATTATTTTATATGAAAATGATTTTGTGCCTAAATTAGGATTTTAGCTAATATATTTTATTCACACACATATTTCATAACTTTGACACACTTTCCTAATTTATATGTTGTAAAATTGGTCTGATATTTGAGGATGAGGTGTCCCCATCCCAAGCTATAAGTATATGTCTTCTGAACATTGTAAGGGGAGGAGAATTTTTATAATTAATACAAGCTAGGAAAGTCTTTGAATGTTATATAAATCTATGTTGAACTGTTGTCTCTTCTAATATTTTCTAGGTCTTAGGAGTAATTTTAATTAAGCAAAATATGGAATAGGCTAGGTAAATGTTTCTCTTCAATTACTCAACTTGGACAAATTGTTAGTTTGAGTGATCATTAATTTTATATATATATATATATATATATTACTGGATAGAGACATAGGATATGATATGCAATCTAGTTCTAATCATATATTTGATTATAGATAATGAGTATGTTTAAATTATTTAATTTGATGATTAGTTGTGTGTGTGTGTGTATTATGTTGATAACATCTTCCATCAAATATTAGTTCTTAACATTTTCCTATCCTAGGATTGGAAAGTACTTACTTAGAATGTTTTAGACCTCAGTTGAGTTATAAAGCACTTCCTTTTTTCCCTTAACCTTACCTTTTTTTATATTTTTTTAGAAAAAACACTTTAGATTAGTTCCACCTATCCATCTCAAGTATAACATAGACATCTATCATATCCAAACCATTTATGGTTAATAACCACTCCAATCACTATTATTTTCACCATGTGATTATTTATACAATTGATACTCATAACTCATGCCTTGGATTAAATATTTCAATGATCATAAAATTTTAGGGACCTTACTGTAAGAACCCTTAATGTTCATAATACCCACATCAATAGGATCTATAAGGAGGGATGAAAAACTCTAATTACTATGATTCACTTGAATTATGTACACTGGATCCACCAGTAAGATTAACAAGGGCCAAATTTGATTTTGATATACTATTATTATCACCTTTATAGGATCATCAAAAACCCAAATTATATATAGATATCCATATGAGAGTTTCTACCTAGTGAAATTCACCAATCCAATGGGACCAACCTCAACACTTTGCTATGGCCTAGTTAATTGGTTCATCCATTAGCATAGATGGTGTCATTTATGATTCGACTAGGAATATATAGAAGTACCTTCTCTCCTTCTCTCCTTCTAAGGGATGAAATATGGAGGAACATATGAAATCCTTCAAAATTTATATAGGATTCCTTTTACCTTGCAAGATGTTACCTACAACTAGTTTCTCAACCTTTTAGAAAATTCAATTATATCTTGGAACTAATTTCATGAAATTTTTATGGCACAATATGTTCAAGCTAGTTATAATGTAATATATCAACGTTTTAATAGAATTATAAGGGAACCCAATAAATGAATTATATCCTTAAACTCAGTATTTAAAAATATGTATAGCCAAGTGGCTAATGCATATAGACCTGTTGTTGCCTTAGCACTTGAAATGTATAAAATTCATTAAATCCTATGACTACAATATTCCTATATAGAACTATGAATATTAATAACTTAAACAATGCCTATGTTGAAGTTATAAACATTGATATATATTTGAATCCTCAATTTCAAACCATACCTACTATTAATCCAAATTTCCCAATCATGAATCCTATTTCGAACACCAACATGAATGTCATGGCCAATAATGAGAACTAGGTTTTCAAATAGTTGCCTCTCACTCATATTGCACCAGACTAGAACCTAATATTTCTGAGCAATCCTACACATGTTTAATAAAAAAAATAAAAATTAGGATTTAATCCTAGTTAAGTCATCTACTACATAGGTGAAAACCTCTTATTCTACTAAATTTAAATTATACACAATCTAACTCATGGTCTAAAAACTTAGTAATGAGTTTATAAGCATGAATAAACACCTAAAAAACACTATAGGTTAATTATCCAATGGTAATAACACATTCCAAAGATATAACAAACCATTCAATAGGCCAATAAATAATTTAGATCGTCAACTTAATAAATTTCTTGAGATGAATATTTTTGAAGTAGCTTTGCCTAACTGGTGTAGAGTCCATAGATTTGGTCTAATTGATCTGTAAAATGGTACTAATTTTGAAATATTTTAAAATAAAATTGAAAGATACAAGGTGGTCCCAAACCAACCAAATACATCCACAATTGGTACCCCTAGTACTTCCAATACATATATGGTGTTTGAAGCCTATGATTTCCCATTTCTTGTTGAGGATGAGAATGAGATATAAGACAATAAATATGGATTAATTATTTTAAAATACTCTACATAATTAATTACAATTTGAGAAAAAAGATTAAATAACCTACCATAACTTTCAAAACTCTAAACAATAATGCAACCACTCCCCTTGATATAAATGCTAATAATAATTCACCTCATCCAAGAGGGAATGATAAGCAATATCAAGTTGATTCACACACCAAAATTTCATATAATATAGTAAGATCAATAAAAGTAAGGATAATATTACTCTACATGAGTTATCTCAAATTACATAATAGACGGAGATTTTTCTCAAGGCTTTGACTAGTAAGCCATCTATTGATAAATCAAAAGCTTCACATGTAAATATGGTTGTGTATTAGGATAAACTTGAGGTTCCACCTTTCCTATTAAATTTCATAATATTTGGGAAGAATGTGTATAATTTATTAGTTGACTCATGTGTCTTAACCAACATAATGTCCACGGCAATAAGTAAAAGACTAGGTTTGACCCCAGATAAGTCTTAAAGAGTAGTCATACAATTAGACAAATCTTCAATCCTAGTTGTTTGAGAATTGATAAAATGTCCATATGTAGCTTACCTCTAATCCATGTGTCTATTAGTATTTTTACATCATCATAATTAACATTCTTGAGACTTATGGTTTACTCTTAAGGTGTGTTTGGTCAAAAACATAGAATGAATATATGTCTACTAACTTTTCACATATGTGGATGTCGTAGAAAGGAGTATCTAATTATATCAAAGTTGATAGAGAACCAAAAATGAAGCCCATAATCATATAGTAAAATTCTAGGAATTAAATAATAATTTTTATTCATCGCATGTGGAAGTTTACACCTTTGCGACTATCCCTGAAAACTATGAATGAGAATTTGAAGGTCTTTCACAGTTGAAGACCATATATTTTGATGGTGTTTAGTCTAAGTAGGACTCTTGTGTGGGAATAACATTGACTAATCCTAATGGAAAGTAGTACCTTTCTATATTTTAATTTTAATTTTCATGCACTAAAAACTCTACAGAATATGAAGCTCTAATTTTGGGCTCCAATTCAAATTAAAACATCATGTCAGCTATTTTTTAATTTTTGGGGACTCAGATCTGGTTGTTAACCAAATCAAGAGTCGATATTAGTTAAAAATATCATATCTAAAGAAATAATAACATTAAATCTTGGGATTTGATTGAATTTTTTGAATTTTTAATATAAAATCAATCCCAAGAGAGAAAAAGTGAGCAACTGATTACTCGGCTGCCTCTACAACCAATCCGTCTCCATGTCAAGAATCCAAAATGAAAATAAATTGTAAAACTAGTGTCATGTCCTTTAATTCTTGATAAAGTTGACCACTTTCAATTATTTGATAATGATCAATAAATCATTCAATTCATAGGAAATTATGGTACCTCTGAGTCTTAGATTATTGGTGAAAATGATTTTTACCCAGTGCATAAAGAATATAAAGAAAATGATGGAATTCTCCAATTAAAATAAACTAAGATACCCAAAGGGAAGGTCTCCTTGGAATGATTCTTTGACATGGATCCACAATTTAAAAAATAAAAATATTCTAAGTGCCAGAAATATTGTCATTGATGTCAAAGGTTTAGCATTATTAGTGATAAAGGCCCCATTGCATTTAATGTTGTTTGTAATAAATATATCTTGGCTAATATGAGTTAATATTTATTTAATATTAACAAATATATTTTTGGTTGCATATGAGACAAAAGAAGGGCCCATGGAGAAGTCGAAGAGCCATGAGATAAAGACAAAAGAAGGATGGGACACATTTTCCCATGAAGAGTCATCTTGGGGAATACCAAGAGTCACCAAGTGAAGGCAAAAGGGTAAAGGTGCAATTTCTCATGAAGGGACACTTTGAGGAATACGATGAGTCACCAAAGATAAGGATAAAAGTGGGAAGGACGTTTTTGGTCATGAAGGGTCACCACATGACTTTTAAAATGCTTGGATATGAAGGGTCATCCAAGATTGGCACAATTTTCCATAAGGATTAAAGGGTCACAAAAGGGGAAGGCCAAAGGTCATTTGGAATGCTATAAATAAAGGCTTGGGAAGCCATTTGTAATATGAGTGTGAGAGGTTGATTTGATATTGTAATATCTAGCTTAGAAGAGCAATTGTGAGAGATGAATATGATTTGTATTTGTTATATCTAGCTTAGAAGAGCAAAAGTGAGAGAGAGAGGAAGGAGATGTTGTACTGATCTATCATTTGTTAAAGATAGCAACATTGAGAGATAGGTGTGTGGTATACACAAAGGGGTTGGTGCTCCAGTGGGTTGGTGCTCATGAATTTTTGCTAGGTTGGTGCTCAGCAAAGGGGTTGGTGCTCCTGTGGGTTGGTGCTCATGAATAGGTGCTAGGTTGGTGCTTGGAAAAGGGGTTTTAAGCTCTTATGGGTTGGTGCTCATGAATTGTAGCTGAGGTTTGTACTCGGCAAAAGGGTATGGTACTCCTGTGGGTTTGTTATCATGAATATATTTGAGATTGATTCTTCGTGGTTTTTCCCACATTGGGTTTCCACGTTATATCTGGTGTCTCTCTCCATCTTGTGTGATGTCTATTGTTTGAGTTTTATTGCATATCTTGAATGTTTGATTAAGTTGAATTTGATAAAGTGAAAGTTTTATAAGATATATAATATACGGATTCACCCCCCCTCTCAATATATTCCATGCTTAATAATTGGTATCAGAGCAGGTTCCTTTTTGAAAAGTTTTACAACCTGAAGGTAGATCAGGAAAGCATTATGGCTGGGTCACAGGAAGGATTTTCTAAAAATAAGGCACATTTATTTGATGGGACAAATTATGCTTTTTGGAGCATGAGAATGAAGGTTTGTTTGATGGCCCTTGGATTTGACATATGGAAAGCAGTGGTGGAGGAATATAAAGAGCCACAGACATCTAAAATTACTCCAATAGAAAAAAAGGCAAGTGAATGTAATGCTAAAGCTTTAAATGCTATTTTATGTGGGTTATGTGAATATGAATTTGTTAAATTTATGCAATGTAAATCTGCTCATGAAACTTGGGTAAAACTTGAGAATATTTACAAAGGTGATGGAAAGGTTCAACAAGCTAAGTTGCAAACTTTTAGAAGGAAGTTTGAAGTTTGAAGATGGAATAAGAAGAAGATATAGCAAGTTATCTCTTGCAAGTTGATCAGATAGTAAATCAGATTCAAGGTCTTGGAGAAACATTGGAAGAGTCAACGGTGATGCAAAAGGTTTTGAGATCTCTACCAATGAGATATGATGTGAAGGTTTTGGCAATCGAGGAGATGAAGAATTTAGCCAAGCTAAATATGGATGAGCTTCATGGTATTCTCATGGCATATGAGATGTAGATAGAATAAGATAAACCCTCAAAGAGAGAAGTGGATTTCAAGATATCAAAGAAGGATAAAGATAAGATTCAAGAATCAAGTGATACTTCCAGTGATGATGAACATGACAATGAAGAACTTTTCATTCGTAGGCTGAAAAGAGGAACAGGTAAATATCAAGGAAAATTACCTTTTAAATGTTTTAATTGTGGAAAGTTTGGACATTTTTCAGCTAGATGCCCAGATAAGGTTAATGATGATGAAGAAGAAAAGCCTACATACAAGAAGAATTTCAAAGGCAAATCCAAGAAGTGATTCGAGAAGAAGAGCCTGTATTCTAAGGATCCTAGCTCAATTGAAGATAGTGGAGTCAACAATTCAGAAGAAGAAGAGATTCTATTCATGGCCATACATGAAGATGATCAAGAAGAAGAAGAGGAGGAAGCTGAAGTAGATATGGAAGGAGAACTCAATTGTGCCCTAAAAGAGTTAGAAGCTGTTTAGAAGAAGAATCAAAGATTAAAGTGCCAGATCGAGAAAAATGAACAAGAGTCAAAGGAAATGATTGAAGATCTACAAGCACACTTTGAAGAAGCCAAGAAGAATGAAGAAGATCTCAAAGCACGGTTGGAAATAGCAAGAAAAGATTGTGAAAGTCAAAAAGCATATTCATATAAGACTGGGATCAGTTTTGAAAAGAAAAAGAGCTATGCTAAAGCTCTTACATAAGAGGAAACAAAAATGGGAGAAGTGAAGAATATAGAGAACATTCCAAATAGAGAAGGATGGAAGAAACAAAGCTACAAAAGGCAATCAGGTCAGAGTTATATAGACAGGTCTTATTTTTATGGCTATTGTTTTTATTGTAATGGATATGGTCACAAGAAATTAGAATGCAGAAAAAGAGCTTAAAATTTTAGAAATAAGGAGAAGGAAATCCAAGTAGAGTCAAGCAAAAGTCACAACTCTTTTACTCCTCTATCAAGCTTTGATGAAGAGACCATAGTATGCTACAAGTGCAACAACTTTAGACACATAGCTCAGTATTGTAGAAGCATGTTTAAGTCAGTCAATAAGCATCAGAGTTTCAAAGCTCCATTCATCAAGAAGAAGAATCAGAGTGTCAAAGATCCATTCATCAGGGAGAAGGTTCAGACATGTACATGGTCGAAGAAACAACATAAAGATTCTATGATGGTGTAGACAGCTCTGCATGTGGAAGGTAAAGATCAACCATGGTTAATTGATAGCGGATGTTCAAGGCATATGACAAGAGATAAAAGTAAACTCATATCTCTAAAGAAGATCAATGGTGGTACAGTGAGGTTCAAAGATAAAACCACTACCAAGATAGCTAGAAAAGGTACTTTGAGTTTGGATTATGGTAGAACTAAGACTAAAAATGTTTTGTATGTAAAAGGTCGTAATCATAATCTGTTGAGTGTTAGTCAAATTTGTGATCAAGGATACACATTAAGGTTTCATGCTAAAGGTTGTGAGATTAGAAAAAAAGATTCAAATGAGTTGATTGCAGATGCTCAAAGGATAGGGAACAATGTATATGTATTGTCAGATATCTTCTAAAAGGCACGATCAAAGGACAAATTCAAAGATCGGCGAGAGGAGTTGGGAGTAATTTCTATTACTTCCTACCATTGATGTTCAGCATCAAGTGAGGGGGAGCTAAGTGTTATCTCTAGGTAGGCCCTTTGCCATTGATGTCAAAGGGGGAGAATAACAAGTACAGGGATAGGTGTAGAAAATAGGTACAAGGAACAAGTATAGGTTGCTATAGTAAGGGGGAGTTACTGTATGTTTTCAGATGATGGTATGTGTAGGTGACAAGATGTGGCAGTTTCAGGATTGAGGTTGCCATCAATGACAAAGGGGGAGATTGTTGGAAATATTTTCATTGATGTCAAAGGTTTAGCACTATTGGTGATAAAGGCCCCATTGCATCTAATGTTGTTTGTAATAAATATATCTTGTCTAATATGAGTTAATATTTATTTAATATTAATGAATATATTTTTAGTTGCATATGAGACAAAATAAGGGCCCATGGAGAAGTCGAAGAGCCATAGGATAAACACAAAAGAAGGATGGGACACATTTTCCCATGAAGAGTCATCTTGGGGAATACCAAGAGTCACCAAGTGAAGATAAAAGGTAAAGGCACAATTTCTCATGAAGGGACACTTTGAGGAATACGAAGAGTCACCAAAGATAAGGATAAAAGTGGGAAGGACGTTTTTGGTCATGAAGGGTCACCACATGACTTTTCAAATGCTTGGATATGAAGGGTCATCCAAGGTTGGCACCATTTTCCATAAGGATTGAAGGGTCACAAAGGGGGAAGGCCAAAGGTCATTTGGAATGCTATAAATAAAGGCTTGGGAAGCCATTTGTAATATGAGTGTGAGAGGTTGATTTGATATTGTAATATCTAGCTTAGAAGAGCAATTGTGAGAGATGAATATGATTTGTATTTGTTATATCTAGCTTAGAAGAGCAAAGGTGAGAGAGAGCAAGGAGATGTTGTATTGATCTATCATTTGTTAAAGATAGCAACATTGAGAGATAGGTGTGTGGTATACACAAAGGGGTTGGTGCTCCTGTGGGTTGGTGCTCACGAATTGTTGTTGGGTTGGTGCTTGACAAAGGCGTTGGTGCTCTTATGGGTTAGTACTCACAAATTATTGTTGGGTTGGTGCTCATGAATAGGTTCTGGGTTAGTGCTCGGCAAAGGGGTTTGAAGCTCCTGTGGGTTGGTGCTCACAAATTATAGCTGAGGTTTGTACTTGGCAAAGTGGTATGGTGCTTCTGTGGCTTTGTTCTCATGAATATATTTGAGATTTATTCTCCGTGGTTTTCCCACATTGGGTTTCCACATTATATCTGGTGTCTCTCTCTATCTTGTGTGATGTTTATTGTTTGAGTTTTATTGCATATCTTAAATGTTTGATTAAGTGGAATTTGATAAAGGGAAAGTTTTATAAGATATATAATATACTGATTCACCCCCCTCTCAGTATATTCCGTGCTTAAGACTAAGACAAATGAAATTGATTTCACCAAGTTGAATTTAGGAACAAATGAGCATCCCCAAATAGTTAACATTAGATTGAGTTATATGGAATAAGAGAAGAAAAGGCTAAGGGGTTTATTGACATAATATAAGGATGTGATTTCTTGGAATTATGAAGTAATAGAAAAAATTATCCTAGATTTATCACACATATTATACCACTAAAAGAAGAGCACAAATCTTTCATGCAAAGATAAAGACTAATCAATCCTATTATGGAGCCTCTTATTCAAAAAGAAGTCTAGAAATTATTGGAGGCTAAAATTATATTTCTCATCAGACATTCTACTTGGGTATCCAATTTAATCCTTGTATAAAATAAAAATGGTGAAATTAAATGCTATGTGGATTTTTAGAACCTTAATCAAGCTTTTAAAAATGGCAATTATCCCTTGCCTACCCTAGATAAAGTAATTTATAAAGTCACTAGGTCAGAAATGATGCCCTTTTTAGATGGATTTTTGAGCTACAACTAGGTATTGGTATAGAATGATGGTTGAATGAAAACTTATTTCACTACCAAGTGGGTAACTTTTGTATACAAAATAATTCCATCCAGATTAATCAATGCAGGTGATACTTTCTAATGGTACATGGATTTCACTTTTTAACGACTCATTGGTAATTGAATCATAATCTACATGGATGAATTAAATATATTTTTAAGATATAACATATCATGTGGCTGACTTACAAATATTATTTGACAAATGTAGAAGATATCAGATCTCTTGAACCAAAAAAATAATATTTTTAGAGTCACATAAGGTAAATTACTAGGCCATGTTATCACCAAGGAGGTAATTTCAATTGATCTAGAGAGAGTTTAATATATTTCAAAAATTCCATATCCTAACAACAAAAATAAACTCAAGTCCTTATTTGAAGACATAAATTTTGTTTGAAATTTTATTTTAAAATTTGCAGAGATTGTCAAGTCATTGAATGTTATGCTAAAGTAGGATGCATTTTTAAAAAAATAGAGGAACAAAAATTAATTTCAAAATGTCAAGATTACCATTTCCTAATCTCTAGTTTTGATCATCCTAGATTTCAAAGAGGATTTATTATTATATTCATTTGCATCAAAACACACTATAGTAGTAGTACTCACATAAAAGGTAAATGACAATGAACATCTTATTGCCTCTATGTGTACTAATATAAAATATGCAAAACTAAATTATTTCATGATAGATAATAAAATATATGTCTTAATAAAGGATATAAACAAATTAATACATTATATTATACATAATAATACTTACTCCATCATCCCAATCCCATTTTTCAAACTCGTGCTCAAATAAAATGAGCAAGGTGAAAAGAGTGGAAAGTCGATGGCCAAGTTACAATAATTTGATCTAGAAATTAGACTTGCTAAAATTATAAAAAGACAAGATATCATCTAGATAATGGAAGATATTGATTCAAGCATATCTATTTAATATATAAACTAGTGTCATGTAGCTAGAGGTGATTAGCATACTCAGATTATTCATTATCTACTCATAGGTGCATACCCTTTTGAATTAAATAGAGAGAAAAAACAAGCACTCAAGTTCAAGTCAATGCACTACATGATAAATAAGGGAGTGTTGTACTGAAAAAATTATAAAGTCATCTATTTGAGGTGTGTATCTAAATAATAATCGGTAGACATCCTCGATATTTATACCATAAGAATAATAGTGGTCACCCTTTAAGGAATGCTACTACACAATTTTTTTTAAGGATGGGTTATATTGGCCATAAAGATGCCCACAACATGTTATAACTATCATCAATGTCAAGTATTTTCAAAAAGAGAAACACAGACATTAAGTCCTTTGCAGCTATAATTAAAGGGAACCCTTTTCACAATGAGGTCTAGATTTTATAGAAGTCATTAATCTTAATTCATCAAGTATACACAAGTTTTTGTTGACTGTGATAGACTAATGTGTTAAATCGACTGAGGTAGTAGTGACAAAGATTTTTATATCCCAATATGTGATAAATATCATTGAAAAGAATGTTTGAAAAAAATTTGTGACACTAATGTCTCTAGTATGCAATAATGGTCTAGCCTTATAATTCATAGAGTTCACTATCAGCTTACAATAATTAGATTATTGTCAAGTTCTCTTCTAACTATTATCCAAAAAGAGAATGGAGTGGTAGATTCTACTGATAAAAAATTTATGGATTCCATAAATAATTCAACTAAAGATAAACTAGGAGAATGGCATATATTTTTGAAATATGTACTATGTGTAGACACCTAAAATTAACCATCGATAATCCCTAATCAGGCTTTTGACCAATTTCCACCCAAAATGCACAATTTATCCTACAAACACTAAAACACACTAAATGATGTGAAACTAACATATTCAAGTGATGGTTTTGGCTAGGGTATCACTAAATGGGATAATGCAATTTATGGACCAACTAACTTTGATCAAATCATTTTGAGTCAAAGTGCCAATTTTGCACCTAGGTGCTCTTTTCCTATCAAATATCTTACATAAGATATGTGCCCTCATTTTAATTTTTTGGTAACATCCTAAATGGGATAACAGATCCAATGCATTTGACATCACCTTCCAATTCCAATCCAGTCACATTTTATACCAATAAAAAGACATTCTGATCAATTTGAGTAATTTATGCATAAAGTGCTTAATCATGCTTAAGAGATAATTAATCCAAATCAAGGAATAATTAATAATTCCATGGAAACTTGTTGAATAATTTGTTTTGGAAATGAATATTGAATATCTACATCACTATGTGACCTCATTTCTTGGGAAGACATCTCTAGGCCATAAATGCCACAAATATCAAGATTCATGCTCTCCATGCCTCGTCAATGCCTTCCATGATGCCATACATACCTCTTAATTTCCCATTATTCTAATTTAATTATGAGGATAACTATAAAATTAATTTTAAAAAATGAATTAATCCTCAACCACACATCTCAATCTCAGGATGGATGGTTCAGGTTGATTCTTATCAATCTCAAAAATCTATAAGTAGGAGGCCTTACCACATTATTTCAAAGATATTTTGGTAAAAATTTATAATGCACAAATATATTCAATAGGCCATTGCAATTAGTGTTATCATGGAAAATTTATTCCAAGCCAATCCAAGCAAAAGCCACAAGGTGCCAAGGAGAAGAGGAGATAGCCAAGCCTCCTTTGACGAGGACTTCATGAGCACAAATCGAGAAAGCCAGTACAACAAGAATTTTGGAGCATCCAAGGAAGGTAAAAGAGGGTTTATTATGCATTTTAGATGTGTTTTTTATTCATGTTTGTTAACTAAGCTCTCCCTAGTGTCTAGGCCTAGAGATGTTATGCTAGTTAGTGTGTTTGTTTCATTTTGTTTTCATTTTGAAACTAACACCATATTAACCATCCTCTCTTGAGTCAAATTAATGGATCACACTATGGGTGGATAAAAAAATACACAAGTATTCCCTTAATGCCTCACTTTTCTTGTTATTAAATGGATAATAATTTATTTTTCCCATTACTCTCAAGATTCCAAAATACCAATTCATTTAAGAGTATATGGGAAAAGATGAAAGAATTCAATCAAGACTACTAGACATTGTCCAAATGGAAGATGCATGGACCTAAACCCTGTAGAGCTTCAGTAAACACTAGGATATTATTAAGATATAGTTTGACAAAATGTCAATGATCAAAGTTATTCAAAATTTCAGATTTAGTCCTCTTTTGGGATAAACCATATGAAAATAAATGACAACATGACAAGTTCACTCCATTGTGGATTGGACCATATCAAATATTTGAAATTATGGATAATAATGTTTTTTTCTGATAGATCTACAAGATAATGAATTGATGCTTTTGGTCAATGGGAAATTTTAAAACATTATTTCATAGTTTCCTAAACTGTAAATATCCAAGAATGGTGTCTCTTAAGAAAATAATCTGATTTATTCCTTGCATATTATCAAAAAATGGTGTAGTAGTACCATAATCATATTCATTAAAACTAAGGTATCATTTGAGAGATAAGTTTAGAGAAAAAATAAAGGTGTTGTGTTAATAATATATTTTATTTTTTACCTTTATTTGTTAATATACAGGGGATAATACCAAGGTATCATTTGAGAGATACCAATGGAAACTAAGTATATAGTTTCGTTGCCACTATATCTTATGTGATAATTATCGAAGGATTAATAAAAAATTATTTGGTTTGATATACTTAAGAAGACCAATAAAAATGATTGCATGTGGCATGTTATAATGGTTTTAAATGAAGGTATTTCTTATAAGATACTAGGAAGGCCATTTTATACTGACTTACATAATGTAGTGGTAACTTAACCACATTCCATGCTCATATATGTATCTCTCAATAAATATATTATAAATTATAGCTTAATATTAATATGAAAAAAGGTATAACATTATATGGAACTAAATGTAATTCTATTAGCCTTCCAATTACACAAAATCATGTATTTTTGTACAATTTTGTGTTGCAATATTTATATCTCCTTATCTAGAATGGTATCCTCCTTGACATCGAGGTTAGTTTTATTCCTATAGGACATACCCATGAGGACATTGACAACACATTTGGAAACCTATATGAATGTATAAAGAGGAAAGATGTCTGGAGTGTGGCAGATATTATGGACACTTATATGACATGTGAAAATACAAGAAAATTCATGCCATATTTAATTGAATAAGTAGTTGATTTCAAAGAATTTGTTAATAAGTACAAGATGAAGGGAAGTAACAAAATAGTAGGCTTGACAAAAGGCCAATATTTTATTTTAATCATAGAGCAAGGTCAACCTATTATGCATTTAAAAAACTCTATAAAAGATAGAAATTGGTCCCCACTCAATTAAATTATGGGAAACAAAATAAAATGGTGAGCCAAATTTTCCATAGGGTAATCCTATGAGAATATTTTTTGAAGATTTAAAAAATAGAGAAAATTCACAAGAATCCATTTCTTTAAAAGACTCAGATAGAAGTAGAAAAAAGAGTGAAAAATAAATTAAATATAACTTTATCACGCATGTTAAGCAATTCAATGAATTTAGTTTGACTAGAAGTATTAAGTGGAAGGATCTAGAATATTACTTCTAAAATATTCATGACACAAGGAAAGAAGACATGTTACCCTATGAATTTGAATATACAGGAGATTTCTATCCTATAACTTGCCATGAAATACCCTTGCATAGATATCTATATAAAATGGTTCATGACAGGGCACTTGATTTGGGAGTGGCATCAATAGAAACATATGTTGGTCTAAGAAGTAAAAGACAAAAAAAAATCATTTGATTCAGTTCAAGATGTGCATAAGGTGATATGATGTTTCTTAGACTTGATGATTCTATGCGAATGAACTCCACAATATGGGTTACTAGAGCTGAAAGCAATATTGAGATACTAAAAATAAATGAAGATCTAAAACAAAGTGTCAAAATAACTTAGTTCATACTAGTTCATGTAGATAAAAAAAGATGTATAAGAAGTATAAATTTATTCATGGTGTTTGGACAAGAAATGGATACCTCTTTACCATCCATTCTTATAGATAATATAATCTACACTTGACCAAACAAAACATGGAAAGTTAAAATGCTTGTTCTCACTAATGTTTTGAAAGGCATTGTAACAAACTATTTGAATACATCATCAAATTAGGCACTTTGTAAAAATAGTGATAAAATATTACAAGCTATTGTTTTCTTTCATGACATTGAAAATTTGAAATGGTGTTTCCATAAATTTGGAATGACAAGTACAATTTTTTTTTTCATATTTTAGTGCATCTTTTTGGAATGTAGAATGTTTTACTGGATTCATAGATTGCATACTCATTTCAATTATTCATTTATTTTTTTCTATTCATATGTTAAAGATCATAGTCATATTACTAAAAACTATCCTCTATAAAATATTTTGTATTATATTTAATAGTCATGAATATATTGATCAAATGTATCTAAAATATTTATAATTGTATGTATTATTATTAAAGTTTATGATATATAAATAGGTGATTGTCTTGTTGGTATATCTTTGTGTCCTAGTTTGTGAAAAAATGATATTACAATCTCAACATGGTTAAATAATAAAATAAAAAATATTAAATACTAAATATATATTTTATGGTGCCACGATTGGCTAATTATATTTAAAAACATTATTCCAGATATCATAATATTTTGGTATGTTTACTTGCATTTAATAAGAATTTTTTTTAAGAATTTGATAGGTTATAACTATCCATTAAAATTATTATTCTCAATTATTTTTTATTTCCACAAATGATTTTTATGCATTGATCTTCCCTTTATTACTTGAAATTATCCACTGAGTTCCCAATTATTTATTAAAATTTCTATAAATAGGTCCTTTACTTCTATCTATTTATGACATGCAACTGTATATATATAAACTAATAAGGAAAAGGACAAGCATATAATTATGATTTATGAGAGGAATAAAAATCCTTGTTTGGAAATGATTTGGACTTGCTACAAATACATTAGATATATGTTTTTTATTTATAATAACTCCAACTAATTCTTGATAAGTCAAATTTAGTACTGATAATTTTTTAAAATTTGAACTGCTAATAAGTCCATATTATTTTTAATTATTCAAAAAGAATGCCTTGGTTGCAAATAATTTGGACTTATTAAAAATATATTAGATAGATTCAATTTATTTATAATAAGTTCAATCAATTATTGATAAAGTCCAATTTATCTATGATAGTTTTTCAAAATTTTGACTATTAATAATTCCATATTAATTTAATTTGGCTAATAATAATTCCATAATATTTTTCATACTCAGTCCAATTAATTTGGAATATAGAAAAATTATTTTTGGATAAATTATTCTTCAATCCACTTTAGTAGGTACAAGTCCAAATTATATGAAATAATCCAATCATTCGAAATGATTTATGCCCAAATGGTTTGAAATAGTCCAATTTATTTAAAAACTAAGAAATTTATTTTTGGATAAAATTTTCTCCACTCCAATTTAGTATGTATAAGTAAAAATTATTTTAAATGGTCCAATTAATTTAAAATGATCTATACAAAAATGACTTGAAATGGTGCATTTTATTTGGAACATAGGAAAATTATTTTGAAGAAAATTTTCTCCACTCCACTTTAGTGGGTACAAGTCCAAATTATTTTAAATAATAATTAAAGTGTGAGGATTAAAAAATGATAATTCATGATCCATGTGTCCTTGTAGGTCTTAATCAACTGACTTAACTGAAAAGTGTTAGGTTCTTCAGAAGAAAGGATAGTTTTCTTGAGGAAAAAGGAGAGTTTGGCACTTGTAAGACCCTTGGGGAAGTGTGCCACATGGGAAAAGGTTTTAATGTGAATATTCACCTTAATAATGATAATTTATACATTTTAAATTATTCTAAATTTTCAATTCTGAGATAAAAATATTTTGCTCCTTTTTCACCCTTTTTAGCAAGTAAAAGTAGTGTTCAGGTTTGTATTTGGTATGGCCAACAAAGGAGGTTTCAGATCAAATGCCTTTGGGAAGTTAAATTAAAATAATATATCTTAATTTAAATATAAATAATTTTAATAATTGTATCCTTTTCTTCATGAACCATCCTCATGAAGTTGATTTTACTTTTTTGTTTGATGTTTCATGCACCCTATGGGTTTTGCCTTGGTTTGAGTAGCTCCATACAATCTACTTGCTGATATTTTTTCCATATGATTTTTTATATGTAACCTCATGTATCCCATGATTTTTTTCATGTTTCAAGGTGTTTATATGATTTAAATATCTCAAATTTTTAAGAGGATACACCTTTCTGAGCTACAGGTAGTTTTCATCATTTTCAGATCTCCATGCTTTAAAAATGGATTTAGAGGGTTGTGATAGGTCCTTAAACATGTATTAAATGTCTTATTTATCCCCTCATCTCTAAATTTTATCCTATAAGGAAAAATACCCATGAGTTTTAGTCATATGCAACATTCACACATAATTCTGCCATTTAAACACAACTTATAGGTGTTCTCATGGATGAATTCACATTAAAAGGGAAGTATATATACTTGTTTCATATCCTTGATAGTGTGAAGATGTTTTTAGATGTGTTAATATAAGCATATAAATAATTTAATATCCAAACACAATGCATACTACCCATACTCCTCTTCACTACCTGCATATGGGAAAATGATCACCTGCAAGTGACAATATAGAGAACTAAAGAGTCTTGTTTTGAAGAATTAAAGCATTTTCAAGCCTTTATTGAGGTATTAATATGTTAAAGAGGGTAAATTAAACTAATTTGAGGTGTCAAGTTGGTAATTTGAGATGGAGAAGCCTTCAAAACATAAAATGATAGAATTTAGACCTTTCATCCCTAATTTAGCAAAATAGAGGCCTAGGACATTCTAGTGGAGGCCATTCAAGAAAGTTACCAATGCACATTATGAATCCTAATTGATTGGTTTTATAACATCTAACATGGAAAATCACCTTGAAAATTTATAATAATAAATATCTAATGGAGATTAGTTTTTTGTGGCCCTAAAATTACCTACAAAATGCTAAAACCCTATAGTCTCATCTATAGGTTTGGAGTTTTGAATGACTAATTGATACCCTAAGGTTGCAAAATAATAATTCTGTCATGTCTAAGATGTTTCCAATAATAAAATGTCACACAAATGGCATGAATTTTTTCAATAAAATGTTTATGTATAGACTTGTGAGCCTTATGGCCACCTACAGGTGTCCACACATAAAGAAATAGGAACCTATAGCGAGGATGGCAGTTAATGACCCAGTCAAGGTGTTTGATGGTTTTTTAGCCTATAAAAGTGAATCTAAGGTGAATATAGGGGCTATATGACTCTCATTATTCATGGAAATTTTTAAAAATCATGACCAATGTAAATCAACACCTACAATCCATACAAATAACCAAATGCTCGCCTACAATAGTTAAGAGGCAAGGAAGACTCAGTTTAGGAGCACAAAATGCATATGAGGGGTTAAATAGAGATTGGAGTGATGAAAAAATATTTTTAACACCTTAATTATGTCCATTTTGACCTATATAATATTTTGGGTATGTGAAATAGGCCTACACAAGGTTTTCCAAGTGAATTTGCACCTACAGTCAACTAGGTTTGACTGGGTTAATAGTGAGCAAGGTTTAGAGTCCTAAAGTGATGATATAATCTTAAAAAGGGTGAATAAAGGTATAATAAAGATAATAAATGACCTATAATGCTTAAATAATGGTACTATAATATTTTTAAAAGCCTAAAAAATCAAATATACACTTATAGGGCCTCTCACAGTCAACTGTAGTTGACTATGAGGTGCAGAAAGCAAGGAAGTTAAATTGCTTGAAGTAGACCTAGTTCAAACACAAGTATATAGGTCCAAAATTATCATGGGAATATTCAAGGAAGTCTTGTAATAATTATTTCAAGATTTAATAATACAATATGCACTTATAAAAGTCACTTTTGAGGGAAGATCACAAGAATGCAATTAGCTACCTTGACTGGTCTTAAGAGCATTTCAACTCCAGGATGTAAGATTGAAAGATATGGTTTGAAGGAATGATAATTATATATAAAATGGTAGTGATAATCCTATATTTCACTCCAATATCATGAATATAGATGAAAAGTGACCCTCAGTCAAGTGGTACACATTTCTGATAAAAATCTTGCATACATCATATTTTTTTTAGGATGTTCTATTTTTGGGTCTTAGAGTCTTTTAGGGTAAAATAACCTAATTAATGGCTTTAACTTCATGTTGATAATATATAACACTTGGATAATATTTTAAAATTTTAAATTGGTCTGGTAAAATAGAGAATTATCCTCTATTTTGTATCAAATAGAGGGTACTTTCCCCATGCATCAGCTTATAGTCTTGAGGATAAGACAAAAGGGATAAACCAGAAGGTAAGGAGACTCTTAAAAATGGTATGGAAGGATATATTAAACCTACTAAAATCATGTAAATAATATCATAGAAAGAGTAATGTTATCAAAATGGTCTAATCTCTTGAACTTGTAAGTTGGTCTATTAGGCCTTGAAGAGGCTTAGTGCCAAATGGTAGGTCATTTTTCCTTCCAGTTCTTAGTGATCCTTCTAAATAATTGGAGAATTATTTTTTTATGAAATAAAATGTGTTTTATATTTTTTTATGCAAATTAACCATCAAAAACTCATGTTAGGCTTCAAAGTGTAAATAAGTAAACTAGGCATGGTTAGGCCTAGTGTCCAAATAAAGAGTTAGTCACACTTATAGCATTGGATGAGTCCAAACCTATTGAGACATGTTAATTAGGTCATTATAGGTGTGTTTCATCTTCTAATATGTATAATAAATTATGAAAAGTCCTTTTTTAAGCCCAAAACCAACTCAAACTTGCAAGGAAGAAGGAAAGGAGCTCGATAGGGCAAGTTTGAATGATCATGCCTCTTTTGATGCTATACATGGGAATATAAGAAGTTTAAGGATCTTGATGAGGGTCTTTAAATATTCATTTTTGGAATTTATAGGCAATTTAAAAGTTATAACTTTATGAATGAACTTTAAGAGGTCAAATATGCCTAAAACCCTAGTTAAACCCTTACAAAGACTAGTTTGAGGAAATGAGAAAGATAATACACCAAAATGGACCATAATGGATGAATGATGATTAGATGTTAAATATGACTCATTTAGACTCCATAAAAATAGAATTATCTATACAAATATGTATAAACATGATAAAAGTAGGGTATTTTTTACCATTTTATGTGTTTTACAAGTTATATAAGGATTATAAGGATGAAACCAACTTTAAGAGGAATATTTAGACTTTTTATAACTACCCATGTTAATTTAATGCCTTAAAAAATCTTATAAGTGTGGAAATAATAGCTCTCATCTCAGCCAATAAAAACAGGCATAGTGGATAAGCTAGTGAGAAGGGTGGAGATCTTTAAGTGAGGTGATTTTAAGGTGTCCATAATGATTATAAGGAAATGGAGGGTCTTGAAATGTATAATACACTTCCTATAATTTATTTTCATGAAAATTTGATGCCAATTTTGAGGCCAAGTGTATAGGGTGCATGGAAGAGGAGTTTTCTTGACAAAAAATGATGATGGCTCACTTTCAAATGATTCTATAAGACCAAGAATTCAACCAATGAATGGTGAGGCATGTTTGAGATTTTTCACCTTATTCCAATCATTGGAACTATTCTTAGTTAGTTATTACGCATTCAAGAATATAAAATCATGAAGGTAGTTTTTATGAGTTAGTTAAAAGGATTTTATGCCACTTTGTAAGAGTTTGATGATTTAGATGGACACTTGGGATTCATTACCTTGTATGGTTCATCCCATATCCTATACCAATGTATGAGTAACTAATTATCTTATCTTGAAAAGTGTCCTTATGACCATTTAACCCCCCCCCCCCCTCTCTCTCTCTCTCTCTCTCTCTCTCTCTCTCTCTCTCTCTCTCTCTCTCTCTCTCTCTCTCTCTCTCTCTCTCTCTCTCTCTCTCTCTCTCTCTCTCTCTCTCTCTCTCTCTCTCTCTAAGTTATCAAGGCATTCATATGTTGGTGCCAATTAAAAACATTATCTCTTTTGGAAATCATTAAATTCAAGGCTCGTATAACTTCTTGGGTGGCCATTAGGTTTAAATGATTATAGGAGCTATTTATTACACAAGATACCAAAATGTTAATCTTATTTTTTATTTATTTAAATGGGTTCTATAAGGTTAACATTATTCTAAAATTAGGTTAGGACTGACCCCTTGAAATCCTAATCATGTTCAAGATATTATACAATTTATATGTTGCATTCTAAACATTATCTACTATTTCTATTGAAGAATGATTCATTTGCCTTTGTAGAATCCATTGTATAGCTTGGTTTATCTCCTATACATTTCCTTCATAGCTTCCCCAACTAAGTCCATGAAAGCACAAAATTTCTCTTCATATTCATTAGGGTCACTAGGGCTTCTTTTTTGTTTCTTTGCCAAGGGGAAAAAATTATCCCTTTACTCCATTATTATTTCCTCCCATTTCCTATCCACTTCCTTTTATATTCACCTTTTATATAGTGCCAATTTGCTTATCAAATCATGTACTTATTATTGTCAACTTTATGATAATAGGCCCATTTTATCCTTTTTTCACTCTTGGGACTCTTTGATCCAAGAAGTGATAATGCACTCTCCTTCTTATTTAGGTTGACTAGCCTCTACTTAAGTGGAATGTGGAATTGATCATGGTGGAAGAATTGAAGCACTTATTTGTATAAGTAGTTGAAGAGGTGGCTGATTGACCTTGTTCAATCTTGAGATGTCCCTATGGGGTGTAGTCTCTAACACATATTTTTTTTATCCTAGATTATTTAATATTGACATAATGGAAGAACCAACCTAAGGGGACTAAGGAATGTCCAATCCTAATTGATTAGATGGTTTTGATAGTGAAGGTGGTGTTTGAGGGTAAAAAATGGAAATAGACAAAAAGTCTTCAAAATGAACCCTCCTTCTAGGGGCTTGGGGTTTGGATATCATACAATTTATGGCTGAAAAAAATTAAAGAACAAAAGGAACTAGAAGTTTTTTTCTCAGTTTCCTTAGTATTGGCATAGACATATAATGGCTTAGTTTTTAAACAATATTGTTTCAATGACTCATATATAGAAAGGGGTCTAGCTACTGGATTAGAAGATGGAAAATTAATAAAATTAGTATCTATAACTGTAAGTGAGGAGGTGAAGGAAGACACTACATTATTGAGGGCCTAAATTTCTTCTTGAGTAAGAACATTTTTAGCTTGTGTGAAGGTTGGTCTATCTTCTCCTCCCAAAAAACCTATGTCTATTGATTTGTCTTCTTCCTACCCAATTTATTCAAAATCAATATATTTTTTTATTTCAATTATCTCAATATTGTCCTTGTGTTTTTATTATTCCATAGTCCCCAGTTCCTCCTCTTCTTCATCATTAGTTTAATATACTAGTGAGATTGTCTCTTCCTATTCTTATTTTGATTATTCATAAAGAGGAACTCCAAAAATGAATAGACCCTCTATAGTTCTTTCCTCTACTTGGGAAATATTAAGAGACTCTAGAGGAGTTATGCAATTCCTCTAGTAAGTGGAAATAGATCTGTCTATTAGGGAAGCTATGGTTTATATAATTAAAGAATCAAAAGAACTAGATATTTGTTGCCCAATTGATTAGTAGATGGAAAATTAACAATATTAGTATCTAAAACCATAAGGGAGGAGGTGAAGGAAGAAACTACCTTATTGAGGGTCTGAATTTATTATTTAGTAAGAACATTTTCACCTTATGTGGAGGTTGGTCTAACCTCTCCTTCCAGTAACCCTATATCTATTGATTTATATTTTTCTTGCCCAATTTCTTCATAATCAATATCCTCTATTGTTTCAATTGTCTTAATATTGACCTTGTGTTATTTTTATTTCACAGTATCTGATGTTAAGATCTTACAGCACAATTGATTACTTTTTTATAAGCAACTAAACACAGAATTAAACCAGAAAAAATAAGTAACTAGAAATCAGAAACAACAAAGAATAGGAGATACAAGAAACAACCAATCTTGTATTAAACTCTTCCAAAAAGAAATACAATGAAGAAATCTCTCTCTTCTCACACCTCTCAGATGTACATATCTCTTTCCCTCAAGAGTTCTCTCTCTCTCTCAATTACAACCAAATCCACTACTTAAATTGATTCACCTTACAAACTATGAGGATCTAACCCTATTATATAGAACTAGGATTCATGAGCCATGCATTCTCCACTGTTAGATGCACCTCGTAATCAAAGGTTCAAATTTGTCCTACTAAAAGTAGACTCAAGACTAATAGTTAGTCTTTACATGTAAACTCATTGTTCTCCAAAAATAGAATTCTAGAAACGCACAGATGACCGACGCCAATCTCTGTCTGTCTGCATATGACCAATGTCAGCTGATCCCTAACCGATTTCAGTTGGTCTTGACCGATGTCAGTGACTGTGTAAATCCAACAACCTCTACATTTGCTCATCTGGTGAAGCTTTTAGCTCCACAACTCAATAATCTCCCACTTGGAGATAAACAACTGCAACTATACCTCTATAGCAACATCCTCTAGCTTATTTCTCCATCTTCAAGTTCAATCTTGAAGACCAACAAAATTTGAATGAAGATTCAACTTCTCCTTTGTTACCAGCTTTGTTAACATATCAACAGGGTTCTTATCCGTATGGATCTTTTCTAGCTTCAACTGTCCATCCTCCAATACCTATCCAATGAAGTGGTACCTAAGCTGTATATGTTTGGTTCTTGAATAAAAGGCTGAATTCTTTGCCAAATGAATTACACTTTGACTATCACTGTATAATCTACAACTCTCTTGCTCCTTTCCCAACTCTTCCATGAACTGAGTCATCTAAATCATTTCCTTGCTAGCCTCTGTGACTGCAATGTATTCTGCCTCTGTAGTAGACAAGGAAAAAACCTTCTACAACCTTGAAATCTAGCTTACTACCATTCCACCAATAGTGAAAACATAACCTGTGGTGCTTCTCCTACCATCCAAGTCACCTACCATATCCGAATCTACATACCCATGTAGAGAAGTGTTTAACCCTCCATAGCATAAATGCCTATTGTTGGTCCCTCTTAGATATCTGAGAATCCACTAAACTACTTTCCAGTGTTCCTTTCCTGGATTGGCCATAAACTTGCTAACAACTCCCATTGCTTGGGCAATATCATGTCTAGTACATACCATTACATACATCAAGCTCCCAACTGCTGAAGCATATGGAACTCTACTCATGTACTCAACCTCATCATGTGATTTAGGACACTATTCTTTGCTCAACTTGAAGTGTCTAGCCATAGGTGTGCTTATCAGTTTTGCATCTTGCATATTGAACCTCTCCAACACCTTATTCACATAATCCTCTTGAGACAAAATCAAACTGTGTTTTTTCTTATCTCTCTTAATACTCATGCCAAGGATTTTCTTTCCTACTCCTAAATCTTTCATGGCAAATATGTGAGCTAATTTTACCTTAAGCTCAGTAATTTCCTACATGTGTGAACTTGTAACAAGCATATCATCTACATACAGTAATAAGATAATATAACTACCATTACCCAATCTGTTAAAATAAACACAATGGTCAGATTGACATCTACTAAAGCCATGCTCTATCATAAACCTGTCAAACCTCAAATACCATTGTCTTGGAGCTTGCTTAATACCATATAAGCTTTTCTTCAACTTGCACACAAGTTTCTCCTTACCTTTGGCCTCAAAACCCTCTGGCTGATCCATATATATCTCTTCATCTAAATCTCCATGAAGAAATGTTGTCTTAACATCAAGCTGCTCAAGGTGCAAATCCTTAATAGCAACTAAAGACAATGCAGTCTGAATAGAAGTCATTTTTATTATAGGAGAAAAAATTTCACCAAAGTCAATACCTGGTTTTTGTGCAAATCCCTTTACTACCAACCTAGCCTTATGTCTCATTTGTCCATTCTCTCCTTGCTTTAACCTGTAAACCCATTTATTTTTTAGCGCTTTCTTTCTCGCTAAAAACTCAACCAAATCCCACATTTGGTTCTCTTCTAAGGAATCAATTTCCTCATTCATGCCATGCTCCCACTATTTCCTAGATTTTACCTGCATTGCCTCATCAAAACTTTCTGGTTCTCCACCATCAGTGAGCAACAAGTAGTATAAAGAAGGGGAATAGTGAATTGAAGGTTTACTTACCCTTTTAAACCTCCTCATGGGTGTTTGAGACTCATTCACAGCTTGTTGTCTACCCAAACTTCTTTCTATCAGTGACCGATCTCAATCATCTCTGGTCGATGTCAGTTCAATGTGACCGACATCAGTTTCCACCTTATCGATGTCAATTTCTATCTGATTGACATCAGTTCCTGTCTGACTGATGTTGGTATCTGTGTTTTCTTGTGAGTGATGATTTTTACCCGTGACCTCATTTTGGATCATAACCTCTTCCAAATCAAGATTGCCCTACTCAAAATTATTCAACCTCTTGAGCTGATCACTATACATCACCTTTTCATTGAAAACTACATCACGACTTCTTATAATTTTGTTAGTTTCTAAATTCCACAACTAGAATCTGAAATCTCTAGAACCATAACCAATGAAAGTGCACCACGTAGATTTAGCATCTAGCTTCTTTCTATTTTCTTTATCAATGTGCACAAAAGCTTCAGAACCAAAAACTCTGAGAAATGAAAGATCTAACTTTTTACCTGTCCATGCCTCTTCTAGAATTGCACCATCTAGTGTAGTAGATGGTACTCTATTAATCAGGTAAACTGTAGTATCTACAGCTTCTACCCAAAATTGTAAGGGCAAACTAACATGCAACCTCATACTCTGTGCATGCTCCATTATTGTTCTATTCATCCTTTCAGCAACTCCATTTTGTTGAGGTGTCCTTAGAACCATCCTTTCCCTGCATATTCCATTCATAGAATAGTAACTATTGAATTTAATATTGTAGTACTCACCACCATTATCAAATCTAAGGCACTTCAATCTCAACCCTATTTCATTCTCAACCAAAGCTTTCCATTTCTTAAATGTGTCAAAAACATCAAATTTCCTCTTTATGCAATAAACCCATACCTTTCTCGTAGCATCATCAATGAAAGAAACATAATACCATGATCCTCCAATAGAAGCTACCCGAGTTGGTCCCCACATGTTTGTGTGAACAAGCTCTAACTTGTGCTTCTTCTTTGTTGACCCAATTTTGAGAAACCTCACTTTCTTCTATTTTCCAAAAATATAATGCTCATAGAAATCTAGATCTGTGTTTTTCAAATTTGAAAGCTTACCTTTTGACTTAAGAATATTCATTCCCTTCTCAATCATGTGACCAAGCCTACAGTGCCACAACTTTGCATCTACATCTGAAATAGATAAAACAAAAGGAGAATGATCAGTAATACAAGTAGATAGATAAAGTGTACCTACTCTCTTACCTTTGGTTAATATAAGTGCACCCTTGGAAACTTTCCAAGATTCAACTGTGAGAGTTACTGTGCAAACCCTCATCACCCAACTTTCCTATAGAAATCATATTTCTCTTCAGGATGGGTATATGCATGACATCCTTCAACTCACCACCATTGTCAAATCTAAGGCACTTCAATCTTAACCCTATTTCATTCTCAACCAAAGCTTTCCATTTCTTAAATGTGTCAAAAACATTAGATTCCCTCTTTATGCAATAAACCCATACCTTTCTTGTAGCATCATCAATGAAAGAAACATAATACCATGATCCTCCAATAGAAGCTACCTGAGCTCGTCCCCACATGTCTGTGTGAACAAGCTCCAACTTGTGCTTCTTCTTTGTTGACCCAATTTTGAGAAACCTCATTTTGTTCTATTTTCCAAAAATATAATGCTCACAGAAATCTAGATCTATGCTTTTCAAATCTGAAAGCTTACCTTTTGACTTAAGAACATTCATTCCCTTCTCACTCATGTGACCAAGCCTACAGTGCCACAACTTTGCATCTAGATCTGAAGTAGATAAAAAAGAAGGAGAATGATTAGTAATACAAGTAGATAGATAAAGTGTACCTACTCTATTACCTCTAGCTAATACAAGTGCACTCTTAGAAACTTTCAAAAATTTAGTTGTGAGAGTTACTGTGTAACCCTCATCACCTAACTTTCCTATAGAAATCAAATTCCTCTTCAGGATGGGTATATGCATGACATCCTTCAACACCCATGTGTTTCCATTCTACAATTTCAGCTGCACTTTTCTTGTGCCAACAATTTTACAAGGCTCATCATCCCCTAAATGAACTTTTCCAAAATCTCCATGGACATAATCATTGAAAAATTCTCTATTTGGAGTTGCATGGAAAGAGGCACCAGAATCTAAAACCCATGATTCTACTTTATTATCCAAAGAAAGTGTAAGAGCATCCTGTGCAGCAATACCTACAAATTTTGCTTCTTCATTACCTTCATGCTAATTTACTTTGTTATCCTTCAACCAACAATCTTTCTTTGCATGCCCTTTCTTTCCACAATTCTAGCAAGTTATTCTTCTATTTTTGGATTTGGATCTCCTTCCCATCTTTGAACCTGATCTTGATCTCCCTTGCTTGCCCTTCTCTCTTTACCTTCCCCTGCTTTCAATACCTAAAGCATTACCTGATGTTTCCTCTATGCTTTTCCTGTGAATTTCTTCATTCAAGATTACACTAACAACATCATCAACTTTCAAGATATTTGAAGTAGATGCAGTATTACTAACTGCCATTACCAAACTATGGCAACTTTCAGGTAAAGAGCATAAGATTAAGAGAGCCTTAATTTCATCATCAAAAACTATTTTGATTGAATTTAATTGATTTAATATTGCATGGAAATCATTAAGATGATTGGATACCGATCCACCTTCATGCATTTTCAAATTAAATAATTGCTTCATAAGATATACCTTTTTTGAAGCTGAGGGCTTTTCATATAAATTTGCCAAAGTATCCATTAACTCTACCATTGTCTTTGCCTATGATAAGATGGAAATCATAGAAGATGCTAGGCTCAACCTTATACATCCAAGAGCCTTTTGACCAAGAACATTCCATTCTTCATCTTGCATATCTGTGGGCTTTCTTGAAACCCCACCTGATGGTAAGTACAGATCTTTCTGATACAGATAATCTTCTATCTGCATCCTCCATAATTGATAATTCTTGCCATTGAATTTCTCCATTTTTAGTTTACTTTCTTCTGCCATTGTTTTACTCCCACTCAATTAGAAACCCCTGTGAGTGAATTCTATAATCAACAAACACTAACACGCTCTGATACCACTTGTTATGATCTTACAGCACAATTGATTACTTTTGTATAAGCAACTAAACATGGAATTAAACCAAAAATAATAAGTAGCTAGAAATCAAAAATAGCAAAGAATAGGAGATACAAGAAACAACCAATCTTGTATTAAACTCTTCTAGAAGGAAATACAATGAATAAATCTCTCTCTTCTCACACCTCTCAGATGTACAGATCTCTTTCCCTCAAGAGTTCTCTCTCTCTCTCTCAATTACAACCAACTCCACTACTTGAATTGATTCACCTTACAAACTATGAGGATCTAACCCTATTATATAGAACTAGGATTCATGAGCCATGCATTCTCCACCATTAGATGCACCTCTTAATCAAAGGCTCAAATTTGTCCTGCCAAAAGTGGACTCAAGACTAACAGTTAGTCTTTACATGCAAACTCATTGTTCTCCAAAAATAGAATTCTATAAATGCACAGATGACCGATGCCAGTCTCTGTCTGTCTGCATATGACCAACGTCGACTGATCCCTAACCGACGTCGGTCAGTCTTGATCGATGTCAGTGACTGTGTAACTCCAGCAACCTCTACATTTGCTCATCTGGTGAAGCTTTTAGCTCCACAACTCAACATCTGATTCTCATCTTTGGTGTAATATAAAAGTGAGATTATCTCTTCATGATCTTCCTTTGATTTTTAACAAAGAGGACCTACACCAATGAAAATATTTTTGTCTAATATCCTTCCCTTTGAATAACCTTGATGTTAAATTCTTCAAGTGACTCAATCAAATCCCAGACCTTGTGCATATAATTTTTTTTAAGTATGAGAGTTTTCATTGGTATTTAATTTTGATCAGATTGATAATAAGCTCTAAATCATCAACTATTAACAACTTCTTGACATTAATTTATAGCACAAAATATAAGACTAGAATCAGAGCTTCATACTTAGCTTAATTGTTGGTATAAAGGAATTTCAACTTGTATGTAATGAGATATTGTCTCCCATCTAGACTGATCAAAACTATACCTACAGCAAAGCATCACTTAGATCTAACTCCATCAAAATGAAGAGTTCACAATTTTGAATGGCCTTCAAATTCTTGTTCATGAGGTTCATGCTTTATATTAAATGTATAACTGCATGTATGTGAGGACATGAAATTGACCCTCTCTTTTTTAAAATTATAGTACATAATTAGGGAATTAATATTATACTCTCAATCAACTCAAATATGATTAGCTGCTCATTTCCAAGGCATCCACATGTGTGAAAAATATGTTGTCATGTATCCATTCATTGTCTTTGACCAATCATGACTTTGTAATAAACCATAAGCTTTAGGAATGTCAACAAATAGGATATCTATATATTGTTGTACATGTGACTCTAAATCCCATTACATGTGAGCATTTAGTAACTACCCAATGAATAAGATTTTAGTCTTATCTAGATGTAACACTACCCTCTTAGACTTGTCTAGAGTCAACCCTCACTTATTACAAATAGTTGTAGGCATGATGTTGGCTGAAGCAATTGAATCTACCAAACAATAATGTAACTATTTTATAGACATTACATTTGAAAAAAAAAGTTGGTAACTCAAGTTTGTCTTGATAAAAAACCACATTAGTGTTGTACCCAACACACCCCATTTTCGAAAATGAGGGCCCTTGTTCAAAAGTTTGCAAATTCATGTTATAAATTGGACATTCAACTTAATCAGGAACTAGTATTGAATATCTTGTGTTGATCTAGTTTACTTGGGTCTATTAGCACATAATCTTCATTTGACTTCATCTAATGTTGATAAAGTTTGATTCTTATGCTTTCATGTTGTAGGTTTAATGGGGTCTCATTGATGTAAACACTACCTAGGGTTTTATACCTTAATCCTAAATTGACTCTTTGTTTTGATTACCCCTTGGTATATTATTGATTTAATTGTATCTATGTTTAAAATCATTTTAAAACCTTAGCCTAAAGTCCTTTTGAAATAGATTCAAAATTTATTCAAGGTCAAAATTACTAAGGAACACTTTATTATATTATAGATTTACTTTAATATTTTAGCCTAGGTCCTAATCGTATTTATTAATATAACTCAGACCTTAGGTTAAAATATTTATGCTAGGTCTATTATGTCTTATGGTTATGGGGGCTCTTTTATTATATCCTAAGCTTAGATTAAAATTTTTACTAAGTTTTAAATTATATTTGTTAATACAACAAAACTTTAGGCTAAGGCTATATATATTTCTCAAATATTAACTAAGCTTTTATACCCACCAAAATGGACAAAAGGGGAAATAGGTGGCAAGATATTGGGGCTTCAAAATGGATTAATGACCCATGTCAAAGGTATAAAGTCAATAAATTTCAAAGGAAGATCGATGATGCACATTTGTTCATGCATTGAAGATCTAATGATGCATGATCAGGGTTGAAATGTCAAAGGTTATAAAAGCTCCATGAGAGTGACAAGTGTCACCATCTCATTGGGAAGCTGGAATATCTAACAACATAGGATAGATTTATAAAATCAATAGATCTATGGATCAACCTAAGAGTGCCAAGTGGCAACATCTTAGGAACTCAGATAGCAGATCAATTTTTGTAGTCCCTTCTCAAAGTCAACAAATCAATAAATTAAAGCCCTAATAGAGCTACCAAGTGACACATGCATAGAGCATAGAGTCTTGAGGAAGTGACAAGTGTTAAATCTTGTGGGTTTCAAAAGGTTAAGCACCAATATTTAAGGTACACATTAACTCGCATACCAAAGATCAATGATGCATAATCAAGATCAAAACAACAAATATTTTTTAAACATGGTGGTGATAAGTGTCACCATTGTATGAGAACTTAATAAAGATCAATGGTGTGAGATCAATGGATAATTTTAAATGTCCTAGAACTAGAGAGAATCCACTATGTGGTATAAATACATTTGATCTAGGACTATAAGGTACATAGATAACCCTGAAGAACTACCAAGTGGTATACTAGTATTGACTCATGCAAAATTGAGATCAATGGTGAAAGCAAAGATAGAATTTTCAAAGATCTAAGAACCAATAGGAAGATGGCATGTGGCATGTTTTAATGAGCTCAAAAATGAATATCAATGGTGAAAAATTGATCTATTCTAAGAAAGCACAAAGTAAGGACACATGTCCAAAGGAAACAATGTTCATGTTTTTTTAATCAAATAGACATCTCAATAGGGGAAACATGTAACACATAGTTATGTTAGATTAGTCATAGTTAAATATTGTACTTGGTTCTGAGGCATTGGTATAAGGATACTTGTCCTTCATGCATGTTTGAATTCCATTTGAAGATGGCTAACTTGAAATATCTAATAGGTTATTCTCACAACTTATAAAAGAAGGTATTGTCATTTAATGCATATATTTGTAGTTTTCATGTAGTTCAAGTTATAATTTTAAAAGTTTCCCTTATTTACACATGCACATGTTTCATAGCTTTTGTAAAGGCTAACTTATACTAATAACTGTAAGTAGACTCTTATACAGTTTTGACCACAATTAGAAATCAAATTATAACTATCACATGTAATTAATTTTCATAGAATTGGAGGATGAGGCAACCCCTTCCCCAAGCCTATTTAAACAATTATAATCCACTAGTTGGAGGAGTTAAAAAAAATTCAATATACAAGAGTAGTAACAACTTTAATTATTAGCGAATGTATTTGTGTATTCTCTCTCCAATTTTTGTGTAATTAGTCTTATCTTATTTTGGTTGTGTGATTCAATAATTCTTAGTGTGCAATAAATTTAATGAATTATTTCTTTTCTTTATTGATATTCTAGCCTTAGATATGCAATATCTATTGAAGGATTAGTAAATTACTTTGATTATTGGTAATTAGGTTAATTAATACATGTTATTAAGTGTGTAAAAGTGTTTTCTTTTGATATATTTTTCTATGTGTATGCAAAATTTGTCTCAGATACCTCATTAAACTAATCCATAATATCCTAATTAAGGGTGTGCAATATCTACTCTAAATGGGAAACCTTTGATTAAGGCTTGTGAGATTCCTATATCAATAACCCCTTAGACTTATAAATTGTGCTTGATTGTTAGTGTATAATAGCTGCTTGTAATAGGCACAGATTTTGAAAGCACTTGTCCATTTAGAAACCAACCAGAGAGGTGATTCTTGAAAACATAAAATATTTTTTTCTACCTTACCCTTCCCTCATTTTTGAGTTTGTTTTGAGACCTACCCACTTTAGATTAGTAACCAACCATCCATCCACCTCATGTAGGAATTCACCACTTTTAAGAGACCACACCTCCATCCAAAAAACCTTGTCAATAACCTACATGCGCTATCAACTATTTCATCAATAAGTTTTTAAAACTACATACCTAAAAATTGTGCCCTAGAGTGGGGTTTACCTCCATTGGCATCCTCAAACATTAGAGGCTACCTCATTGACTTTGGTGTATGTAAAAATGACATCAACAGTTCCACTAGCACTAGAAAGATGGCCTTATCTATGATAATAGTAGCTATTATTTACATAGAGTTACGCTAGAATCACCCAAGAGAGTCACCATATCTAATTCCCAAGTTGGTTTTATAGTTTCACCTTTGTCAAATCATAGGAGACCTAGAACTATACCAACAACCTTGGCTCACAATAATCCACCTCCTCCAATAGGAAACCATTTACCTGTAAGGAACCCTTTGCCTATAAATCATTTGATGGCTTAACCACCATGGTTAGTTGGATCTATTATTACCAACCTAGGAGATGTGCATGATTTACCTAGGAATCTTGAGAAGTATCTACCATGTTTTTCTCCTTTAATAAAAAAGATAGCAGAGGAACACATCAAATATTTTAAAGATAATTTAAGATTAATGATTTTTTTTAATGAAGATGTAGCATGCAAGTTATTCCCTTTTACATTAATGGATTATACCTATGATTAGTATTTAAATCTAATAAATAACTCCATAACTTCTTGGAATGGATGTCAAGATGCTTTTCTTGCACAATTTGGATGCGTCACCAACCTTGGTTTGGTATACTATCACTTTACCAGCGTGAAGAGAGACCCTAATGAGCCTATCTAAGCTTTATATGCATGGTTTAAAAATATGTACAAATGGTTAACCCCAAGGTATAAACTAGAGGCTAAATTAGCATTAGAAATGTATAAAAATGTTCTCGACCTAATCACTATTGTGTTCCTTACAAGGGTAACTACTGCTAATAATTTGGCATTAGTATACAAAGAAGTCATAACCATATAAATACAACTCAATATATATATGCATGGAATAATTAATGTCAATAATGGCTTCCCAGTATTGAACTCAATACCACATAAAGAATAACATCCTAGCATTCAATCAGGACTAGCTCTACACACTACCTCCATTGACATAGACAATATAACCAAATTTCAACTTCTTAAATAATCATGCATCAAGAAATGATTACTAGTAGAGTGAATAACCATTTGCACTTCCCACTATTATGTTACAAGGTACTAACTCTACAAAGGCAGAACAAGTTTCTATTCATATGATGGTTCAAAAGTTTAGCAATGACTTCTTAAATATGTAATGGAGCATGGGCAACATTGACGACCCAACTGGTAATCATAATGTTGGATTTCATAGATATAACTAACCATTAAATATGCCTATGAAAAATAAAGAGTAGCCTAAAAAGCTCTCAGAGATCAACATGGTAGAAATAGCTCTTCCCAATTGGTGAAAAATTCACAATACTTTCAAGCATGGTGAGATCAACTACATTGAGTTTTGCATAACATTTGAAATATTTCAAAGAGAGGTGGTTATGAAAGATTAGATACATAATCCACCTAAACACCATCTATATCCTATCCCTTCCAACACTACCATGTTCTTTGAAACTCATGAGTTTCCCTTTCTAGGTGAAGATGACAATGAGATGGAGGATAACACAAATGAATTTCATGCTTTCTAGTAATTATAAAAAGGTAGATATAATATAAATAATAATTAACCACTCACAACATCAAATCCTCCAAACATGACTATAATTCCACCTAATCCTAAAGTTGATAACAATCCACCTCCTCTAAGGGGGAGTGATTAGCCTCGGACAAAGGAGAAACCTAGCAAAGGAGGATACAACATTGTTAAAGACATGAAGAAGATCAAAGAAAATATAAATATTAAAGATTTAGCTAAAATTATCAAACAAAATTATTTGATCTATAAATATATTATGGAAAAGAAACCTATAGATAAAATAAAATCATCTATGGATAAATCAAAGTCATCTAACACCAATGTTATCTACAAGAGCAAGCTAGAAGTTCCACCCTTCTTGCAAACTATCAAGGCATTCAGTAAGAATATTCATATTGTTTAGTTGATTCTAAAGCTTTTGTAAATATCATATCTATTTCCATATGTCAAAATCTTGTTTTGATGCCAAACCTTAAAATGGGATATTTTTATAGTTGGATAAGAAAATAGTGCCTATATTTGGTGAACTAAGGGACTTGTACATCCAAGTAGAATCTAAACCTTGTGTTCAAATGGCCATTGATATCCTAGTGGTGGACACACCTAAAGGCTATGATTTTTTAGTATGTAGGGACTGGCCCAAAGCACTTAATGAATATCTTTCTATAGACTTTTCTTGTATATGGCTACCATAGAGAGGAGTTGCAAATCAAATCATAATTGATAGAGAGTTGAAAAGGAAGTATCCCATCATAAAATATAATGTCAAAAATGAAGAGGTAAAGTATGATTCTCTTACCCTTGGTATTTATACTTTTACTACTAAAAATCAAGTATAGAAGCTAGAACCTGAAGGTCCCAAATAGCTTTGGACTTTACACTTTGATGGTGCTAGATCCAAGTAAGGATGAGGAGTGGTAATTGAGTTTATTCATCCACAAGGTAAAACGTTCTTGGTAACATACAGATTATAATTTCCATGTATGAATAATAGATCTGACTATGAGGATTTAATTTTGGAATTAAAATTTAAACTTAATAACAATATAAAATAGATATTAGTATTTGGTGACTCAAATATGGTTGTCAACCAAGTCAAAAACAAATATTAATGCAAGATGTATTATTTGAAAAGGTACAAAAATAGAGCATGGGACCTAATTGAAAGCTTTGAAGCCTTCAATATAATAACCCTTCTCAAAGGGAAAAATCAATATGCTAATTTTCTAGCTATTGTTGCTACTAATTTGGATCCCTTCAAGAATTTAAGGTAAAATGGTTCTCCATTGAATTGGTGCCTTATCCCTTTGTTACTTATAATATAGAAAATTTCCAAGTTTTTTATGATGACCAGTAAATTATCAAATTTTTAACTAATCTAGGGGAATTTGACTACTAAATTATTAATGATAAGGATATTAATCACCTCAGTCAATAAGAATCAAATAAGGAAGGTATTATCTAACTCAAATAAAATCTCATCCTAGCTAGGTTCGTCTCTTTGGAAAGGTCATTTGATATAGACCCCCAAGCTTAACAACTCAGGCAGCCAAAGGGTAATGAATCAAACTTCAAAAGATAAAATATAGGATATGAACATAGCCCATGCTATGTTAATATTAATCTTAGCTACACCCTAAAAGAGAGATAGTGAGTTAAGGATTTAATCACTCGGTATTGGGATGTCATTTCTTGGACATATGAAGACTTTAAAGTATATGACCCATAGGTTATCACTCATACAATTCCTTTGAAGCTAGATCATAAGCTATTTAGATAGAGGTAAGGACTAGTCAATCTTATGCTAGATCCTCTCATTCATAAAGAATTGAAGAAGCTATTAAGTGCAAAAATCATCTTCTTGATCTGGGATTCTACTTGGGTGGCCAATTTGGTCCCATTAAGAAAGAAGAATGTGAGATCAGACTATGTGTATATTTTAAGAACCTAAATAAGGATTCTAAAAAATACAATTATCCCCTTCCTTCTCTAGATGAGGTTATATAGATAGTAATTGATTCTAAAATAATGTCCTTCTTAGATGGATTTTTAGGCTATGATTAGGTACTAGTGCAATATGAGGATAGAATGAAGACTGCATTTACCATGAAGAGGGGGAATTGTGATTATAATAGGATCACATTTGGCATAATAAATGCAAGTTATAACTTTTAATGCACCATGGATCATGCATTCAAAATACTAACAATAAAATGCATAATCATTTACAGGGATGATCTTACAACATTATTAAAGAATAGGGATGATCATATAAGCCACCTCTAGTCCATATTTGATAGATGCAGAAGGTTGGGTGTTTCATTAAACCCAAAGAAGAGCATATTTGAGTGAATGAAGTTAAGCTATTAGGACACATCATCAACAAGGAAGGGATCACCATTGATCTAGACAAAATTCAAAGAATTTTAAGGATTACACCACCAAATAGTGAGAAGGAGCTCAAATCATTCTTCAAAAAGATTAACTTCGTAAGGAAGTTCAACTCAATATTTGAAAAGATTATTAGACCTTTGAATGCTATGCTCAAATAGGATGCTAAAATATAATAGATGATTGAAGCCCAAAAGTCCTTCCAAGACATTAAAGATGCAATATCACAGGCTCCAATATTAATTACTCCAAATATCATGAAAGATTTCTACATGTATTCATTCACTTTAGAGCATATAATTACTATTGTCATAACACAAAAGAAAGATGAAATTGAGCATCCAATTATTTTCATGAGTCAAATTTGAAGGATGCATAACTTAGGTATTCTATGACAGACAAATAGATTTTCACCCTTGTCAAAGTAGTAAAGAAATTTTGACAAATTACTGCCATTGTCTTTGATCATATTATCAAGCTCACCCTACAAAAAAATGAATTAGGAGAACTTCAAGACAAATGGATGGTGAAATTATAAGAATTTGATAAATAAATAAGGAATATAAAATTCTTTCAAGGTCAAGGCATCGTTCAGCTCATGACTGAATCTGATCTATGCATACCATTGAAGATATATGTGAGGGTGAAGTATCCAAAGGAGAAAGGTATATTGATGTCATACAATATTTTCTTATAGGTACTTGTTCCCTAGATCTTAATAGAAAATGAAGGAGAGCCTTAAGGTTTAAAGCTTCTCATTATATGATTAAGAAGGGAATTCTCTATAGAAGAAATTATGAAGTCATTTACCTCAAGTGTGTGTTTGTAGATGAAGCTAAAGAAATTTTTTAAAAATTTCATCAAAAAATAAGTAGTGGTCATCCTCTTGGGAATACCACAGCCCATAAGATTTTAAGAATGGGATATTATTTTCCAACAATCTTCAAATGTGCTCACACTCATGTGAGGACGTGCCATGAATGTCAATCTTTAGCCAAAAGGGAAGTATATGCAGTAATGACTTTATAGCCAATTATTGAATTAAGGCCATTTTCGCAATGGGTTTTAGACTTCATTAGCATTATCAACCCAAATTATTTAGCTGGCCATGAATTCATGCTTAGTACTACTAACTACTTCACTAGATGGATTGAAGCCACAACCATAAATAATTACAAATCACAAGATGTGACTCATTTCTTGGAGGAAAACATAACAACTAGACTTGGCATGCCTATTTCTTTGGTTTGTTACAATGGACCAGATTTCATATCAACAAAATTTACCAAGTGGGCACACAATTAGATTATTATCAGGTTAGCCTCTAACCATTATCCCCAAGGAAAGAGATTGGTAGAATCAACAAAAAATAATATAATAGATGCAATTAAGAAATTAGTAGGGGACAAGCCCAAGGAATAACACAATTTGTTGAATTATGATTTTTGGGTAGATCGAATGAGATACAAACAAGCCCTTAAAGCTTCACCCTATCTATTGGTGTATGGACGTAGGCTTGTATTCCCAATTATGTTGAGGTTACCCACTTATCAGTTTATGTAAGACTACATGGAACCATGTGATGAAGTGGAATCAAGATTGTTAGATATAATAGAAATGGAATATTTAATAACTAAGACCTTACAAACATTTAACAAACACTAGGATGTGGTTTGATAAGAGAATGAAGATCAAAGCATTTAGGATTTTGTATCTAGTGCTACTTTGGGATAAATCCCATGAGAAGAAAGGATAACATGATAAGTTTTCCCCACTATGGATTGGACCTTACCAAATTTCAGAGATCATGGACAGTAATGCATTTAATTTAAAAGACCTAAAATAAAATGAGCTTATATACCTAATCAATGGACAATTCCTAAAGCACTACTTTAGGGTTGTTCCATCTATAGATGTTACTGAGTGATGAGGGACAGATGAATGTAAATGTAGAATTATATTAGATTTTATTCTTTCTTATATTAGTTTCTTGATTTCTAAGATTAGTTTCTTTCTTAGATAAGATTTTTTACTTTTTTAGATTAGTTTCATATTTTTTTAGATTAGTTTCCTATTTTCTTAGATTAATTTCCTATTTTCTTAGATTAGTTATTTTTTTGGTGATTTGAATTATGTTTTCTCTAACTGTAACCAAGATAAATATTCCAACCAACTAAGCTTATGACTTGTAAAAAGGGAGAAAATTAAAAATTTGGCAATATGGGACCAGTTTATAGATTAGGCATATCTTTGTGTTCTGAGTCTTCAGGATAAAGGTATGTAATCATGAACCTTTCTAGATATTGTCACAATTAAATAATTTTACTATGCATGTGGAAGTTGATATCAAAGTAATTCATAAAAATTTAGAAAGTTTTCTTATTTAATTGGATCAAATGCACTTATCACATTAAATACCTATTGGAAATGATAATTCTAGGTATAAGTGTAGCTAACAGGGATGTTCGGGTAATGATTTATTTTATAATTCTACCAACTCATTAGGGTTCTAGCTCTTCTCTTTTCATTCAAGAACAAAATAAAAAAAATAAGAAAATAATTGATGGGTTAAAAAGAAAAAAATAAAATCAAAAGGTTCACATGATGAAATAAGGTCAATGTACCTAACATCATGATTAAAAGAAAATAATGGAAAGAGAAGAAAAGGAGCCTAAGGTATCTGTATTAAGGTTATAGATGCCTGGCTAGCAACAAATAAATTCTTAATATTCCTTTGTTTTCAAGATTTAATAGACACTAGAATGAAACCTACAGCTTCATCAAACCTTTGAAAACTCATCACAATAGGGTTTATATGAATCACACGTTTGACACACATAGATCCAAAACATTGGAAGGCAAGTATGTTGTGTGAATCAGATTAGGAATCTCTTTCATATTTATGATTTAAGTATTATTATATGACACACTTCATGATTGATTTAAATATTAATAACTAAATTTTTGGGTTTTTAAATACTTAGGATTATCCTCCCTGTGATTTGCCATTCATTGTACCCAATACACCCCATTTCTGAAAATGAGGACCCTTGTTCAAAATTTTGTAAATTTGTGTTATAAATTGAACATTCAACTTAATTATGAAATATTATTTAATATATTGTGTTGATCTAGTTTACATAGGTCCATTAACACATAATATTTATTTGACTTCATCTAATGTTGCTAACATTTGATTCTTATGTTTCCATGTTGCAGGTTTAATGGGGTCTCATTAATGTGAACACTACCTAGGATCTTACACCTTAATACTAAATTGACTCTTTTTTCATTAACCTTTGGCCTCTTATTGATTAAATTAAATTTATGTTTAAAATCATGTTAAAACCTTAGCCTAATTTTTTTAGCCTAAAGTTCTTTGGAAATAGATTCAAAATTTATGCAGGGTCAAAATTACTAGGGAGAACTTTATTATATTATAGACTTAGTTTAATATTTTAGCATAGGTCCTAATCATATTTATTAATACAACTCAGACCTTCAGTTAAAATCTTTATGCGAGGTCTTTTATGTCTTATGGTTTATGGGGGCTCTTTTGTTACATCCTAAGCTTAGCTTAAAATTTTTACTAAGTTTAAAATTGTATTTATTAATACAATAAAACTTTATACTAAGGCTTTATATATTTCCTAAGTATTAACTAAGATTTTATGCCTAGAGAAATAGATAAAAGGAGTGATAGTTATCTAGATCTTAGGGCTTTAAAATGGATCAATGACCCATGACAAAGGTCTAAAGTCAATAAAGTTCAAAGGAAGATCAATGGTGTGAATTTGTTCACGCATATAAGATCTAATGACATGAGATCAGGGTTGAAATATTATAGGTTCTAAAATGTTTGTGAGAGTGATAAGTGTCACCATCTCGATGGGTAGTTGAAAGATCTAATAGTGCAAGGTAGAGTTATAAAATTAGTAGATCTATGGAGCAACCCAATAGTGCCAAGTGAAAACATCTTAGGAGCCTAGGTAACAAATCAATGGTCTCCAGTCCCTTCCTAGAGTCAAAAAGTTAATATACTAAGTCCTCATAGACCTACCAAGTGGCACACATGTAGAGTAGAGAGTCTTAATAAAGTGACAAGTGTCAAATCTTGTGAGATTCAAAAGGTCAAGCACCAAAATCTATGGTGCTTGATAACTCACATATAAAAGATCTAATGGTGCATAATCAAGATCAAACCAATAACTAATTTTCAAAATCAAATGTGGTGGTGATAAGTGTCACCATCATGGGAGCACTTAATAGATATCAATGGTGAAATATCAATGAAGACTTTTTAAAGGTCCTCGAACGAGCGAGAAGCCATCACGTGGCATAAAGGCATTCAAGTTAAGACTATAAGGTATATAGATAACCTCGAGTAACTACCAAGTGGTATACTAGGATTCAATCATGTAGAATTAAGATTGATGATGCAAATCGAGACAGACTTTTTAAAATTCCCAAAACCAATAGGAAGCTACCATGTGGCATGCTTTTGTGAGCTCAAAGATGAAGGTCAATGATGAAAAATTGATCCATCCTGAGAAAAATGGACACATGTCCAAAGGAAATAGTGATCATATTTTTTAATCAAATGGATAGATCATTATGGGTAACATGTAATGCATAATTATGTTTCATTAGCCATAATTAAATAGTGTCATTAGTTCTAAGGCATTGGTAAAGAAATACTTGTCCTTCATGTATGCCTGAATTCCATTTGAAGGTGGCTAACTTAAAATATATAATAGGTTGTTCTTATGACCTATAAAAGAAAGTATTATTATTTAATGTATATATTTATATTTTACATGTAGTTTAATTTATAATTGTAAAAGTTGCCCTTCTTTACACATGCACATGTTGCATAGATTTTGAAAAGGCCAACTTAAACTAATAACAATAAGTAGACTCCTATATGGTTTTAGCCATAGTTAGAACTCAATTTTTGACTATCACATGTAAGGACTTTACATGGGCTTGGAGGATGAGGCAACCCCTTTCCCAAGCCTATTTAACAATTGTAATCCACTAGTTTGAGGAATAAAAAAAATCAATATACATGAGTAGCATCAAATTTGATTTTTAGAGAATGTGTTTGTGTATTCTCTCTCCAATTTTTGCATAATTAGGCTTATCTTATTTTGGTTGTGTGATTCAATAATTATTAGAATACAACAGTTGTAATGAATTATTTCTTATCTTGATTGATATGCTAGCCTTAGATGTGCAATAGCTATTGAAGGTTTAGTAAATTAAATTAATTATTGGAAATTAAGTTGATTGATCCATGTTATTAAGTGCATATAAGTGATTTTTTTATATAGTTTTCTATGTGTGTGCAAAAACTACCTCAGATACCTCATTAGCTCAAACCATAATATCTTGATTAAGCGTGTGAAAAAACTACTCAAAAAGGGGAAACCTTTGACTAAGGCTTGTGATATTCCTATAATAGTATCCCCTTAGAATTATAAACCATGTTTGATTTTTAGTTTTCAATAACTGCTTGCAATAGGCATAGGTTTTGAAATAACTTGTCCATTTAGAAACTAGCTAGAGAGGTGATTCTTAAAAATATAAAATCTTATTTTATGCCTTACACCTCCTTCCTTTTTGAGTTTATTTTGAGATATAACCAATTTATATTAACAACCATCCATCTATCCAACTCACATATGAATTCACCACTTTTTAAGAGGCCACACCTCCATCCAAAAAACCTTATCAACAACTTGCATGCCCTACATCTCATCAATAGGTTGTTCAAACTACATACTTGAAACTCATGCCCTAGAGTGGAGTTTACCTCTATTTGTATCCTAAAATGTTATAGGCTACCTAATTTATTGTGATGTGCATAAAAAATGCATTAATAATTAGTATGTGGAACTCTAGACTTATCAATAAATGGCTTGGTGGTTAGCACTTTCATTAACAATTTTTTTTTCTATAATTTGAGATAACTCATGTGATGTTTACCTTAATTTTATTTATATCCTCAACTATGTTGTATCCATTTTTATTGTGTGGATCAGCAAAATGTTGATCATTTCCCTTTAGAGGGGTTGATTTTTATTACATTTTGGATCTAGATGAATAAATACACTATTATTTGGAGGTATGGAAGTCATAAAAGGATGTTGGCCTTTGATTCTTAAGTTGATATTATTTATTTGGTGCTATTTTAAATCATGGATCTCATCTATATTTTATTTGGGTTCATTCTCATCTTAAACTAGGAATGGGAATTCATATACCTTAAACATCATTACAATACTAGATAGATTTGAAGTAGTAGAGGAAGATGGATCTGACTCATTTGGAGAATATTCATACTTATCCATTTCCTTATATAAAATATAAAAAATATTACATAACTCTATACATTCAAAATCACTATGTTGCACTATAGTGTGAACACGACACCAATTAGGTAGTGTTACTTCTAAAATATATATTTCAGGCAACTTATTAGGCAATTGTCATTATGTATTGTCCCTATATCTATGGAAAGGCCTATTGTAGCTATGGAATGTGAATATATAACTAGTATTTTTTTCATGGTGTTTTCCATTCCTATATACATGCTTATAAACCCATTGTTTAGTTTTTGTACCATCTATTGGATAACATCCAATTTTAGTTTTATAGAATCAAAAGTAGTACCTTGTGTGGTAGTAAAATTAATAGGTATCAAGGATTGGTTATGATTTTGATGATTAGGTGTAGACACATGATTATTTAACAATATGAGGCTATGGTTAGGTAAATAATGGGCTAGAGGCAATTGTGTATACACTTAGATCTAACTTTTAGTCATAACATTCTAATTAGCATTTGAAATAGGATTGAGGGCTAGAAAGTTAGGATCGATGTTGGCTACGGCCAAATCTTGAAACTAGAGATTCAACTACCTATCAATATTGATAGATTTGACATATGATAGTAGCATTAAATTAATATTATATGTTATACAAAATAATACAACTATCATAGATTCCAAGGCATTCTTATACATCTCAAGGGCTAATGTAACATTAGGTCTACATTCATTGTCAATGTAGATATACAAATTTTAGAATCTTGCATTAAATTCTTTGATTGGCTCATTGGGATATCTTATCATGCTTTCAAAATCTTGGTATATGACACTTTGGCTAGTGACCTACCCAAATTATGCCAAAAATGTATCTTGACAATAGTTGTACGAGGTAATTAAATCTTTTGTGTTATCGAAGAACCACTCATAAACAACATTTTACAATGTAAAAGGGAAAATAATGCATACCACATATTCATGGGATAATTTAGTATCCCTAAATAAGGTAGTCTTAAAATCATTTATATTTTCTTCAGTGATCCTGCCTTCAAAGGGAAAAAAATAAAGAAGATACATTTTAGGGTTTCTAGGTAAATCATGCATGTCTCTAAGAAAAATGATAGAAAAAGTAACTAACCAAGCTATGTCCATAATATGAAAAAGAATACAACCTCTTATTATTTGGGAAAAATATTGGGTTCAAGGTCCCTTTCAGATGCTTCTATCTAACCTAGGTCTTCTATGGATCTACAAGGGTGGACTAGTAGACTAGTGTGTGAGGTGGACTTTATTAACATTTTGGATATATCTAATGAAACTAAAATGATCTTATTAATAAACAAAAAATGGGCCCTTCTTTTATCACCAGATAAATTAATGTTGATGTGGGTTTTATACGTACCATAAAATCTTATGAGGTAGCATCTAACGTTTTAGGATTAGTGAAATATTCACTTTAAGGCACACATTACATGATATTTAGTTTTATAAATAACTTGATGGTGGAATAGTATTGAACAATGGATTATTTACCTTTGATATTTAAGATGTATGGAATCTAAAATAAATCAAAATTCTACTTGAGATGGCTAGGGGATTCTAACCTAAGGTGAACTAGACTAAAAAAGTTATAAAACTAGGCAAAGGTAAGACAAAATACATGGTTTTTGAAGCAAAGATAAATGAAACCCTTATAATATTAGATATTTTAGTATGGTTTGGAATGAGTGATAGGGAACTAATTCTTTATAAAAGTTATTATTAACACAAAATATGTAAACATAGTTAGGAGTCCAAGGAAACCCATACACTAAACTTCACTATTAATAAATAAATGTTGTTGTCAATGTATGATTGAAATTACACATATTCAAAGGAATAATATGATTAATAAATAAAAATAATTCAAACTAACTACAACACAATATGAATAACTGTATTAAAAAAAATTCTACACAACCCAAATATTAACAATACTAGAATGATCTAGTTTTTTAGTAAATCGTAAGGTTTGGAGAAGAACAAAGAATGCACATTAAGACAGACTTGTAAAACAATCTCTAGAATTTATTATTCACCTTAATCACCAAAATTGTTCTTCCTTTAAAATGGAGAGGTTAAAATTATATAGGATTTGATTGGGGTCACCTCATCCACTAAGCAGTGTCTAATTTTACACTTCTAATTATAAACTCAAGAGTTAAAATTTATGAAGAATATGTATATGCAAGATATTTATAAGACATCCAACCAAAATTACATAATTTATATATACATAATATATATATATATACATGCATACATACATACATACATACATACATATATATATATATATATATATATATATATATATATATATATGTATGTATGTATGTGTGTGTGTGTGTGTATATCTGTGTGTGTGTGTGTGTGTGTGTGTGTGTGTGTGTGTGTGTGTTTGTATGTATATATATGTATATATATATATATATATATATATGTATATATATATATATGTATATATGTATATATGTATATATGTGTATATATATATATGTATATATATGTATATATACATACATACATATATATATATATATATATACATATATATACATACATACATATATATATATATATACATATATATACATATATATATAGAACAAATACCCTAGTTTCATTATATTATAATGCATGTAAACACACACACACACATATGGTGATAACTTAGAACTAATAGAAGAGGAAGGTAGTTGCATGCTTGATGTAGTTACTAAAGTAAAATAAGGCCTTGCATGTGAATATTTAATTGAAGTGAGGCCCAATGGGAATGTACACCACTTGAACTGACACTTAAGGCTATGTTTTTGTTGGAGATACTGATAATGCTCTTTATTTTATGATAATATCCTCCTCAACATCTTTGAGTTGTTTATATAATGCATACATAGTGTAAAACTCAATATAATAATGTAAAAATTGAGCATGGATGGCTTGAATATCTATGTGATTTCATCCATTGGCCTTTTATGCTCAAATTTTGAGACTTTTAATTTAGTTTTGAGGGCCTCTACCTTAGTTTCCTTATCTTTTTCAAAATTAATTAGTTGCAAAATATCTTCACTAATCATGTATATTATACTTTCTAATTTATCCTTGAATCAATATATAGTTACTCTAAGTAATCCTTCAAAATTAATCGTATTTACTAGTTTCCTTGTAGAGGTTATCACACCTTTGACCCTCATATTCTTGATAATCTCTATAGCCTCTCTTTCTTTTGGCTTACAAACTATGCTATCAATGCCTTCTTTTTTTGATGCCAATTAAAGGCATTGTTTCTTTCGTAAATCACATAATTTAAGTCCAATACAAATTCTTTGGTAGGTATTAGGTTTTAATTATTATATAGACTATGTATTGCATAAGATACCAAAAATTTAAGCCTCTTTTATAGTTTTTTTAATTGGTTTCAAAATATTAACTCTCTTCCCTAATGAGGCTAGGACTCACCGCTAGAATTCCTTGTCATGTTCAGGATATTATATAATTTATTTGTTTCACTCTAAACATTATCTACTATTTCTCTTGGATATTGAATAATTTTCACTTTTATAATACTTTGTTTGGATTGGTCTTGGATCCTATACATTTCATTCATGGATTACCTAGTTGATTCCATGAAAGCACAAAATTCCTCTTCATATTCATCAGGGTCAGGGGGGTTCCTTTTTTATTTCTTTTTAAAAGGGAACAAATTATCCCTTTTCTCTAGTATTATTCCATCCCCTTTCCTATCCACTACCTTTATTTTCCTCACCCTATGTATAGTGTTAATTTTCTTATCAAAGCATGTACTTATTGTTCACAACTCTATGAGGAAAAGTTCCATTATATCTTTTTTTCTCTTGGGACTCTTTGATTTATGAAGGGATAGAGAGTTATCCTTGTTATTCAAGATGACTAGCCTCTATAAAGGTGGAAGGTGGAAAGAATCTTGGTGGAAGAATTGAATAACCTATTTATACAGGTAGTTGAAGAGGTGGTTGATTGACCATATTCCATCTCAAGATGTCTATTTGGGGTGTAGTCTCTACCACATATTTTATTTGTCCCATATTCTTTAAGATTGACATAATGAAAGAGTTGGATTAAGTGGACTGAGGAATATACAAGAATAATTGAGTAGATGGCCTTGAGAGTGGAGGTGGTATTTTAGGGTTAAAATAGAAATAAACACCAAGTATTAAAAATTAACCCTCTTTCTAGGGGCTTGGGGTTTTGTTATTACAAAATTTGTGGTTGAAATAATTAAACAAATAAAGGAACTATAAGTTTATTTCCTAATTTCCTTAGTATTGGCATGGGCATACAATGGCTTAGTTTTTAAACAATATTACTCAAATGACTCATATGGATAAATGAGTGTAGCAGCTAGAATAATAGATGGAAAGCTAGTAATATGAGTATTTACAATCATAAGGGAGGAGGTGAAGGAAGACATTACCCTATTGAGGGCATGAATTTCTTCTTTAGTAAGAAAATTTTCATCTTATGTGGAGGTTGGTATGTCTTCCCTTTCCAACAACCCTATGTCTATTTATTTATCTTATTCCTACCCAATTTATTTAAACTTGTTATCCTTTTTATTTCAATTATATCAACATTAACATTTTTTTCTTATTCTTCCTCTAGAGTCCTTGGTTATTCATCTTCCTCATCATTGGTGTAATATAGTAGTGAGATTTCATCTTCCTATTCTTCCTATGATTCTTCAAAAATAAAACATCCATAAATAAATAAACCCTTTGTAGGTCTTATCTCTACTTGGGAAATCTTAGGAGAGTCTGAAGGAGTTCTAGGCTTCCTCTAGTAAGTAGCAATGGGTGGATAAGTATAAATGGGGGCTTGCCCTGAAGTGGATAGAATTGAAGATGAAGGGGATTTAGTATATGGAGGTGGATGCATTAAAACTATAGGTGACACTAGTAAAAATTTTTGAGGTGATGGGGGTGATACTATGGATGGCACTTTCAGAAAGAAATCTTCAAAAATTTAGGAAGAATTACTTATTTAGTTATAGTCAAAGTAGACATAGGTGTTAAATAAACTACTCCTATTTGGCCACCTATAAGAGGTGATGCCCTTTTATTTGATGTATAATGTTTTATTGTATCCATTGGTTGAGGATTTAAAAGTCCCTTAATAATATTCTTCCTAATTTGGGGATCCATCTTCCTTTGAGTGGAATATTCTTCGAATGGGCCATCTTCTTCCTATTAAGGAGAGGGAGGATGATCTTTATCTGGGGATGACTGAGCTTATGGCTGGGGACATTGATAACTTGTATCTCTATTTTCTTCCTCCATAATTTTGTTTGCTTCCTCTCTAGTAATCAAAAGTTTATGTTAGATCTCTAGTGCAACCACCATTGGCATTTTTTGTTTGTTCATTTGAGTGTAGACCTTAAATTCATATGGATCATTGACAAATATTTCATCATGCTCAAGAAAAAATTGCCATAGGAAATATTAACTCCCTTTTTCTAAGATCATTTATATATTGCCTGACTCGACCCATAGGGGCCCAATATATATATCATGCTTCTTCTAAACCATAATGGGCCTTGACTTTTCTAACTATATTGAGGTGATTACTCACTAAGTACTAAATTTGATTGATGCTCAAAGGGGTTTTGTGGTATTACCCTTAGTATTTAGCAATATTATATTCATCCACACTATTCTATATTTGATGTGTTATTTCTTGCTCTAATACCTTATTAGGGACATAATGAAGAAAATACAAAGGAGTTTCCCTAGTTCCTTTTATCCTAATTATGGTACAATCAGGATAGCACTAATAATGCCCTCTTTTCTCTATAGTTATTCTCATATTCTTAGAAATCCTAGGCATTTGATGCCCATAGATAACTTGGTATATTTGTGGGTAAATATCTTTTAAAATTATTTTGATTTCACTTATAAACCTATAAACATGTAGCATGGAATAGTTGTCACATACCCCATTCTTTATGTATTCATTAGATGATTGCCTAGGTTGCTCATGACTCTTATATATTATCCCCATGACTGTGTCCACTACATAGGACATCATATAAAAATTTCCATCATAAGGCCTTAGGTCAAGTTGAAACATTTGTTCCTTCAGCCTCACACTAATGACTTCATCGATTGAAACAATTTTATTAATGGTAAAAATAATGTCTAACAAGGGTATCCATTCCTCATGCACATAAGTGGTGCTAGGAAAACCATACAATATATTGATCATTACCATTGTTATTCAAATTCATGTCCTAAACTTAACTATGGGAACTAAGGAAATAATACCTTGAATATTCAATATTTCTCCTCTCTTGAGCCATTATTTGAGTTATCCTTAATTGTATTATGATCTAACTAAGAATTGGCTAAAACATAATCATAGGTCACCTTAGGAATTGCAAGTTATATATACTTCTCAAATCCTTCCCCAAAAATATATGATATTGTACTTATATGAAATTTAAAGTGTATTCAGTCCCCAGTAATGACACCATTAATAAATAAATCATGGAATAAATCAATGTAAAGCATTACCTCAGATTTTGATGCCATGTTGTGAAATCCTATAGTATTGATTAGAAGCAAATCATCAATATATACTCACTTATCTTTAAATAGTTGATCTTGTGTTAAATATGGATTTACATCATGCACCTAATCCTAAATAGTTGAGCAATGATGGAATAAAAATTCAAGTGATTTCTTGAAAAACATTATATCCAAGTATTCAAGTCCATTTTATATGGTGTATGGGGAAATAGATTGAATCTAAGATGCTTGATATGAAGAATCATTTATTATACTATAAACATTTTTAAAATTTATTTGAATATGAATGGAAGTTCTCACAAATTATCTAGGAGAAAATCTAAGGAATTTGATAATTGGATAGCTCAAAATAGGAGTTTACTCATGTTCAATCGATGGTAATGGTGACTTGATGTCTTTTGAAAAAAATTGTATATTTAAAAAATATCAAGACATGAATGCTTAGTTTGTGAAAATTTAATGCATCAATGACTATTGGTTTTGATTTCAATTTTATAGTTTGCTTTAGTGGGTGCTTTTTCCATGTGGTAAATTTTCTTTCAACATGAGCGCTTAGTCATTACCTCAAGATAGGTGTCAATTTCCCATGCATCAAATTTTGGTATAGCTATCAAATTTTGCATTTTTATTATTCTTATGCATATATGTGATTATGACACTTTTCAATATCTTATTTACCTAGGGTCTTTATTTATACAATCTAACTTCATATCCCTTATAATCCATGAGTTAATGAGATTCTTCCACTTGGAATGATCTTAAGGATCTAGGTTTCTTTTGATAGTTAATTGTATGTATATTCATAATAGGCTCTACATGAATAGTATGGCTCCAAGTGGATGGTCCTTGTGGATTAAAAGGATTTTATTTATTTTAGTCTTGTACCTTCTTGTATTAAGTTCTAGGTTTTCCTGATGATGACACGGGATCAATTCTTAGTGATTTGAGAAAAATATAATATTGATAATATAACTTTAACTGATAGGATCTAAGTTAAAGGGATAATGACATATATATGGCTCTTGTTAATCTAGGGTCTATGAAAATTTGATTTTGTACTTAGACTTGTGAAGTGGTGAGTGTCTTGGATCATAATATGCCAATAACTCTTATTAATCTTTAAAAAAATAGAACTATGATAATGTACCCATCAATTGATAGGATCTAATTTAAATATATTATACCATGTGGATGGATCTCATTAATCTAAATAACTTAGAACTCTAATAGTGTACCTTTTTTCCTATAAGGTCTGGGTGAACATGATGGTGCTAAGTGGATGATCTGCATTGGTTAAGGGAACTTCAAAAATAATTTTGTGTACTATGGTTCACTATGTTCAAAGTGAAATGGATCATTCCATGTGTATTTATCTTAGGTATTTAGGGATATTTTGAAATTTCAAGAGTGTACTTTCCCCTAATTAGTTTTCAATCTTTTGAGTTGATATCATAGTGCTACATGTCTTAATCTTAGAGAACCAAAAGGTATACAAATAAAGTAGGCTTGATTTTGAACTATATGATATGCATAGTCATGATGTCAACATGTGGATGACTCTTGAAATTCCATAAGTCTCAAATAAATTGTAGCCAAGAAAATATAATCAATGAGATGTGAACACATAGCTAAGGAATTTAGATAAGGAGTAAATGTAGACTAAATCTAAGTCCCAAAAATAATCCTACACATATACAAAATTTGAGATGTACTAAAACACCATATTTTTAACTCCATTAGTCAAATAAATCCAAAAGTTAAACTTAAAATTATCATTAAAAATAAAATCAAAGTAGATAAATAAAAAAATCTTATACCATACACAAGATTTGAATTTTTCTTTTGAAATACAAAATTAAACCCCCAATAACCTTATGATGCATGGATTAATTCAATATTTGAATCTTAAGGATCATTTAAACCATGAATTAATATTTTATAGTAATAATGGGTACCTATTTTAATTTTGAAAATGGGGTGTGTTAGGGACACAATAAATAGTGACTCAATTGGTAAATACTCTTAATTATTTAGGAACCCATTGTATACACATAACATTTTCAAAATTTTATTGATTACTGGCACTTTGTATCTTAAAATATCCTTTCAAGTCTCAATATCTTTGAGTCCATGCCTTAAGAGTTTTTACTAGGAAAGGGGTGGGCAGACTATCAATGCTTCATAAGATTATTGTTCCTTTTTCCACTTGCCATCTACACACTCATCTCCTAAAACCATTAACCTTAAGCTTATTCTTCTCGGTCCTACCTATTCTAGTCTTTTCCTCTTTCCATTCCTCTTTTTATTGCCTTAACACCCTTTTAAATAGTCAGTTATAATAGGTCAACTGGGTCAACCCAATAGGTTTAGGGGTATTTTTCACTTTTTTGGATTGTTGGCCTTTTGGCCGACCTAGCTCAGACCTAGTGATTTGTCCCTAAATACACACTAGGTCGACTAGGTTGATCCTATATAGCCAACATTATTGAGAGGATTTAAGGAAAGATCTCCCTATATATAAAAGTTCATTTCACACCATTTTATAAGAGAATAATTAATAGTGAAGAAGTATGAGTGAACATTTTCTTATTGACCATTCTACTTGAGGAATAAAGATTAGGGTTCCATACTTTCTTTGGATATATGGATCTTGTCTTATAGAGAAGTATTTTGGATTATTATATATGTTGTGTTTCTTAGAGTTGATTTATCTTGGTTATCCTTACATATCATAACAATCTCTTGTAAAGCACCTTGGCAAAGGGAGAGATTGAGGCTTGGCAGGTTCATCTTCAAAGGTTAGTATTCAAAACTTTAATTCTCCTTTGTAAGAGTAGATAGATAATGCATTTTTATTATTCTCCTATATATTAGGATTTAATATACATTTATGTGAGTATATGTCTTCTAATACATGTTTAGTTTAGTTTGTTTTATTGTTTCCAACCCTAACTTTGTGCCACAAGATTTGGTGTGCACTAGATTAGATTTACTCTCTTGTTATTAGAATAAGTGAAACGTTTTAAACTTTAGGACTCCATCAGGGTTGTTATGTGATTGTGTTAGACTGTAGGCTTTGAAACAATTCCTAGCATGATGTGTTATGACAAGTGATCCCCTAATGAGGTCTAGAAGATCCCCATATTGGTCATGTTCTTGCTTAACAAGTGTATCCCCAATTAGAAGTGTAGGTATGCTTTATCTTCTCTAAGCTAGGATTGATTTATAGATATGATGTATTTTTTATTGCATACATTCTAGTGAACCAAACTTGATAATAACCCTTTCAAGATTTTTTTTTCACTTATTTCATTTTTTTGATCATGATTTTTATCATATATTTTGACATATTGGATCGATTCTATCAACCTAGCTATTTTTTTATATGTGCAAGTTTCAAGGAATAGGAAATTGGATCGACCCAATCAACCTAGTATAGGTTTCTAGCCTTTTAAACACCCATTTCAACCTACTAGGTTGACCCAGTTGATGCCTTATAGTTTCAACACTTTTTCAATAGGTTCTTGTACAGCTTGATCAATTCTATCAACCAAGTTTACAAGTTTCTCAAACATACTTCAAGGTTCTTCATCATCAATATTTATTCATTACATATTTGATCCACAAAGGTTTCTTTCTACTTCTCTATTCATTTCTTTTCTATATTTCCTTTCAAAGTTTTCAATCTTCAAAACTGCTCTTGTACAATCAACTGAATCGACACTACCAACCTAGTTATGTGTTTTATGTGTTGTCTAAAATAACTAGATCAACATTGTCAACCTAATTCATTTTCAAGCTTTGATTTATTAGTATAGGTTTGACCCTGTAAACCCTGTTCTATATTTTATGCATATAGTTTCAACACTATACCTTGTTTCAAATTGGAATTAACCTCATATTTGCTAGTAATTAGTTCACACTTTATTTTCATGTTGCTTGCATGCCTAAAACAGTACACATAGTTTAATTAGGGTGTTTATAACTAATTGATTAATTTCACTATTTATATTTTATGCACACATGTCCAAATCACATAATCTAAACAAGAAATTTAACATTTTTTCTATCCTAGGCCAACCTACTTGGATTTCATCACCAAAGTGGAAGCCGACTTGATGCTCTAGTCCAGTATAAAGCATGGTTAATGTTATATTTTGGCTAAGCACTATACACCTTTATCTCTATGATGTGTGAAGTGAGGGGATAGGAACTAATACCAAGCTTGTATCATTACCACTATAGTCTCTTTCAGCCCAAACTGCCTAAAACCATCCTTAGGTTGCTATCTAGTACCTTGCTTATAGCCAACTCCCAATCATATTTAAAAACATTCTTAATAATCTAAATAACAATAAGGTTGACCAATTAGTTATCTTTAATTGTCAATTTTTTTTGCTTTCTCTTTATTCAATTGTGTACATAAAACCTTGCGTTAGCTAATGTTAATGCAATATTTTGCTTTGTGTGTTTCAATTGGATTGGCCAGCTTTAATCCACTTGACAATTTATTTCCTTTTAGTACTGACTTCTTTTCATTACTTGAAAATGTATCTTGTTTCATATTTAAATTTTTATATAGTCTTCTTAAAATCCTTATTTGTTATACTAGATTGACCTAGTTGACTTGGTATCCTTTTGCCTTATGTATATTGTAGTGGGTTGACCCAGTCAACCTTGTACATTTTTAGAGTCTTTATTTATGTGATAAATTGACCTAATCAACCTTGTATAGTTTTAAACACATATTTTACCTTTGATTTATCATCTCTCTTCCCTTCATCATGGACTTTCTATTAGATAATGACACTGAGTTATAGTCAACAGACATGATGAACTTTACCAATCCTAATAAGATTCCTATAGTTAGAGTAGGGCTCCTCTTTTGGATGATAGTAATGTTCATATTTCCACTCACATAATGAACTATGGGACCCCTCCTCATACCTCTTCATATCATAATCCTCTTTTCTCATTAGAATACCAACTTGAGTTAGAGTAGACTCCTGAAATTATTTTCTTTATCTTCAAATTTCCTCAACATAGAGGAAAGGATCCTTCTACCATTTACAACCTCATTATTAGTGGTCAAACCAAATAGCCTCATTCACCTACTCCTACATTCAATACAATATTTGGAGGTACCACTTTCTTTGGTTCTCAACCTCTTCCTTTAATTTCAACTCCTTATGCCATGACATCTTCTTTTCTAACATCTACTTTCATGCCTAATATCTCAACTAACATGGTAGGTTTTACATCTAGTGGACCTCTCATAAGGTCCACCATCCTTTATCCTTCAACTAGTTCATTATTTTCTATCCAAGGCAATCATGCTTCTATTTCTTCTTCCTCTCAACCATTCACTAGTCCATCTTTTGCTTCACAAGTAAATTTTGACACTAATGCCTCAAATTCTCACAATTCTTCTCAAATTCATACCAACACTAGTAGTGGTACCCAAGCCACTAATACCAATAAAAATACCAATTTTAATTATTATAATGTTTATAAAACACACCAAATTTTGTTACAAACTATCAATCAAATGAATACCTTTCAAGATCATAATATAAATCAAATGATTAGAATACAAAACCACCTCCTTAATCTTCAATCTCATCTGCAACCAATGGCTTGGGGAACACATAACCAAAATTCCCCCCCCCCCCTCCTCTTCAATATTCTCAAGGAAATCTCACTCCTCAACCTCCTTTGATCAATAAAACCATTAAGCATCTCTAAAATTAACCTATCACTACTCAAATTTCCAACATTAATATAGGAGGTATAACACCTACAATTTCTTATAATGGGTCGATTGATCTTCCCTTCACCTCAAAACATTTATAAATCCTTACAAGGATTGGGTCAAATTAAACACCTTTACGGCTACCAAGCTCCTAGTCAAAACTTTCACGAGTGATGCCTTGGATTGTTACAATCAATTTAGAGCTCATTCCATTTCTAGTTTGGAGGACTTAGTAAATGCTTTAGTTCAAGAATTCAAAACTAATGATATTCTTGAAAATAATTTGGCCCATCTCATTAATTACAAAATACATGAGAATGAAACTACCCAATCCTTTTTTAAGAGATGGAAGACTTTGTCAAACAAATGTGAACATAACATGGTTGATGACAACCTTTTTCATCTCTTTACAAATGCTCTCTTTCCTAAAATTTAATATTGAGTCCACACTCTCTCTCCATGTACCTTGGAAGAGGCTATTGACTAATCTAAAATATAATATTTCTTAATACATTAATTCTAGCCACCCCAACCTTCTACATGTCCTTATCTATTACTTAAGAATAAAAACCAAAATTTCACCAATGATGGTGTTACTGATTCTTTTGACACTATTCACAATGTTCAAGCTATCATTCCTAACCCTTCTTCAAAACTAGCTCCTTTTCAACAATATTCTAATCTATTTCTCGTCACCCAATAATATCAATGTTCACAAACCTCTATCCTTGACTAAATTTCTTAAGCATCTACCCAAGCCTCTTCCACAATAACTTGACCCTACCCATTATATGAAATCATGGTTCATCCTAAAAAGTTTTGTTGATTTCATGCTAGTTGGGGTCATTCTCATGAGACCTATAGACAACTTTATAATTTAGCTATGTATTTTCTTATATGAACTAATTTTGATCATGATTCCATTGTCTTTAAGTGTCAACAAGCCTATGATATTGATTTCAAGGACTACAAATCAAATAATAAAAACTCAAGCCTTGAATCAAGCAAACACTCATTTGGATATATATTAATATCCTTTACCTAATCATCAACCTATCTAAGACAACCAAGACAAACCCACCCCTTCCACCAATAATGTATAAAGTCTTAATGAACCAACTTCTGAACATAATGTGGTTAGCATGACTAATATGTGAAGGGTGGCGGTTTTCACTGATTCCCAACCTATCTACACTCCTCCTTCATTTAAGACATATTATGTTATCTAAGATTATTATCCAACTCATTTAAATGAGTTGGGGCAAGAAGATATTATCACTTTTCACAATCCAATTTTTTATTTTCCCTTTGATAACATGTACCATTCTATTTCTACCACTCTTCCATCATCTTGCTAATGATAATCAAGCTTCTACTAACTCTTCTTATTCTCCTTCTCAAAATCAATTTAAACCAACTAGTGCATCATCTTGACATGATTTACCACATTTTTATAAATTTTGTTCTTTTTCTTATCAAAAAAAATTCTTATTTAATTCATCTCCTCCTTCTAAGGACCTCCTTAACCATTGTGCACCTATACCTAACAACCTTCTTATGGGATATAATGAATGGGATCCAATTATGGAATTCACTAATCTCCCATCCTAAATTCCATTTATTGAGCTTATGAAGACTTCTCCACATAATATAAATTGCCCCATTTAGCTCCTCTTTGAGATGAATATCTCTTGCCCTCCCCTTGCAAGATGGGAGGCAACTTTATCTAGTTATTAAGATAGTATATTAAAACAATGTGAAGAGGTGTCTATCAACATTGATGAAACCATAGACACTTCTCTTTCTCTAAAACTTCCTATTACATCTATGATTCTTGATGAGATTTTACTTCATGTAGATGATTCTCCCTTATTTATTAGCATCCAAATAGATGATATCCAAGTTAAGCATGCATTTATTGATGAGGGTTCTAGCACCTATGTCACTTCTCTTGATTTCATTAATACTCTTGGATATTTCAAATTCAATCTTAAGTCTACACACAACACATGCCAAGGATATAATAGAAGGCAAATGCCTCCTCTAGGTTACATGTGGCTTCCCATTACCATCCCACTTGTCACCATAAACATGAAGGTGATGATATTTAACTTCCTCCTTTCTTATAACATCTTACAACATGAAAGCTACACTTCTTCCATTTTTACTCTTGAACCTTTGCCAAGTGTTTCAATTTTTGAGTCTCAATGTCTCAACTTTCCTATTAATTCAACTTGTAGTTACAATGGGCATCCTGAGCTCATTGGTAACATTCCTCCTAATCTTTTAGATTCTAATGATGATGAGCCTAATGAGATTAACTTAAATAACAAAAAAATTGATCGATCACCTCATCTCATCTCATAGTTTCTTGCTTCCTTGTAGCCTCATTCTCACAAACCTCCTTGTGATGGCATTCCCATAGTCTTGACCAAGACTAGGCATTCTACTCACCATGCTTCATCAGATGACAAGGTTATCCCTACCTATGTCATTGATATTCATACCCTAGATTATGATGATGGTTATTCCTTAGATGATCCCTTATTAGGCAGTATTATCCAAGCTCATCATGCTAATATTTTCCATTATCATTCTTATTTACTTGAGTCTTTTCATGAATCTCATCATTTTCCTTCACCTATAGTTCTTGATTTTTGCATTTTTTCTTTTATCATAGGGTAGAGATGGCACTGACACCTTCAATTTCTGAGGAACCAAGTAGGACTATGCTCATGGATATTTTGAGACTAGGCTTTACCATTTTGTTAGGTACCCTAACCCTCATAGTTGGTTTACCCCTAAGGTTAGTACAACTCTCCTTAGACCCTTTACAAATCCCACTCTTCCTTTAGTAGAGATAGCTATAGTTGAACCTCATCCTAATTCTACTATAGTTGATCCTATTTTTTCTTCTAATATTATTGAAGCTACCCTTTCTTTTGATGTTATTGTGTCTTTAATTGAGTTTAGTTCTATTACTTCCTCATCATCACCTTCCCTTAGTGATGGTTTGCTTTCTTTGCCTAAGATGGCTCCTTTGCCCACCAAATGGGTTGATAAGTGGTCTTTGGATTATTCCACTCCTATTTTACCTCCTTCTATGAGTTTGTCTACTTAAACCACTCACAATCATATATATTGCTTCCATGGGATAGATAACCATTCTTCTACCCATTGTCGCAAGTTGTGACAATATCTTGATATATTGCATTTTTCTTACCCATCATCAGACAAAGCTATACCTACCTCAAATGTACTTATTGAATATTTGCCCAAGTATGGTGAGGTATATTATCTATGGTATCTATGTGGCACCCATTAGACTGATCATTATTGCATCCTACAATAACATCTCAAAGATCACCTTATAACCATTCATGGACTTTTTACCACTCCCCCACAGGTTGTTCTTACAAGAAGGCTCCTCCTTTTTCTCCCATGGCTCCACCTCTAGTGGTTCCATCACCTATTATGGTCCCTTCACCACCTTTTGTTCCTCCACCTATGATCCCTTCACCTATGGACCTTCCCTCACCTATGGATCCTTCTCTACCCATGAGTCCTTCACCTATGGATCTTCTCCATCATTGATTCCTTCTCCTCTCATAGATCCTACTCCCACACATTCTCCTAACCAGTCTTTGCCTAATTTTACTCCCTGGTATTATCCTTTGAGTATTCCTAATTTTTTATTTGCGGAGATTAGAAAATAAGTATTTTTCCAATATTCATTGAAGATTAATGAAACTTTAGCAATAGAACATATCCATCTTCATAGAGACTTATCCGATGTATTGGATAATGTGTGTGGATAGATTTACCAGTATTTATAAGCACATACATGAAACTTCACATTTATATTATATCGGACATGTGTTCCAATTTAATTTATATATGTTATATCATTTGACACTGTGTCAAATTTTTTCTTATCTTATATCATGATTTCTTACTTATTGTACTATATCTTACTTATCTTATCTTTTATCTTTTGCATATGATTGTCTTGTATTTATCATTGCTTTCCCTTCCCTTTTCCCTAGAGTTTTTCTCAAAATTATCTTTCTTGTATCTTTATGATTGTTTTCATTTAATATCCTTATTTTTCACAGATAGTTTGTCATGGTGATTTGGTTATACTTACCCTATTCCCCTTGGTTATTATCTCCCTTTACCATGTGATCAGTTAGCAAACAATCTAACTCATTATTATCTCCTTTTACCTGTCTAATTTGGATTTCCTTTTTCCCTTCTTCCTTTTTCCATAAACTAAGCATATACATGGTTGAGACTTGAGATCACATGCTAGTTCATTATCAATGCTAAGAGCCCTAGTCAATCTTTATCTTTGGTTACTTAGCTTATTTTAGCCTTAGCCTAATGCTCATTCATGTGTATAATTATATCTCTCATGATTGGTCATTCCAAATCCATATAAAGGAGGAATCTTAAAAATCCTTCAAAATAAAGTTAAAAACAAAATCATTTAAACAAAAGGCAATGATATCAAAAGGCAAAATTATTAATAAAAGTCAAATCACATTAAAATACATGATTCAAAGCACATATCCTTCTTCTAGTTGAATCTCAAACTCCACATTTGGCCTCATATTAGAGCCAAGGTCCTTTGGGGTGTGGTAAGCTAGTAGATTAGAATAGGAAAAGAAAATGATATTTTAGTGCTACCTACTTTCTCACACAAGTACCTAATCTTCGTAGTAGATTGATAGCTTTGTAAGGGGTCCTAAAGAGTAGGGAACACATCATGGGAAGGTAGGTCCATTTTTAATTTCTTTTACCAATTTACCTTCATGAGTTTATCTTAGTATCATGCTTATTTTCCTACAAAGCTTTGTGTCTATAGCGAACATGTTTCCTTTGTACATAGACGACCACTAGTCACTTAATGTCTTCTTATTTCCTTAGTATACTTCTTGCATCCTAAGTTATTCTCATAAGATGACTAAGCCTTGATTTTTACACTCCTTTTTTCACTCCTTATTTCCATTATATTTTATTTTGAGAAATATTGTCTTGTCTATTGATCACTCCCCTTGGGATTTAATTTATGAATTACTTTGTAAGACCATAGATAGGACCTGACCATCCTCAAAAATTACCATATTTTCCTTCCTATTACACACATCATTGATTACCTTATTTTCCTATTTATTCCACCCCAGTGGTGTTCTCTTTGTTGAGTTGTAGCATAAGACCATGGATGGGACTTGACCATCCTCACAAAATTTTCTAATACCCAAGTCACCATCCAAATTACATGTGTCAAATTTGAGATAAGATTCGATCGATTATAAAGTTACACATCCTTTTACATGATTCCCATATTAATTTAGTATGTTTTATGCTTATTTCACCATTTTCTTCTTATTTTTTGAGTGCATGTAAGATTTCAACCATTTATTTAATTTTTCATACTTCCCATCTTAAATTAGTGCGATCAATTTAAGACCAATCTTTTGAAATTTGGTTTTTATTTGATACTTATTGGCATGATTTAGTATGATTGATTGACTTAATTAATTTATTTTTATTACTATTTGTGCCCTTTTACATACCTTCCATTTTATTACTTTGTTTGTCATACTTTCCAACTTGATATTAGTATGATTTTACTTGTTTTAATTTGGTGCAAATATATTTCATATTGGTTTAAAAACAAATTCCTTTTTATCATCTCATTTTGCAATTTCTTGATTCTTTGTAATTATTCATTTCTTGTTATTACACATTTCCCAACTTGAAATAGTGTGTAGTACATTTTTTTTATTAATTATATTTTTCCAAGTCCTTTTTGCCTATTTATTTTTAACCATGCATATGTTTTTCATAATGTTAGCAAAGAAACCACATCTCATATATTTCGTATAGCATATACAACAAATCTAAATACATGTGTTAGAAAGAAATATATCCTCAACATCCACAACTTTAACCATAATAAGTAACCAAAATCAACCATGATGACAACATACACATCCAACAACAATATGCCAAAATGATATATATATATATATATATATATATATATATATATATATTGTGTTAGAAAGAAATATATCCTAAGCATCCACAACTTTAACCATTATAAGTAACCAAAATCAACCATGATGACAACATACACATCCAACAACAATATGCCAAAATGATATATATATATATATATATATATATATATATATATATATATATATATATATATATATATATATATATATCATGAGTTTTATACAAAAAATACAACCATCTACAATGCCCCAACTATATGGTTGGGTCCCATTCTGTTTATGTCATGACCTAGCCACGCTACCTACTAAGGCCTCAGTATATGTGTGTGTGTGTGTGTGTGTGTGTGTGTGTGTGTGTGTGTGTGTGTGTGTGTGTGTGTGTGTGTGTGTGTGTGTGTGTGTGTGTGTGTGTGTGTGTGTGTGTGTGTGTGTGTGTGTGTGTGTCATGAGTTTTATATAACAAATACAACCATATATAATGTCCTAACTATATGGTGGTGTCCCATCTTGTTTATCTCATGGCCTAACCACACTGCCTACTAAGGCTTCAGTCTAACTACTCTGAATGGTATATTATAAAGAGGTTATTTGAGATTTCAATCCCTCTTCCTATCCCTATAAGTGTGCTGCCTACATTTGTGACTCTACCAACTAGGTCTAGATCTTTGTCATTAGCACTAATGTAGCTAGATGCATAGATCTCTCATATTTTAGGGAATTATATGCTTTTCAATACCTTTCACACATCACTATTAGTGGTTGTATCCTCTCTCTACACATGTGTCTATCTCACTACCTCTCTAATTAATCTGAATAAACTCACCTGAACTGGGGTAGATGGTATACTTGGATCCTCTAGTGTCATGAGGTTATATGGTTGTAGAGTCTCATCTAAGATGTCTTGGAGTGCTCCCCTCATGAGGGACCCCCATCTCTCCTCCTCATCCTCACCTATACCTATAAAATTACATAAGATGGATATTATATCATTGTCATATCTGATAATATCTATATTTTTTCCAAACAAAATAAAAGCAATAATTTAACCATCTCCTTTAACTTGTATTTATCTTTGCTATTATGGCCTCACCATCTATGTGATTTCCTAACATAGTATCCCCATTTCCATGGCCTACTAGTACCTCCTTTATAGGTTTCCTCAGCTCAAACCTAGCTATCATGGTTCATATTAGTCTCAACTTACATCTGAGTGTTCTCTTTGTTATCCCTCTAGCTCAACTATGGGGTCATCCAGAATGGTAATAGTCCCCACTCTATCCTCTACCTCCTACCTCCATAAATGTCATGTCCTTTATGGTCACAACACATCTTGATGTGGAGCTAGTAATGGTATATCTGGTATCTCTACCTCCACATCCTTATCCTCTTATTTAGCTCCTCATCATGCACAACCAGTATAAGGTTGCTCTTAATATGGCCTTAGTGTCAACCCCACTACTAGTGGCCCCAATTATCTCATCCCCTATGGCTCCCACATATGCTAAGCCCATTATGCAAGCATTAGTATTAATGTCACCAAATGAGGTAGGCCCATTTTCCTTGGTACTCATACCATTGGATGTGGATCTCTCCACCAAAAATAGTGTCCAATTACCTTTGTCTTTTCTATCACTAGTGCAATTATGTCCCAACTTACCCATGTAACTATTATGTGCTCATATGGATACCGTATGATGTATGTACATCTCACTAACTATAACACTAGAATATGGGGCATGGCTTGTGCTACCTAGTCCTCCCTCCATATCCATATCTAAGGTCACTTGTCATCAACCTCATGGGGCAACCCAACTGGTTGTTATATAGGAAACCTCTCTGATATATATATATATATATATATATATATAAGTTATCAATAATATGATTGGTCTCATGGTCTTCTAACCTTTAAATATAATTTCATACATATCATGTACCAGCTAAACCTAGATGATGGATCTTAGGTTATATAGAACTCACTCCTCCAAATTATCCTACTTAAGCTACCATGAATAGTGGTACCTTATCATTTGACTTGTGACATAGCACCCATTATGTCACAAGGCCAATCACAGCATTTTATATGTTTAGAATATGTGATGTATAGTTATCAAACATACTCACTCTTGTACCTAGCATTATCATCTCTAAGCTTGTAACCCACATAGCTAAGTCTCACCTCTAGACTATCTGGTATCCCCATAGTCACCTACATCCCTACTATAGGCAGCCCTAGTATGGCATTGACATCTTCTAGCATGATATCCACCTCTACTATATCTCTATCCACATCCCATCTAAAGGTGTTAGTCAATCATTCCCAATAGCTAAGTAACATGACTAATAGGTCAGCACTGAGGGGGATCTAGCAAATCTCTATTATCCTACTTAGACTTATGGATCCTAGTCTAGCCCTATTTCCATATGATAACCTATTTGAAAAGTTTGATAACCATTCTGCATCCACAAGTCTCCAAAATCTTCATCATCCCTACACCTAAGAAACAACAAAGGATGAATTAGTTCCTCCATGTCATGTATAGTCATAATACATTCTTTTTACATTTTGAAGAAAAAATAAGCCTAACGTTACTTTAATTTATTATCTTTAGCTTATCTTTAGCCTTAGTGGTCCTTCTTGATCTTGCTTAGTCATTTTTGGCCATTATAACCCTCTTTCAACCTTTTGCATGCTTTTCTATATCATTATAGCCATTTGGTCAAACTAGTTTGACCAAAATTTTCATATATTTTCACTTGGTTGACTAAAAATCTAATTCAACCCCCTTATTTTCCTCTCCCTAGTGTTGAGTTTCCATTCTAGACCTTTTAAACCACATGTCAACTCCAAACTAAGCCTTTAGCTTGCAGAATGTACATGGTCGACCCATACCTACTGGGTCAACACTGTGGATTCTACTTATTCTCTATCCTACTAGGTCAACTGGGTTGACCTAGTGCTTTTTTCCTATCGACCCCTAATATTTTCTTTAAAAAGTGTAATTTTCTTGCTTTTTGCCTAAATCCTCCAAACCCATTTCCTATCTTCCTATTTGATACCCCTAGAATCTAATTTTGGCTCATTTTGACATCTAGAAATGCTTAAAACTCAAAATTACTAAAAACACAATTAATTTAATAGAAATTTCAAAAACTAGTTTGAGATTCTTATTTGCATCCTATGATGCACCCACTACTACCTCTAGATCCTCTCCCCATCTAGCATGTCATCTCTTTGCCATCCTAGCTTGCTTATCTCTAGATCTCTCTTTTCTCTCCTTCACAAGTTAAAATGACAAATGACTTATCTTTTTCCCTATTGTAAAACACTTTTCAAAATTCAAATCTTTCAATTATTGTCCTCAAAATTCCTTGTTTTCATTATATCTTTATTTTTACTCATCCATTTTATAAATCATAAAATTCATTAGATTCATGATGACATAGAGATTATTTTCCACTATCATATGCCAATATTCTAAAAAAAATTATTTTGGCTATTTTTGCACTAACTTATACAGGATCATCTAGTTTTCCCTACATTAGACACCTTCAGATTTCTTACAGTCCACTCCTTTATATACAACACAAAGGTGAGTTAAAGGTATGTGTTTTTCAATTAAATCCTTTCATTTATCTTATTTTTTGCTTACTACACTTTACTTAGCATCAACATTGTGTGTTATCATGTTTTATCTTGAAGCACCATCTCATTTTTCTCTTACATGACACATGATGATCTTTGAGTGGGGTATATGTATACACATAATATTTTCAAACTTTTATTGATTACTGACACTTTGTATCTTGTAGGAACCTATCGAGTCTCAATCTCACTGAGTGCATACCTTAAGGGGTGCACCGAGAAAAGAATGGGCAAAACATCAATGCTTCATAATATTTTTGTTCTTTTTACCACTTGCCATATACACACTCATCTCGTAAAACCATTAACCCTAAGCTTATTCTTTTCAGTCTTACCTATTTTATTCCTTTCCTCTTTCCATTCATCATTTTTTTGCCTTAACACCCTTTTCGATAGTTGGCTACACTGGGTCAACTATGTCAACCTAGTATAGTTTAGGGGTATTTTTCACTTTCTTGTATTATTAGCCTTTAAATCAACCTAGCTCAAACGTAGTGATTTATCCCTCAAAACACACTAGGTCAACTGGGTCGACCCTATACAGCCAACATTCTCAAGAGGATTTAAGGAAAGATCCACCTATATATACAAATTCATTTCCAAGCATTTTATAAGAGAAGAATTAATATTGAAGAAATGTGAGTGAACATCTACTTATTGACCATTCTACTTGACGAATAAAGCTTAGGGTTCCATACTTTCTTTGGAGATATGGATCTTGTCTTGTGGAGAAGTCTTTTGTATGCTTAAATAGGTTGTGTATCTTATATTTGATTTATCTTGGTTATCCTTACATACCACAACAATCTCTTGCAAAGAACCTTGGCCAAGGGAGATATTGAGGCTTGGTGGGTTCATCTTAAAAGGTAAGTATTTCTAACTTTATTTCTCCTTTGTAAGAGTAGATAGATAATACATTTGTATTCTTCTCCCATGTATTAATATTTCATATACATTGACATGAGTATGTGTCTTCTAATACATCTTTAGTTTAGATTTTTATTGTTTTTAACCCCCACTTTGTGCCACAAGCTTTGGTGTGCACTAGATTAGATTTACTTTCTTATTATTAGAATAAGTGAAATGTTTAAAATGTTAAGATTCCATTAGGGTTGTTGTGAAATTATGTTAGACTTTAGGCTTTGGAACCTTTCCTAACATGATGTGTTATGACAAGTGATCCCCTAATCGAGTTTAGCAGATCCCTATATTGGTCATGATCCCACTTCATAAGTGTATCCCCAATCAAAAGTGTAGGTATGCTCTATCTTCGCCAAGCTAGGATTGATTTATAGACATGATGCATTTTTATTACATACACCCATAATCTCAATTAATGAATTATAATAAAACTTGGGACCTTATAATAAAATAATAAATAAACTAGATAACTAAAAGAGACTCCAACTCCCTCATTCAACATACTAATCCTTTTCATTTATACAATATGTATGTAATTATGTGGAATTAATTTACCCTTTGCTATGAGAGTTTTAAAATATATCTAGATAGACACCGTAGATTTCATTTTGATGTATTAATTTTATAAACTACAGTAAGGGAAGCTTAAGAATTACTCTATTACTAGTTGAGCATCTATAGTCTCATTAGAGAAACCGTTGACTCCACTCTAAGAATTTCTCTATTTAAATCCAAGTGTCCATAGACATAATATAGTTTACTTGAATCACCCTCGTTCCATAAGTTTGTATGATTTGATTAATGATTTTTTTAATTCTTAAAACATAGATGGAAGGAGGGTTGAGAATCACCATTGACTAGGCATATATACAAGAAAACTTCTTTTTATCCATATGTCCCTATCCAAATACATCCATTTCAATGTTTATTATCTCTCGACCAAATTTAAATGTGTAAGAGTGTAGTTTAGTTTTAAAAATGAAAAGTCTTTTCTAAAATTTGCATGGGCATATTAGAACAAATTTAAAATACCTACTAACTTATTCATTCAGATAAAAACTTAATTTTAGTAATAACACATACCTTTATTCAATAACTCCTAAATACTACGAAAATAAATATTGGTGAATGTCAATTACTTACTAATGTTATCCCATTTTGTTTTGGGAAATCTTTTCGTGATTCCAACATAATAAATTGATTAGACTATTCTAAAATTTAAATAACTAGTCTATAAATCAGCACAACTAACTATGAAATCAAATGTTGAAAATAAGAAACTAATCTAGGAAAACTTGGAAAAAATAACTTAGAAAAGCAATAAATCTATCTAAGGAAGCACATGATAGAAATCATGAATTATACTATAGAAATGAATCAATATAATATACTCCTACTTGTATGGTGGGACTTACAATCATTTAGGAGCACCTCTAGTTGAAACAACCATAAAATAATGTTTTAAAAATTACCCATTTATTGGAAAATTAAAATTGTTACCTTAGAAGTCCCTTAAACAAAAAACATTATTTCCCAGAATCTCAAAGACTTGATATTTTTGAATCCATAAAGGAGTGAAATTTTCATGTTATCCTTTCTTTTCATCTGTCTTATCCCATAAAATCACTAAGTCTAAAAATTTTAAAGCCTTAATTTTTTATCTTTTATCAAATAACCTGTTGATAATGTCTCATAGCTTCTTGAAGCTATGCAATGTTTCTATTCGTGCATCCTCCATCTGGACTATATCAAACAACCTGGTCTAAATCCTTTCATATTCTCCCATATAATCTTACATCAAATGATATGTTGGTATTTGAGAGTAATATGAAAAGTTGGTTGTTTTCCATAAACTAGTAGGAAAGGCGAAGACTTGAGGGTTTACTTATGCCTTGTTATGTCTATTGTTTTATTGAATTTAGGAAACTATGGGGGTTAATTTACTAAATAGTAAAGGGGTTTAGATTAAGGAAAAATTAGTAAATAAATGTGCCTTAATTAACCTACTAAATTATTGAATCTGAAAGTGCTTAATTGATTTTTAAAAATAGCAAACAAGGGGATAGAGAGTAAAACTTAGTTGATTCTAGGTTGAGACAGAGGAGATAGAGGCTACAAATTGTTGATCTGGCTAGGCAAATTATCAAAAATAGGATCCAAAAGTTTTTTGTCTACCTAGATAGGAGTAGTATAAATGGGATACTTAGAGGTCTAGTGTTGCAGTCCAATATTTGGCATTGTAGTCCTTAGTGTCTGATATTTTTGAGCTTTATGGGTTCTATTCATCTACTCTAGGAGACCTTGTGCTTAAAATATCAAGTCCTAGTTATTTGTAAAGCTCTATGTGTAATTGATTTGTTCTTTAAGGATCCTAGTTCCTCTTCATGCTTGATACGTGATCTTGAATCCAACTATAAAAAGGGGTTAGTGTGTAATATGTATTGAATGTGTGATCACACCCTATGTGTGGGCACACTGCCTACATACCAATACTCTAAAGAGAGATCAAGGCCAATGTAGTTATCCTAATTTGAGTATGTATTATGTAATCTTATGTATTCAATATAAGTGTATACTAGTTTTGGCAAGCTTAAGATGACAAGTGACTGGTGTAAAAGATTGGCTAGGCTAGAAATAACAGTGGCTAGATGTATGTAGAGAATAGGAAGAATTACTTGAGTGTGCTTTAGTATATTTCTAGCTTGTGCCTTTTGAATGAATGTCAACCGTTTTAAATGACCTTTTAATGGGATTTTATATGGAAACTAGTGATCTTCAGTTAGATGAACTTACATTAGATTGACAAGGGAAAAGATAAAGATTTGAGAAAATATAACTGTTTGAGGCTATTATGGACTTTGACAATAGTGCTCAAAAGTAGACACCTTGGATCCCAGTACTACAGTCCAACTTATGGTGCTATTTTATAGGGGGAAAGGGACCTTGGGAGATAGATCTATTCTTAGGAGAGGAGTCTAAGATAGCAGGGCTTGAATCTAGAAGGATTTGAATGATTAGAAAATAGTGAAAACATGCCTAAGTGGGTTGTGTAAGTGAGTAGGAGAGACCTATGGTTTGGGTGTCACAAGTCATGCTCAAGTTGTACAAATTGCATTTTAGTATGACTACATCTACCCATAGTGTATAATATAACTCAGCTTCTCCATTCCCTTGTTGATAGTAATTTAAGGAAAACTTGATGGTAATCTAATTGTTATAGGCCCACTCAATAATTTTTGTTGGACCATTATCACATACTAAGAAATTAAAGTTCTTAATTAGGTCAATATGTTTTCTTCTAGAAATTTAATTACATCTTAGGCTCTTGAATTATTTGTAGTCAGGACCTCTATCCACCTGGTGAAATTATCAGTAGTTGTTAACATGAAATTGTGTCTTATTGAATAATTTATATTGATTACTAAAATAAATTCAAGACCCCATTAAGCAAAAGAGTATCCTTCAAACATAGGATGTAGTGGCATAGTAGTATGTACTTCCCTCTTTATAAATACTTGACATTCAAGGCATGTTCTAAAATGATTATGGGCATCCTTTAAAATGGTAGGGCAATAGTATCCCATCCTCAGTATCTATGGTGTTTCCATAATGATTCCCACTTCCTATCTTCTAATATAAATTATCTATGATATTTGTAGCTTATTCTCTTGGGAGAAACCTAAAGTAGATGCCCTCATAACATTTTTTGTACAAAAATCACTTTTTTATCATGTAATGGGTTGACACTGAGGGCTCATATTTTCTCCCTATTCAACTCAAGGGGACATGTACATGTGAGTATATAATCAATGATGTGAGTATGCCAATCACCACTAGCGACTTTTGTTTCATTAATCTACTCAATGGGGATAGATGGATCCATCTCAGTCATGAGTTGGATGATTCCTTGGCCTCATAATATCTTAGTGGGTCTAGTTTCAAGATCAAACTCATGTAATTTATCCATAGATTTACCTCCTCTCTCCTAATTTTTTTTGTCAAAGTGTGAGCTCAATAGCCAGATCTATAAAGATGTCACGTCTTGTGTCAGAAGATATAGTGCTTGAATTATTCTCTACTTTGACCAAGGCATATATTTATGTATCTATCATTGAATATTTTAGTTATGCATCTTTTAGATTAGTACTCATTAAGGAAATTACATGTTCACTATCATCTACCTTTTATGTGAAGACAATTGTTATAGCATGATCTATAGTAAATGAGTACATAAATAAATCCTTAGTAAAATTAGGAGTAATCAGAACTAGAGATTGAGTGATGGAAATATTGAAATCATAATAGTCTTTCTTGGCTTTAGTTGTCCATTCTATTTTAGCATCCTAATTTAACATGGTCTTTAGTGGCTTCACAATCTCTATAAATCCATAAATAAATTTCCACTCAAAGTTTATCTTTCCAAATAAATACTTTAGTTATTTTCTACTATTAAGAAGATTTATTTTTGAATTGGCTTGGATTCATTATAGGTTAATGGGAATCCCATCTTTGGTAATGACCTGGCCTAGAAGTTTACCCTTTGTAACTCTAGAGATACTCTTCTTTGGATTCAGTGACACTGCATATCTTATGAATCTATCAAATACCTTATGTATATGATCTACATGATCAATTCTATTCTTTGAAAATGTCCTAAGATCATCCTTGTAAATTATTATGAATTTTCTAACAAGTCCTTGCAAAGTGAAGTCCATGGCTTGCTATAAGGTTTATCTTACATTAATTAGGTTGAAAGGCATCCTTTTATATGTAAAAGTTACCCAGTTGGTGATGAAAGTGGTCTTCATTAAATACTCTACTTATACTAATACTTAATTGTAGCCTAAAATTCCATTCAAAAAGGACATCATTTCATACACACTTATCATATGAATCACCTCATCTAATGAAGGTAGAGTATAGTTATCCTTTTATGATGCTCTATTCAAGTTATTGAAGTCAATACAAAATAAGATTGCTCCATTATTTTTTTAACAGGTAATAAGTTAGTAACCCATGTGGAACACCTTATTTGAAATAAAATCTTAGCATCCAATAGCTTCTGAAATTTTGTCTGAATGAAGGGTGAACTTCTATCTAAATGAAGGGCTCTATAATTAGATTCACTAGTCTTTGGCACTACCTGAATGGCTTGTGATATGGCTTCAAAGGGATATTATGTGTTATGACCCTAGAATTAAATCTTTTACGATACTCATTTGTCCAATATATCACCTCTTTGTATTATTTTAGTAGATCTCTCATTTTTGTTTCTCACTTTCAATTCAACTTAGGCAAATATTGACATACTGAAGATGTTCATTGGTTCCCAAATTCTCTTTAGTAAAATCAGATTCACTTTTTTTAGATTGTTTCTACTTTTAAGTTTATGGATCCATGTCAAAATATATTTCTAATAAAACCATTCCCATAGGTATACAATTATCTTTCAAGCATAAGATGCCATCTTCTCTCAGGTCTTTTATGTTTATAGGCTCAAAATATTTAGCTTATATTGTTTGAGATTCAAAGGCTCCATAACTATTCATAAATTGTATGATCTATTGATCATCATCAAACACATATAATTTATCTAAATTTTAAAGGATAGAGGAGCAAGGAACCAACTCTAAAAAAACTTTTGACCTTTAGATTACTAGGGTGGTGTTAAATTGGTAGTTGAAGCCACCAATAAATCTACTGTCTGATTTCCTTCCCTTGGGATATCCTTGATGTTAAATGTTTTAATGAATCAATAAAATAAAAAACCCTATGATTATAATTTAATTATGATATTTTTCATTGGTATTTACTTTTGATCTGATTGATAACCAACTTTGAATTGCCAAATATCAATAGATGCTTAATATTGTGTTATAACACAAACTGTAAGACTAGAATCAGAGCTTCATACTCACCTTGATTGTTGGTTCAAGGGAATTTTAACCTATAATAAATGATATATTGTATATGATATAGATCTATCAAATATATTCCTACACTAAATCCTCACTTAGATTTGGCTCCATCAAAATGAAGAGTCCACAATTGTGAAGGGCCTTCAAATTCTTGTTTATGAGGTTCATGCTTTGTAGTTAATCTATAAACACATACATGTGAGGATGTTAATTTGAATCTATAATTTTTGGTATTATATTATTTCATTATATATTTCATCTTCAGCTCTTAATCAAATTAAATCTAATTATCTATTCATTTAAAAGGTAGCCACATGTGTGAGAAATTTGTTTCTTTGTATCCATTCAGTGTCTTTGACCAATCATGACTTAGCAGTAAATCATAAGCTTCATGAATGTGAATGATAAGGATACACACACACACACACACACACACACACACACACACACACACACACACACACACACACACATGAATCTAAATATATATGCATGTGAAAATTCAATAACTCCCCAATTACTAGGACTATAGTCTTATCCATCTGTAACACTACCCTCCTAGAATTGTCCAGAGTCAAACCTAACTTATTGTAAATAGTTGTAGGCATGATGTTAGTTGAAATACCTAAGTATACCAAAAAATTATGTACATATTTTTCAAAATATTATTATATTTAAAAAAAATACCTCAATTTTGTCTTAATGAATAACCACATTAGTATGTGTAGCTTTGGATTTATCAGTAGATGGCTTCCTAGTCAGCACTTTCAATAACAATTTTTTTTCTCTATAATCTAAGACAACTCATGAAGAGTAATGTTTTTCTTAATTTTATTCATGTCATAAAATATGTTGTATCCATTTTTGTTTTTTGGATCAAAAATTTGTTACTTATCATTTTCCTTTGGATGGGTAGATCATTATTAGCTTTTAGATCTAGAGGAATAACTACACTATTATTTAGAGACATGGAAATCATGAGAGACTATTGGCATTTTCTTCTCAGGTTGTAATCATTTCTTTGTTACTATTTGAAATCATGGATCTCATCTTTATTTTCTTTTGGTTCATTCTAATCCTCAATTTAGAATGGGAATTCATATGTCTCAAACATCATGTCAGTACTAGATAAATTTCAAATAGTAGAAGAGGATGGATCTGACTAAGTTGGAGAATCTTCATATCTATCCATTTACTTCTATGAGATATCAAAAGAATTGCGTAAATCTATACAATAAAACTCACCATGTTGTGTTATAATGTGAATTGGGAACTAATTAGGTAGTGTTACTTCTAAGATATTTATTTTAGAAAACTTATTAGGAAGTTGTTGTTTTACATAGTTCCTAGATCTATTGAAAGGCCTATTTTACCTATGGAATACAAATTTATAGTGGAGATTTTATCTCATGGTGTTTTTCATTCCATTCTACATTCTCAAAATTGTATTGCTCAAATTTTGTACCATCTCATAGATAACATCTAATTTTGCTTTTGTAGAATCAGAAGAAGTACCTTGTGTGGTAATAGCATTAACTAGTATCATGGATTGGTTCTAATTTTGTTGATTAGGTGAAAACATGTGATTATTTAAAAATTTGAGGTTTTGGCTAGGTGAATCATGGGATAGAGGTAATTGTGTATATGTTTATTTCTAATTGTGAGTCATAACATTTTGATTGGCATTTAGAATAGGATTAAGGGATGGAAAGTTAGGACCAATGTTGAGTACGTCTAAATCTTAAAACTAGAGATTAAATTACTTTTCAATATTGATAGCTTCAGCATAGGCCAATATCAATGAAGTAATATTAGGTGTTCTACAAAGGAAGGCAATTACCATATATTATAAGGCATTCTTATACATCTCAAGAGCTAATGCAGCACTAGGTCTATCTTAAATGTCAACTCAACTATACATCTTTTGGAATTAACTTCAAGGATCTAATTGTCTCATTGGTCTCTCTTCTCATGATTGAAAAATATTGGTATATGACACTTTGACTGCTATGTACCTAGGGATATGATGTATTGATGTATATGGGTTGATGGAGATCCTGACATGTGGCACACATCCCCTTAGTTAGTTATATGGGTATAATATATTAGGATAATAGAGTAACTTGTGGAAGTAGTATATTGGGTAATGGTCGGCCTACATTGGATTAGGAGGTTATCCATCCATGGGTTAGATAGATGTATATATATAGGAGATGATTATCATGGTAAAGATATCAAGTAAGCATTGAGTCTTCTATTGTATGAGGATATTGGAGGTTGTCCCCTCAAAGAGACATTGTGGAGTTATTCCTTCCTAAAGGAGTATTATATGGTGTTTCCTCACCTTAAGGGTATTTCTACATATATTGAATATCAAGATCATTACAAGTGGTATCAGAGCTTTGATTTGGGCAATTTGTGGGGAGCAAAACACTAATTTCACTATATCTTTTGAAATATAAGGAATTTTTATTTTAAATTTTTATTGAATATGTAAGAAAATATAATAGAAGCATAGTAAAAATTTCAAAATTTTTTGATTCATTTTGAGGGAGTTATTGATATTTTAGGGTTTATAATAATTTAGCTATATCTTCCGAAATATAAGGAATTTTTATGCTAAATTTTTTATGGAGATGTAAGAACATATAATAAAATTACAATAAAAAATTCAGAATTTTTCGAGCTGTTTGGAGTGATTTTTTGCAATTTTATTTATCAATTTTGACATTTTAGGGTTTCAAGAACCTTAATTTTTTTGTGGATCATGAAGTTGCAAATATTTTCAGGGGAAGATGATATTGATGCTAGAGAATGGTGGCTCCTTTTGGAGAATCATTTTACAAAAAAAAAATTGGTGAAGATGATTAACTCCTTTTTTGTCTGGGCCTGCACTAGATTGGTTTGATTAGTTGAGCTGGACAAAAAGGTTTTCTTCATGGAAAGAAATAGAACAGATTTTTTTAGATCGATGGGCTATAAAACAAGAAGCAGAAAAAGAAGAATCAGTAAAAGAAGAAGAAGAAGAAGAAGAAGAAATAGAAGAATCAATAGAAGAACAAGAAGAAGAAGTAGAAGAAGCAATAGAAGAAGCAGAAGAAAAGAAGGGTTCAAATAATTTGGCTCCAAAGAAATCCGAGTCAATTTTTCAATTTCATCGATACATTCAAAAGAAGAAGGTAGTTGTGTCCATAAACCCTACCAGCAAGTCTAACTTCATTAACATGAATGTGGCTAAGCATCTACATGTTCAAGCAAATAATATCAAGGAGGTTCAAGTAGATGGTAAGAATATTTCAATGTTTGAAGATCTGAAGCTCATTATGGAAAAATATGATTTGCATTTAGATTTTTATGCTTTGGATATGGATGATATGGATATATTTCTTGGATATCCATGGTTAGAGAATTTGGGAACAATGAATATTAATGTTCAGAAAAAGTTCATGAAGTTTTGGTATAGGAAAAAGAAGATCACTTTATAAGATATCATAGTGAAAAAGGCACCAGTAACAATCCAAGTAGATCATAAGGATGAGATGGAAACAGGTGATGAAGAACATGATAAAGATTCAAATGATATAGATAAAGACACACTACAAATGAGAACTTCATCTACTCAAGAGACAAAGAAGGAAAAGGTGGAAGAGGTAGAAGAAAAGGTGGATAAGGTCAAAGTATTGGAAAAGGTTGAGTTATATAGACACCCACATCATCATGAGAGGAAACAATCATGGAACCAGGTGAGGAAGTGTCATAACAACAATCATTTTGTCTATACAGGAAATAAAATTTCCAATCATTATGGATATGCATGGAATCCAAAGAAAAAATACTATGGCACATGGAATGAATGGGGAAAACACTATGACTATGCATGGAAGAATACCTATTATGGTCATGGTTGGAATCAGAGTAGCACAGCAGAATATTGTACATGGAATAAAAAGAGGAATAATTATGCTTGGACACCAAAGTAGTATAATTATGATCATGAACAAAATTAGAAGAGCACAATAAAATTTGGAAACAAGCTTGGAGAGCTATCACCTACCAAGATCACATTTGGATGTACCACTTGTAATGATCTTGATATTCAATATATGTAGAAATACCCTTAAGGTAGGGAAACACCATATAATACTCCTTTAGGAAGGAATAACTCCACAATGTCTCTTCGAGGGGACAACCTCCAATATCCTCATACAATAGAAGACTCAATGCTTACTTGATATCTTTACCATGATAATCATCTCCTATATATATACATCTATCTAACCCATGGATGGATAACCTTTTAATCCCAATGTAGGCTGACCATTACCCAATATACTACTTCCACAAGTTACTCTATTATCCTAATATATTGTACCCATATAACTAACTAAGAGGATGTGTGCCACATGTCAGCATTTCCATCAACCCATATACATCAATACATCATATCCCTAGGTACATAGCATTGACTAGTGACATGTCTAAATTGTGCCAAAAATGTAACTTAACACTAGTTCTAGGAGGTAATTAAATCTTTTGGGATATTGAGGAACTAGACATATGAAACATTTTTACAATGTAAAATGGAAAAGTCTAAATGCCACATCTTTATGGGTTACTTTAGTATTCCTAAAATAGTATTAAAATCATTTAGGTTCATTTTTAGCTTCCAACATCTATCATCTCTGATCAATATATGTGATTTTAAGTCACTTTTGGTTAGCATTATATGACTTGATGGGTATGCAATTAGATCAATTGATAACTTTTCATACACAAAAATATGGGCAAATTTAAGTGGTTAATCACACACTTTTTCATCTTTTATGAATGGAAAATTGTGTACATGCTCACACAGGGGATGATGATCTCTTGTACATTTAACATGTCTATAATAGAGCCCTTCATATCTCTACAAGTCATAGTCCATTCCAAATATGTCTTGTATTTCAACCTTCGTCACCTCTTGACATCTCTTACTATGCACCAGTTGACACTTACTCATGCATAAAATAATGAGAAGTAAACAAAGCTAAGAATTTTTTTTGGTGCATCTAATCTATTCATCAATAGGTTTAGCACATTCTTTCTCAAACATAAGCAAAATACAAAGAAATCCATGATGCACATCACACAGCCCATGCATTATGAGTTGCTAATAAATTTTGGCTACAACTTCAAAAGTAATGCATCAAAGTCCCACATTAAAATATCAATCCTCTACACTATATTCCTTACACCATTATGCACATGACTAGTGATAATGCCTTTATTATTTATCTACATTTATACTTGGGCATACACCCAATATTTAACATGGAACTTCTCAAGATTTACACTACCACTTCTTGAAATAGAAGTGACATAACATCCTTATGATTTGGATCCCAAACACTTGAGCCCTATAGAGAATGACCAAATTATCAAAGTTACAGTCATGTGTACCTACCATGGCACACATCAACTTTTCTAAATGGTCAAGGTTGGACAAAATGATAATCAAACTAGGTGGTGCACTTCTCAATAAATTCAAGTGTAATTTCCTTAGTTAAGTAACGACACAATAATGACCATTACTTTTGAATAAAGGGTGAATGATATTTATGTAGCCTTTATGCATCTAAACACACTCTTAGTTTTTACATCTATGAAAATATCATAACTCTCATAAAATCCTACACACACCACTACAATAAAAAAATTCACACTCCCATGCATGAATCCCACATTTGCTCATACACTTCTCCATGATAATCACTTTAAATCATAACTTGTGTATCTCATTATGCACTCCATAGATTTTAATCCTATGTGCCTCATTATAATTTGTTTGTAGACTATCCTAATCCATCAGTCCCTACTTTAACACAACCACAAGATAGGATAACCCAACTAAGTGCCTTGACTAGTGGCCCTAGATCAGCTCAGACTCCTAAGATTTGTTATCATTAACTATCAGCTAGGATTATTAGGATTATAAACATTAGTGAACATCCAAGAATCACATGATATAATCAATGGTCACTGCCTAGTTGGGAACTCTACTATCTACATGCAAAGAGGGTGAGATGTGTCAAATTCACCTTTATTGTATTATATATCATTAGTTTGTAACTACCCTTGTAATCATGCATGTTAAATATGTAACATATGCATCTGGCATTACACAACTAGGTTGATGCAATACATAGGGATAACATAGATAACATACTCTACATGTCTATTTTATAATACATACACTATAACACATTAAACCAATTTCTTGTTATTCTTTATTATTGAATAGAATTTCATTTATTGTAATTATGACTTCTACTACATTAAATATGTGTTTGATTGTTCTATCTAAATACATATCTGTGTATTCACTTTTCAAAACCAAAACTCAATTTTTATCTATATAATTGGTCTTGGGCCTTGTGGTCTGGATCATTAGTATCAAATCAAAGCTCTATATTTTCTATGCCTATGACCATGTGAGCATAATAAGAGAGATAAGGTTTAACAATCATTTCTATTTTAGAAATTCCATATGAATTCCATATAAAAATCAAGATGTTTGACACTTATAAATAGCCTAAAGTATCCCTAGAAGTTTGAAGGCTCAACACCAATGCACTAGAGGCACAACACATTGAGATTTTTGGTTAGTTCTACAAGGTGATTATCCATCTCAACCCAATGCCTTCCCATCCATATCCACAATATGCTCCATAATGGTTTTAATAAAAAACCCCATTTAAATTACAATTCAATCTTGGCATCCCTCTATTTGAAGGTAAGATCGATGCCAAATGATTAGATTCTTTTAATCGATAACTTGAGGCATACTTCTAAATCAACTATTTCAATGATGTTGACAAGATCACCTTCATAGTATTGATGATGCCCATTCTGATTGTTCACTAGTGGGTGAACTTCAATACACAACATGTGCAAGACTGTATTCCAATAAAATCATGGAAGATTTTTGTTGATACATTAAAGGAGGAATACTACTATCTCTTACACTTTGAACATGAATACATCAATTTCTAACAACTATGTTAGTACAAGGATTAGTCAATGGAGGACTACACCAACACTTTCCATGACTACTCTATTTACCAACATGAGAAATTAAGTGAACAACATAAGATGATGAAGTACATCAGTAGAATTTCACATTATATCTATGCAAAGATGGACTTATTGACTTATGACACTCTGAGGAAAGCATATTACAACACCACCAAGATCAAAATCAAGTCAAAGATGAAGAAGTGTTCCAAATCTTCATTGAACATAGTGTTCTAGGGTCATCCATCTCACAATTCCACATCTCAACCTTATACATAGAATCACAACACTTCTCATAAAAGTGAGTAGACTCAAAAGTACATTCAATACTCAAAGGCTCCTACACCTTCTAATTTAGATAAAGTCAAGAATAAATTTAATTATAATTGGTTTCATCACCATCTCTCATCTAACCATAATGATTTTTAATGTCATACATATCAACCTTACTCACAATATGCATCAAGACCGATGTTGGTGGGCAACACTGATCCAGATGCCTCTTATCTAAACACAAACACCACTATGATCAAAATTTTTGAGGAAAATGGACATTTTTTCCACACCAAGTTCTATGAAAATGGTCAACCTCTTCATTTCATCATTCATAGTGGAATTTATAATAATATTATTGCATAATCAAAAGCTCAACAACTTGGTTTTACCACTACTATGCACCCTAAGCCATATTCTTTAGGGTGGTTACAACATGCAAATATATTTAGGTCTAGAAGCAATGCACTTTTCATTATAAATTCAATCTTGTTGAGGATAACATCACTTATGACATCGTATCTTTGGATTTTCATGACATCTTTTTGGGGAGAACATATTTGTATGAACGAGAAGGTACATATCAATCCAAGCCACAATGTTGGACTATTTATGCACAAAACTATTTTTATAATCTATTTAATTCAATGCCCATGACCAAAGTCACTTTGGTATCTATCAAAAAATATTAAAAATGCATCTTGTATGCATAAAATTTCATGTTATTCATGGTTCACCTTGACACACCTATACAGAAGATAAGGCACAATCTAGAAGTGCACACCACTCACACAATGTCATAGAAATAAAAACTTGACAAGTTACTGGAACAATGTAGTGAGGTTTTTTTAATAAATTTAAGGCCTTCTAATGTACTAAAAATTAAAATACTACATTGGTTTGGTTCTTGGATCCCCTCTTCTAAATAGCCCCTTATCACAAATCAGTTTGGGAGTATGATGAAATATGGCACCAGATATAAGATTTCCTCGATTAGGGAAAGATTAGGGCTAGCTCTACTCATACCAAGAGTCTTATAGTACTTAAACCTAATAATGATGGGTCAAATAGACTTTTCATAGACTATCATGAATTCAAAAAAATCATGGTGAAGAATCAATACCCACTGCCATGCATTGATGACCTTAGACTAGATATGATTCATACAATATTTCACTAGGATAGACCTAAATTCAAGTTAACATCAAGTTCTAGTCCATCCTAAATATGTTTTGAAGATAACATTTTAATACATGAGAATGATTGTGTGAATGGTTAGTCACACCTTTCAACATAACCAATGCACTAGTAAATTTGATGTGCTTGATGGATGATCTAATTAGGCCATTTTTCAACTCCTTCATCATTGTCTACTTGTATGGCATCATCATCTTTATAAATAATTAGGATGAGCATCTATAACACATCTTACACATATTATGCACCTTGAATTAACACAAACTATAGGCCAACTTAGTAAACTATACATTCAATGTTGGACATATTTAGTACCTGGGCTACATCATTGATCACAAAGGGATCCATCTAGATTTAGAGAAGATCAAAATTATCCGATATTGGACTACTTTTTCAAATCTCACATAATTTAGGAGTTTTATTATACTTATTAACATCTATCATAGGTTCATCCTTAGTTTATTACACATATATTAGGCTCTTATATAGATAACATGTGAAAAATCCAAGTATGATTCAAATCATGCACAATATCATGATTTTGAGGTACTCAATAAATGCATCTATGAAGTGAATATTCTCATAATTCTTGATATTACACATTCCTTCAAAATTCACACCAATGCACCTAACTACACACTTAGTGCAGTGCTCATGTAACATGGACATCTAGTCACATCCCACTAAAAAATGTTCAAGGACATGGTGTAAAAGTACACCTATGAGAAATAAATATATGTTATTTTTCAAGTAATCAATCAATGGTGCCACTACATTATATGGAAGGAGATAGTTGTTAATTTGGATCACAAGCCACTTTAGTTCCTATAGATGCATAAAAAGCTAAAGAATGCAAGACACATGAAATGGATGAATTACCTACAATAATTCATCTCATGATCAAGAAAAATAAAAGGAAGGACAAAAAATTAATAGATTTCCTTATCTAACCATTAGTTTATGCACTCATCATGGTTTTAGACACATTTGGCCATAACTTTGTAGAATGCATATCCCTTTACTTAAGTGATCATGACTTCACAATGACTTATACTAGCCTAACACAAGGTAAATAAGTTCAAGAGATCTACTTGTTTAAATACCATATCTACAAGCTCAAACATATCTATGTTACTAGTGGTTCACCTCCCCTTTGACTCATCTAAGATGTGTACTATGCTAAGACCTCCAAACACTTTGGCATGACAAAGACTCTATTTGCATTATAGTTGTACTTATTTTAGATGCACATGTGCATAGACATGGAATGCCACATCAAGTATTGTATTCTTTATTTCATTACCATTCCCATGAATAGGAGGTTATGACTTTATACACCTTTATTGGTTCCATCCAAACCATGGGAATCTATCAGCATGGATTTCATGACTAGGTTGCCTAAGATGAGATATCAACATGACATTGTATTTGTTTTAGTGGATATGTTTTCAAAAATGGATATCATGATTGCCTATAAGAAGTAAATTGATGTAGGTAGCATTATGCAGTCATTATTAAACCATTTTGGGTTCATTCTAGGCTTCTAACATCCATCATCTCTAATTGAGATCTACGCTTTGTAAATCACTTTTGACAAGCATTATGGGTCTTAATGGGTATGTATCTAGATTGGTCAACATATTCTCATCCACAAATAAATGGACAAACGAAAGTGGTAAATCACATACTTGTTCATCTTCTATAAATGTACAACTGTGCACATGTTTACACTTGGGATGAAAATCTCTTATGCATTCAACATGCCTGCAATATATCCATTCATATCTCTATGGCTCATAGTCCATTCTAAACATTTCTTGGGTTTCAACCTTTGACACATCTATACATTTCTTACTGCACACTAGTTGGCACTAAGTCATACACACAATAATGGGAAGATGATAAAGCCAAAAAAAATTTGTAACACATCCAATCTATTCATTAACAAGTTCAACATATACTCTCTTAAACACAATTAAAGTACAAGGAGCTCCATGATGAACATCACACACCTCATACATTCTAAATTGGAAATAAATTTCGGATGCACCTTTAGAAGGAATGATTCAAAGGTCTACACTAGAAGATAAAGCCTATGAACTATGGTCCTTAGACCATTATATGCACAGCTAGTAAGAATACATTTGTTCTTGATTTGCATTCATACTTGGACATTTACCTAGTCTTAAACATGGAACTTCGTAGTAAATTAAATTGTAGTTTCCTCAATTGTGTATTGATTCAATGGACACCATTTCTATTCAATAAAGGGTGAATGATCTATGTGCAATCTATATGCATATGAAAACACACTTCATTTTTTCATTTATGTAGAGATTGTACCTCTCATGTAATCCTACATGATTCATTTTGAAAATATTCCTCACACTCCCATGTAAAATTAGCATTCTTTCTCAATAAATTATGTATAATTATTGCATCATATCATAAAATGTGTATCTCACTACATAGTCCATAGCTTGTAATCCTACAATCCTCATTGGTATTTGGTCATAGACTAATATGATTCATTGGGATCTACTTTAGTATAATTATATGATGGTCTACCCAAATATGTGCCTTGACCAGTGGCCCCATATTAGCCCAAAATCCTAGGATTGATTACTGTTAGCTTTCAGTTTAGACTCTCAAGATCATAACCATTAGTGAACAACCAAGAATTATGCGATCAAATCGATGATCACTTCCTAGCTGGTAACTCTACCATAGTCATGCAAGGAGGGTGAGACATGTCAAATCCACCTTCATTATATTATACAATAGTCATTTATAACTAACATTGTAATCATGCATGTTAAATATGCAGCATACACATTTGGTCTTAGATATCTAGGTTGATGTAATACACATTCATAACATAGATATCATGTTGTATGGATCTATTATGTAATACATGAAATGTAACACATTATACTATTTTCTTCCTATTATTTATTATTGAATATTTCTTTTCTTTTTTTTCTTACAAATAAGACTTCCACTCCATTTAATGTGTGTTTGATTGTTCTATCTAAATACATCTCTATGCATTCACTTTGTACAACTAAAACTTAGTTTTTACCTGCACACTTGCTCTATACCCCATGGTGTAGATCATGCCTCTCAAGGGATAAAATTAATGAAGATACTTTTGGGGGTTTCTAGGCAAATAGCGCATGTTTCTAGGCATAATTATAGTAGAACTAGCTAACTAAGCTAGTGCATCATATGCAGAGGAAGATGACCTCTTCTAATTGGGGAATAAGATTGGGCTTAGGGCCCCTTTAATATACCTTTATTTGACCTATGTCTTCTATGGATATAAAAGGTTGGGACTAGTATATTAGTGTTTGAGGTGGACCTTGTTAATATTCTAGGTATATCTAATGCAACTCAAATGATCTTCTTAAAAAGTGAAACAAGAGACCTCCTTCTAAAACCAATTAAACTCATGTTAATGTGGATTTTATGAAAACCATCGAATCTTATGAAGTAGCCTCTAAAATTTTAGGATCAATGAAAAGATTCAATCTTAGGCATGAGTTATATGGTATTCATTTTTATAAATAACCTAGTGTTGGAATAGTGGTGAGCAATGGGTTATTTACCTTTGATTTTTCTGATGTATGGAATCTAAAACTAATAAAAATTCTACTTGAGATGGATGGGTAGATTCTAACCTAAGGTGAAATGGGAAAAAAAGTATAAAAGGAGGGAAAGAAAGGGTAAAAGGAGTGTTTGTGAACCAAAAATAGATTAAACCCTTCCAATATTTGATCTTTTGCTATGGGTTGGATAAGCGATATGGAACTAATTCTTGTTAAAAGTTACTATCATTACACAAAATAGATAAACATAGTTATGAGTCGAAGGATATAAATACAATAAACTTCACTTTTAATAAATAAACTTCTAATATATGTTGTAATTTCACATATTCAAAATAAGATTATGATTAGTAAACAAAAAACATTCACATTAGCTGCAACACAATTTGAATATCTATATTAAAAACACTTCTACACAACCCAAAGATTAACAATACTAGAATAATGAAAATTCTTTAGTGAATCACAAGGTTTGGAGAAGAACAAATAATGCACATCAATAAAAACTTGTAGAATAGTAGAATTTCTTATTCACCTTAATTTCCAAAATTCTTCTCCCTTTGAAACAAAGAGGTTACAAGTATATATAAGATTGGAGAGGGATCACCTCATCCTCAAAGCAATATCTATTTTTATGCTTATAATTATAGACTCAAGAGTTACAATTCATGAAAAATATACATATGCAAGTTATTCATAAGATATATGGCCAAAATTACATAACTAATATATATATATATATATATGGATGTATGTATGTATGTATGTGTATGTGTATGCGTATGTGTATGTGTATATGTGTATGTGTATGTGTGTGTGTGTGTGTGTGTGTGTGTGTGTGTGTGTGTGTGTGTGTGTGTGTGTGTGTGTGTGTGTGTGTGTGTGTGTGTGTGTGTGTGTGTGTGTGTGTGTGTGTGTGTGTGTGTGTGTGTGTGTGTGTGTATTTCAATATCATTACATGATAATACATGCAAACATACATACATATATGATACTAACCTGGCACTACTAGAAGAGTAAGGTGGTTACATACTTGACGTAGTTACTGAAGTAGACTGAGGTCTTGCATGAAAAAAGTTAGTTGAAGTGAGGCCTAGGAGGAATATGCACCACTATGTGAACTAGAATTTAAGGTTGAATTCCTATAAGATATATTGATAATGTGTTTTGTGTTGTATTAATATCCTCTTCAATAATTTTGAGTTGTTCATATAATGCATACATAATGTTGAACTTAGTATTAATAATGTCAAAATTGAGCATGGATGGATTTAATATCTATGCGATTTCATCTATTATTATTTTGTGCTCATCTTTTGAGGCTTTGAATTCATCTCTAAGGGCCTCTACCTTAGTTGCATTATCTTTTTAAAAATTAATTAGTTAAAAAATATCTTCACTAGTCTTATATATTGTACTTTCTACCTTAGCCTTGAATCTATCTATAGTTGCTCTAAGTAATCCTTCAAAATTGGGCCTATTTACTAGTTTCCCTATAGAGGTAATCACACTTGTGATGCTTATATACCTAATAATCTCTATAGGCTCTCTCTCTCTTGGCTTATAAACTATGTTATCAAGGCATTCGTCTATTGATGCAAATTAAAGGCACTATCTCTTTTGGAAATCACATAATTCAAGGGCCATATATCTTTTTGGGTAGTTATTAGGTTTAAATTATTGTAGGGACTATTTATTGCATAATATACCAAAAATGTATGACTCTTTTCTAGTCCCTTCAATTTATTCCATATGATTAACACTCTTCCCCAAGGATGTTGGGACTCAACCCTTGATGTCCTTATCATGTTCAAGATATTATATAATTTATTTATTGCACTCTAAACATTATTTATTATTTCTCTTGAAACTTGAATAATTTACCTTTGTAGAAGCCTTTGTTTGGATTGGTCTTGGATCCTATACATTTCTTTTGTGGCTTCCCTAGTTGAGTCCACAAAATCAAAAACTTCCTCTTCATATTCATCAAGTTCATTTTTTTGTTTATTTTCCAAGGGTAACAAGTTATCTATTTACTTAAATATTATTTCCTTCCCTTTTTTATTCACTACCTTTATTTTTTCACCATTTTTATAGTACTAGTTTGCTTATGAAATTATGTATTTATTGGTGTTAAATTTTAGAGGAAAAGGTCAATTATATTCTTTTTTCACTCTTGGGACACTTTGACCCAAGAAGGACTAATGAGTTATCCTTGTTCTTCAAGTTGAATATCCTCTACAAAGGTGGAAGATGGAATGGATCCTGCTAGAATAATTGAATGACTTATTTATATAGGTAATTAAAGAGTTGGTTGAATGATCCTATTCCATTTTGACATGTCTTTATAGAGTGTAGTCTCTAAACATATTTTATATGTCCATAGTCTTTAAGATTGAAATAATGGAAGACTTGGCCTAAGTGGGTTGAGGAATGGACAATACTAATTGAGTAGATGGCCTCAAGAGTGAAGTTAGTATTTAGGGGTAAAATATTTAAATAGACACTAGGTACTCAAAATGAACCCTCCTTCTAGGGGCTTGGGGTTTGGATATCACAAAAGCTATGGTTGAAATAACTAAATAATCAAAAGAACTAGAAGTTTGCCTCTTAGTTTCCTTAGTATTTGTATGGTCATACAATGAATTAGTTTTTAAAAAATATTTTTAAAATGACTCATATAGAGAAAGGGGTGTAGGTAATAGATTATAAGATGGAAAATCAAAAATATTAGTAACTACAACTGTGAGGAGGTGAAGGAAGGCACTACCTTATTGAGGGCCTGAATTTCTTCTTGAGTAATAACATTTTCACCTTATGTGGATTTGGTATGTCTTCTCTTTTCAACAACCCTGTGTCTATTTATTTATCTTATTCTTGCCTAATTTATTCAGAGTCAATATACTCTATTATTTAAATTATCTTAATATTGACCTTATGTTATTCTTATTCTTCCATATTCCTTGGTACCTCCTCTTCCTCATCATTGGTTTAATCCACTATTGAAATTATCTCTTCCTATTTTTCCTTTGATTCTTCACAGAGAGGACTTACACAAATGAACAGACCCTTTATAGGTCTTTCCTCTACTTGGTAAATCTTAGGAGAGACTAACAGATTTATATTCTTCCTCTAGTAATTAGTAATCAGTGGATGAGTAGAAATAGGGAATTTACCTAAAGTGGATGGAATGGAAGATGAAGGAGATTTGACAAATAGATATGGACACATTAAAAATGCATGTGCAACTAATAGATATGTTGGAGGTGATGAAGGTGCTACTATGGATGAAACTATCATAAAAAAACTCTACAAAAATTCAAGAAGACTTACTTTTTGAACTGTAGTCAAAGGAGGCAAAGGTGTCAAAGAAACTTTTCCTACTTTCTGACCTGCAGGAGGTGTTTACCTTGAAGTTTCTATAGAGAGTTATATTGTATCCACTGGTTGATATTTTATAAGTCCCTTAATAATATTATACTTGATTTAGGGATCCATCTCCCTTTGAGTGTCATATTATTCTAATGGGTCAACTTCTTTATGTTGAGGAGAGGGAAGATGATCTTGCTCTAGGGATGATTCAAATTGTGGTTAGGACCATTGATAACTTAATCCTCTACAAATTTTTTTGCTTCTTCTCTAGTAATCATAGGGTTATAATAATTTTCTATGCAACACCAATGAAATTTTGTGTTTTTTCATTTGAGTGTAGACTTCAGATTCATTTGGAACATTGATAAATATTTCATCATGCTCAAGACCTTTGTGGCCATAGGGAATATGAACTCCCTTTTTCTTGATATCATTGAGATATTTCTTGACTCTACCCCTAGGATCCTTATATATATATATATATATATATATATATATATATATATATATATATAGATACATACATACACACACACACACACACACACACACACACACACACACACACACACACACACACACACACACACACACACACACACACACACACACACACACACACACACACACACACACACACACACATATTAAAAAGGGCCCTATCTTTGTCAACTATATTGAGGTGTTTCTTCATTAAGAACTAAAGTTTATAGATGCTCAAAGGGGTTTTTTTGTATTACCCTTGTTGTTTATCACTGAGATATTCATCCACACTATTATATATTTTATGTGTTATTTCCAACTCTACCACCTTATTAGGGACATAACCAGTTAGATATAGATGAAGTGCCTTAGTTCCCTCTATCTTGATTATGGTACAATCGGGATAGTACCAATAATCCCCTATTTTTTCTATACTTCTCAATTTCACATAAATCTTAGGCATCTGATGGATATAGATGACTTGGTATAATTGTGGGTAAATGTCTTTTTAAAATATTTTAATTTCAATTCTAAAACTATAAACATGTATTATTGAATAGTTTTAAAAAACCATCTTATTTATGTATTCATTATATGGTTCCTATGGTTGCCTATGAGTCTTGTATATTTTCCCCATGACTAAATCCACTACATAGGATATCATACAAAAAATTCCATTGTAGGGCCTTTGGTCAAGTTGGAAGATATTTTCCCTCTGCCTCATATTGATGACTTCACCAAGTGCAAAAAAATTATTAGTGGTGAAAATAATGTCTAACAAGGGCACCCATTCCTCATGCACATACGTGGTGTTGTAATAACCATAAAATTTGTTCATCAATGTCATTGCTATTCAAATTCTTGGACTGAGCTTAGCTATGGGAATTGAGGAGATAACACCTCGAATATTCAATCTTTCTCCTTTATCTATCAATTATTTGAGTTTTCCCTCAATTATATTATGTTCTAACCAAGCATTGGCTAAAAAATTATCATAGGTCACCTCAAGCATTAGAAGTTTCAAATAATTTTCAAATACTTCCCTAGAAATATATGCTCACACTTCTATGAAGTCTAAAGTGTAGATAGTCCCTAATAAAAATGCCATTAATAAATAAATCATGAATTAAATCAATGCAAGGCATTACCTTATATTTTGATACCACATTATGCAATACCATGGTCTTGATTGGTATAAAATCATCAATATACACTCATTCATCTTAAGATAATTGATTTTGTGTTGAATATGGCTATGCATCATGCACCTCATCCCAAATGGTTGAGTAATGGGGGAATGCAAATTCAATTACTCCCTTGTCAAATATTGTGTTGTGGTATTCAATCCCACCCACGATGGTGAATGGGGAAGGATGTTGGCTTTGAGACGCTCAAGATGAAGAAGCCATTGTTATACTTTAAAGCTCTATAAATTTTCTCTTAAGACAAATGAAGTTATTCCCAATTTTTATCAGAGAAAATATAAGGATTTTGATAATTGGATGGCTTAAATTCATAGTTTTCTCACATTCAATCGATGGAAATGGTGATGATGTCATTTGGAAATTTTCATATATTTTCAAAATCTCAAGCCTTGAATGCTCAATTCATGCATAGTTAATTAAGCAACAAATTTTGGTTTTGATTTTGATTTTTATTTGAATTTTTAGGTCAGCTTTGTCAAGTGATTTTTTACCATGCGGCATATTTTAATTAACCATGAGTGCTTGGTCATTACTCTAAAACAAGTGTCCATTTCCTATGCATTGAATTTTGGTCCAATTGTCAAATTTTACATTTGGATTCTTGTTATGTATCTCTATGATTGTGACACTTGTCACAATCTCATTTACTTAGGGTCTTTGGTTTTATAATGTTTCTTTTTACCCCTTATAATCCATGAGTTAATTATATTCTACAACTTGGCATGATCTTAGGGATCCAGTGTTTTTTTAACTATTAAATATGTACATATTCTTAGGAGGTTCCATGTGAATAGGATGGTGCCAAGTGGATGTTCCTCAAGAATTTGAAGGCTCTTATTTATTTTAATATTGTACCTTATTATGATAAGTTCTAGGCTTATACGAATGATGACATGTGGTCAATTCTTAATGATCTAGGTAAAATATAATCTTGATGATGTACCTTAAACTTATACACTTTTATTTAACAAGATCATGTCATTTGAATGACTCTTGATAATTTGGGATTTATGAAAATAAAATTCTACTTATACCTGTGAATTAGTGAGTGTCCAAGATCATGATGCATGGAAGGATCTCAATGATCTAAAAAACTTAAAACTTTGACAATGTAACCATCAATTGATAGCTTATGAGTTAATGAGATCATGCCACATAGATTAATCTCATTAATATAAATAACTTATAATTTTGATAGTGTACCTTATTTTTAATAGGGTCCGAGTGAATAGGATGGCGCCAAGTGGATGGTTTGTGTTGATCTAGGAAACTTCATAAATAATTTTATGTATTATGGTTCATTATGTTCTAAGTGAAAGGAATCATGCCACATGGAATAATATCATGGATCTAGGGATATTTTGAAATTTTGATGGTGTATTTTTCCCTTATTGGTTTTTAAACTTATGAGTTGATGTGATGATGCCACTTGTCTTAATCTTGGGGAGCTAGAAGGTATGCAAAGAAAGTGGGCCTGATTTTGAACTATATACTATGGATAGCCATAAATTAAACATGTGGATGACTCTTATGGTTCCATAATTATCTAATAAACTACAATCAAAGAAACTAGAATCAATGAGATGTGAACACATAGATAAGGAATTTAGCCAAGGACCTAATACAGAATAAGTCTAAGCCCTGAAAGCAATCTTGCACATATACAAAATTCAAGATGCACTATAACACCATATTATTATCTCTATTATTCAAATAAATCTAAAAAATCAACTCCTATCAATAATTCAAAATAAAATCAAAGATGACAAATAAAACAATCCTATACCATGCCTAAGCTTTGAATTTTTGTTTTGAAATGCAAAATTAAACCCAAAATAACCTTAAACTACATTGGTTAATTCAATATTGGAATTGTAAGGTTCATTTAGATCAAAAATAAATATTTTATAGTAATAATGGGTCCCTATTTTAATTTTTTAAATGGGGTGTGTTGGGGCACAACAAGCTTCAATCTCAAATACTAGACATGAGCAAGTTATAGAATAGGCCCAATGGACATTTTTATATGATTCCATATCTACTATATATAGTCACTACTACAATCACCCTTCCTTGTGAAGAGCCATGGGAACCTTCATTAAATTATCTACATTATGATAGAGGACACACTAGCTAAGATATATGAACAAATAACACCTAACATATTCAGATGTATCTAAAGGCCACTAAGTGTCACTTATCTATACCTCTCACTAGATATGGGATACCATTGATTCCTAGGAGTCCCATTGATCCTACTCATAAGCCTCAAAGGCCAAACCAATAGAGGCACTTTGGGTAATAACTCCTCCTGCTTCTCCACCAAGGCCAATTACTATGGCTCCTCCACTAAATCCAAGTGTTATTTATCATCCTCCAATCGTTATATATAATAATAAAATAAAGACTCTTCTAGCCACTTTACAAGCTCCAAATATCACTAAAGTATAAGAAACACTACCAAATTATGCAGGCATGTCATCATGTCCTTTTTAAATTGAGATTGAATAGGAACCTTAAAAATAGGATGAATTAGTGGAGGAAATTGGGATAGGTAGCCTTGGAGAGGATCTCATGCAAGAATAGATTGAGGATCCTCCTCCTAGCCATCCACTTCCCTCTCCAAATGTTAAATAATACATTGCTACTAATGTGGATTCCATAATAGTTAATACTAGTTCTATAGTTATAACTACCATGGGTGTTTTAATCAACTATGGAACCAATTGTATCTCAAGATTCAATGACTCCTATTGTAATAAATTCAAGGATAAGTGTTCCTTATGATATGGTTTTAACACATGCAAGTTATGGAAGTTTGTATTCATCAGTTCCTTCTACTCTTAGTGCCAGTAATAATAAAATAATTTATAATGATTCCATTACTAAATTTTTAAAAACATTAACCACATCCCCATTAATTATTTCATTTCCTTCCACTAGTGACTAAGGGACAACAAGAACTATGGACATTTTGAGGACCTACTTTCCAAATCCATTTTCACTACTCAATCAACATAAGTAAGGCCTTCTACTTAGTTGGGGATGTCCATTACATAGGATACCCAAATATAGTCCTCTATAGTTTATGTACATAATTCCTCATACTTAACCAAGTTTATTATAACCCCCCCCCCCCAACTAACGAAGAGTACAACTTGAACAAAGTCTCTTCCTACTTTCCCTAAACCCCTTGTATCTTACACTCCATATTCCATGGTAAATATTCACCTTTAGTATTAGTGAAACCCTTAGGAAAACTAACATTCCCTAATTCCTCATCTCTAGCCCAAATTACTAAGTAAATTCTAATGGTTCTCCCTACATAAATACAACAATTGGAGAAACAGGAATCAATAAGGAAATATTTAATTATCACTGAACAAATAAAATTTGTCATGTAATTTAATAGAGTCATAAATACATTGAAAAGAGTGAGGAATAATTCAATAATGGTTAAGGTTAACCCTATTGAGCTTAAAAAATAAGAGGACTTATTTTCATTGACAAAGAAAAGAAAAACAAGGCCTAGAGATGTAGTTGAGTGTGAAGAAGACCATAACACAATTGTTGATATAAATGGGGGGATGATAAATAATATTTTAAAGGGAGTGAAATATTCCAAAAGGATGCTAGAAGAGAAAAATGTAATCGAGGTTCATATGGATATAATTGATAACATACAAAAATATTCTAAGTTATAGCACATCTACTCCATTAGATTAGTAAGAACAAAATCTCAACCAATATGCGGATATGTGGTCAAATTTATTGATTCAATGAATCATTAGGATTAAAAATTAAGATTTATATGTAAAAAAACTCAATGAAATGCATACCAACACATGAATTTGATATTAGCACCTGATGTAACTTTGGCTCAAAACTGTGAAAGTACCAAGAGGGCCTATTTAATTGAATGGCATCAAGAAATGTAGAGGTTGGTCTAGAAATTTTAAAATAAATAATAGAGTAATATTTAAGTTATTATATACATAAGGATCACATGTGTGCATACACCACAAAGATATATAGCCACCAAACCCTTTTTTGAGAGTTTATTACAGGTTCCAGCTGATAGTTTTATATCATAAGTGAAAAGAACCAACTATAAAACTAATGAAAAAGTGGTACAATTAATCACATTTTCCAAATATAAGGTGGTCAAAATAGAGAAATTGAATGTATTTTTTTAATATTTTAGGTTATACACAATAAATTGATGGACAAAATCCAAATTTTATTCAAAAAAACTATCATCAATATTGATACTATTGAGCAAGGTTTTGTAGCAAGCATGAGTGAATATAAAAAATTTATAGGGATGAGTGGGTATGGACACTTCAAATCATCCATCATCATCTCAATCCAAACCTTTTTCATCTCAACCAAGAGCCTCATCATCCAAGGTTTAACCTTCTATGATTAAGTCTTTGTTCTTAGGATATAATATTATATACACTCCAATGAGTGAAGTGCTTGTGAATGTATCAAATGTTGTGCCTCCATTACCACTTTAAAAAATAATTAATACTTCATTTAAAACTCTAGTGACAATGTTTATGTATGATAATTTAGTGGGAGATTCCCTAGAGACACTTTAATTATTTTGAATTAAAATTTTACTGGCAATTCTATGCAACACTTCATGCAAGTTTTGATCTATTTTTATTAGTTACGACTTCATTTACATGAAAGGATTTTGTGTCTATATTAGTAATATAGTTAATATAATGTATTCATGCACATTTTTGATTCTTTTGACACATGGTCCTAATTTAGATGTTGTAAAATTAGACTGAGCTTTGAAGATGAGGTGTCCTCGTATCAAGCTATAAGTATATGTTTCTTGAACATTATAAGGAGAGGATAAGTTTTAAAATTAATATAAGTTAGGAAAAAATTTGATTGTTTTTCATGTTTGAGATAAAGTGTTATCTCTTCCAATATTTTTCATGTCTTATGAGTAATTTACATTAAGTAAAATATGGAATAGGCTGTGTGAATATTTGTTTGCAATTACTCAAATTGGGTAAATTATTAGTTTGAATGCTCATTAATTATAGATCATACATATTATTGGTTAGAAATATAGGGTGTGCTATGTAATATGATTCAAATCATATCTTCAATTTTAATCAATGATTATACTTTAACTATTTCCTTTAATGGTTGATTGTGTCTATGTGTATATTGTGCTGACAACATCTTACATTAAATATTACTTCTTGACATTTATCTAACCTAGGATAGAAAAGGGATTACTTGGAATGACTTAGACATAAATTGAGTCCTATATCACTTCCTTATATACCTTACCCTTCCCTCATTTTATCCTTTTTGTATGAAATCACTTCAATTTAGATTCACCCACCCATCTTAAGTAGAATCTAGACATCCATCATATCTGAACCATCCAGATTAATAACCACTATGCTCACCATTATTCCACCATGTGGTTATTTATAAAACTAAACCCATAACCAATGATTTGGAGTGAATATTTCACCTATACTAAAATGTTAGGGACCTTCCCATAAGAAACCTTGTTGTTCATAAAACCCACATCAATAATTTATATTCTGTACATGTCAATTCTTGTGTGGATTTCCTATCTATATTGTTTCCAATTTTATCCATAGATGATCCTATAATAATCACATCTTGTTGTGTCACTGATTAACTATGGATCACATATCTCTTTTTTGATGGTTACATATATGTTACGTGTGATTATGTTCGATAACATTACCTATACTATTTGGTATAACATGTTTGGTGCCATGATCCATATCATGAACGTTACTACTTACATATGTTTTGGAATACTACTATTATTATTGTGATGCATATATTTTATCATACTATTATAATTATCATTATCCATATTATCCATGATCCTATGTTATCATGGTTCTTGCCATGTATATAGTTGGGAATAATACTATTATTGTGTGTGTGTTTCATTATTAGATGTAGCCTCCTAGGGGCACAATGTTACATTAGGAGCATATTATTTTTCACTATTTTGTCTTACTATTAATGGAATCATACCTTGATTGTATCCTTGAGATTTTATATATATCTTACACATACATAGTAAGTTACATGCATGTGTGTATTAATCTTACACTGCTTATATACCAAGACACAAAGTTTTTTTCCTTACACCTAATCACATGGAAATTTATCAACACACACACACACACACACACACACACACACACACACACACACACACACACACATGTATTAATATTACATTTCTTATATACCAAGACACAAAATCTTTTACTTACACCTAGTCACATGGAAATTTATCCACGCACACACACACACACACACACACACACACACACACACACACACACACACACACACACACACACACACACACACACACACGTGGTGTGTGTGTGTGTGCACGCGTGAGCGTGTGCGCATGTGTGTGCATGCACGTGTGTGTGTGCATGTTGATAAAGTCTCATACGACTAGGTGTAAGTAAAAAAATTTAGTGTCTTGGTATATAAACAGTGTAAGATCAATAAACACATGGGTGGAACATGCTCTATATGTGTAGGATATGTATAATAATCTCAAGGATATAGATAAGGTATGATTCCCATGGGATTTTATGCACACACACACATAGAGAGAGAGAGAGAGGTAAATGTATATGTATATGTATATACATGTGTGTATAGTACATGTATACATGCATGTTGTTTCACTAAATTTTGAATCTATTTGATGTTTAAGGAGAAATAAAGATGAAGGGTAGGGATTAGAGATTAGAGAGAACCCAAATTGGTTTTGAATTGTATCTAGATGATGTTGAGCACTCCTCTTTGGCTAGGGAGGGCTATCTGTGAATGAGAAAGCACTATCACCAAAAATATTTTTTTAGTAGGTATATGAGTGGGCTGCCAAGCTACGTGCTTGTTCCTAGAAGTGTCAAACTTACTTAGGGATGATAGTCTAATTTTTGAAACAAAATGGTAATGAATAATAAAATGAAAGAGAGAGTAAAAGAGAGATATTCATATTATTCTTGTAGTCTGAGTGTAGTAGAGAGTAACACCATGTAGGAAAAGTGAGTTATTAGTGTTTTTAGAGGTTGTTTAAGTAGGCTTAGAGAAGTTGATGGAAATACACAGTCATCAATGTTGGTTAGGCTATCGATGTTGATAAGGAGATATAATTGATATTAGTTATGTGATAAATGTCAGTAGGGGTAGTAGGTTCTCAACAGGTTGTAGGAGACTTTTCTGAGCTGAGAAGTAGATGTTGGTTAGGTTTGTGAGGTTGGGAAGAGTCATAAGAGATTGGGTAAGACTCAAGTGGGTATAGATAGAGGGTTGGTTTGTTTGAAGGAGAGAAAAATAGGAAAAGGCATTTTGCAATTCCTTCATAGGGAGAGTCAAGGCATTTATAAAATGAGAAACAGTATAATTTAAAGTAATTATAAAATGACTATTTAAAGGGATTACAAAACATAGAGATATACTTAGCTAGTGAAATGGATGAACTGTGAGTGTCAGATAGATGACTCTAATGAGGCATGTTTGAAGTAATACATAAATAGAAAAGACAAGCGTGTGCTACTAGTTCAAATGAATCCAAGATCTATGAAGTATATTAATTCCTAATCTAGACTAATTTGTGCAGAGTAATGGTAAGCCTCAATGTAGAATGTCAAATGCCAAAGTATATACATGAATGATTATTTTTTTGTTTTCTACTGACCTAAATATTAGCTTCGAATTTGTCTTGAGTAATCGATGTCGATGGCATGAGAATAGGTAAAAGGGCTATTTTTAGCTTATTTTTTGTTCCTTCTCTTGCCAAGTGTGGTATTCAGTAAAAAATGGTGGAAATATGAGGTTAAAAAGAATGTAGATAGTTAAGAATTTATGTTAGGGGTGAGAATAAGTCATGGATAGTTAGGATTAGGGGACTAAGTCTTGAGGTGACTCAGAGGGTAAGAATTAGTCTTACGATGAGGTGGCAGGGTAAGGTGGCATAAGTAGTTCTTAATTAACTTAATTAAATGTTTTTAAATTAATTAAATGTGTGAGGGGTAAAAACATGGGTTAAGAAGGCTAATTATTAAAAGGGGATCGAGGGGGTTTTGACACAAGGAGTTACACATGTGTGTGACATAATTTTGGTGTCTACATTTGCCCCTTTTATCTCGTAATTTGTATGGACAAGTTGTAAGACAAAAATAGGGGTTAGATGCTCTAGGTATGGGATGAGGTATCCCCCCTCAAAATGGGAATCGATGGAAGAGAAACTAGAATCAGGTATTGGTTTGATAAGGATTTAATTATGTGGGTGGATATTGAGTGAGAGCGTGGTAACATAGCTACTTGTGTGTATACTACTATGAGTTATAGTTGACATAATCAATAACAGGTAAAGGTAAGGAGGACTCATATTGAAATGACCAAATCATAGCTTGTAAGTGATAGCTAATAAGGTTAAAATGATCAAAGTTGTAGCTCTAATGGTTCATGTGTTCCAGGTATCTAAGGTAGGAAGTCCTCTTAGTAAACACAAAAGGTTACAGGTGACAAGACTGGCTTAGTCATGATCCAAAACACCTAATATACATGTGTGTGTATAATAGACAACTATAGTGAGGTAACATAAGCAGTCAAGACAAGCAATGCAAGGTTGGTTCAAAAGTGTCAATGTTTAAGGAGATATTCATGATCTCTGGTCAGAGTCATCGTGGGTGGAGATTTAAGTGACCTCCAAGGTTGGTTGTCATGGTTAGGGAGGTATATGTGATCTCCTAGGTTTGTTGTCATGGTCAAGAAGATATACATGATCTCCAAGTTGCCATGGTCTTAGGGTGTAGTCCAAAGGATGGTAGTTGGGGTTAAACACTCTAATTTTAAGGTAATCAATGATGGTTATGTCACTAACATTGGTAGGAAGTATTATCAACATCAATGTCTTAGGTCAAGACTATCAATATCGGTGGGTCACCAAATCCAATAAAAAGGGGTTTGGTGGTCCACCAAAACTCATTTACAATAGTTGATTAGAGAAAAAGAGTTTTGACTATTGTGGGGCATAAGATAGCTCTAGCTTATCTATTTGTGGTGAGTTAGTGAGAGATAAATGGTTAAGAAGAGTGTGTGAGAGTGAGGGTGTGATTGAGCACTTGGTGGGCTATAGTGTGATTGAGAGAGTGTTGGTGTGGGCAAATATGGTAGAGGTAGAAGGGGACCTAGCTAGAGGCATACCACCACAAGTGTTAGCCATTCCAACCTAAAGGAGATAGAGAGATGAGGTAAGATGCTCTTTGAGTTGAATGTTGATTTAAGGTAGTTAATTTGTTATTTAGGCTAAATTTGAAGTTTTAAGGGGAGAAAGTGCAATTAGAGGGGTAGTAAATGGGGTAAGGGTAGGTTTGGGTGAATTTGGGAGAGCTTGGGGGTAGTTTTTAGGAAAAATTTTAAATTTTAGAGGTGGGTTGTTTTGCCTTAGGTTTGAACCAATTATCGATGTCAGTGGGGCTTGTTGATGTTGGCTGACACCAGTGTCGATGTGGACTGACACCAAGCACTGATATCAGCATATAAGATCAACATTGATCATTAGAAAAACCCTAAATAGGAATAAAAGGCTTATTTTGGATCCCTAATTGAGTTAGTTGATGAGCCTAATGGTCGAGCTAGCCTCAGAATACCCTGTGTTAATAGAGTGTTGCCTACATAACCCAAGTGAGGGCCTCAAGCCAATGTAGTTCTCCTAGTGCATAGGGAAAAAGGGTGACGTATGGCTATAAAAATTTAAGAGAAGTGGTTAGGAAAAGGGAGGTTGAAATAGGTCATGGGAGCTAGGGCTTAAAAGATAGGTCATGGGTTTGAGGGTGTGAGATATAGGTCATGGGGCCTAGAGTTTAAGATATAGGCTATGGGGAATAGAGTTGAAAGATAAACAATTGGTCCTAGGGTTTAGATGAGTTAATAGGTTAGATAGTTAGGTGGGTATATGGCTGAGTTAACCTCATAGGACCCCATGTCAACTGAGTGTTGCCTACATAGCCTAGATGAAGGCCTCAAGCCTATGTAGTTTTCCCAAAGAGAAGGGGAAAAAAGGTGGAGGTTTAAATTGGAAATTATGTGACTTGAGGTTTGTGTATGTGGATGTAGGCTAGATAGGAGTTGACATTAATAGATTAACTACCTACATTACTGATGAGCATGAGGAGGGATGTCACCATGGATGAGTGGGATCACATGGAAACCATAGGGTTAGGAGGAGTGTGATGATATTGTTAGGTTTCATGTGATGTTATATTTATGATAGATTTGATAGAGAGGTGGAATCACACCACCAACACTTTTGATTTGTCTATCAAAGAGTTGATAGTGACATAGGAGGATGTATATAGGATTTTATGATTATCACTCCAGGATGAGGAGCTCTTCTCATGTTTGAGAGAGGATCATGATATTCACATGGCCACAATATCTGGGAAGCATGTCAGTAAGGTGACTTATCATTCTATGAGCTTTGCATATGAGCCACTATATAATGTTGATGAGGAGTAACTTCACTTGAGTATCCTAATGATGATAGGGATTACATTATATACACTACCAGACATAGATGGGGGAGATTTACTATTATGTTGATAGGGGTGTTGGCATAGATGGTTGAATAATGGATAGTGTATGCATGGGGACCAGCTTTTCTAGCATAGTTATATAGAGAGTTGTGGGGTTTGAGGCTGTAACAATGATATAGTTTATGTGTTGAGCATTTACTCCATTATTGGGCATATGAGCATGTCATGCTGACATAGATATTGGGGCTACCCACCATGATTGTAGCTAGTTTCAAGGTTAGTTTTAGATGGTGGAGAGAGGTTATGGCCTATACATGAGTAAATGGCATAGTACAGAACATTGATTACTATAGGCATATGATAGATGGATTCATTCTCATGGATATTGTTTAGAGGCCCTACTTGACATACCCTACATTAAAAGGATAGGCAGAGTAGCTTGTCAATTTATAGAGTATGTTATGGGTCAGAGCGAGATGAGCTAGAGAGTTAGAGATGATACCCATGGCATGGGTCAAGAGATAGTTTGGCTTGTTATAGGATGTGCCTCCTACCTTTCTTGTATATAGGAGGGATGATATGGATGCACCCCTACCTTTTCCCCAAGAGATAGATGGGTCAAATTTTGAGGATCTATCAGTAGGCCTAGGTGTAGTAGATCTTAGATGTACAATGGCTTATCTTACATGGTGGACATGTTTGCATCTTGTGGTCTAGGTTAGGAGGCCACCACTAAATTTATAAGGAGTGATGAGAGAGAGAGGTAGTTGTACAGGCCCAAGATGTAGTGGTATAGGGCTGAGATCTAGCACAGGCATAGGTTATGGTCTTGTAGGGGTAGGTTATTAAATTGTAAAGATATGTCAGGGTATTATAGGGCCAGGTTACTACACTAACAATAGAGAGAGATAGTTTGAGAGTAGCAATACAGGATACTCCTCCTCTACCACAAGGACTAGTGCAGGGTCCTATAGTAGGTTTGATGGGTCTAACATAGATTGTATCTTTAGTGCGGTACAACATTGCTTTATATGAGATTGCATACTATGAGAGATCCATTAGGGATTTCTCATAGATTTAGAGGTATTCCAAGGCTAGAGAGTAGGAGAGATTAGTGACACATGTCATGGCTTCTAGCTCACGTAGACATAGACAGACATAGATTGGTGATGATGCAACTACTTCATGACCATGACTATAGGCTTGAATATTCTAAGGGCTAGATGATATTTTTGATGTTTTTATATATGTTGTATACACATCAACCTATGAGTTGAAGATTACAGATGTAGTTTTTGAGAGAGAGAGAGATGATACTGATATGATTCATGGATGTATATTCATATTTAGCACATGTGTGTGTGTGTGTGTGTGTGTGTGTGTGTGTGTGTGTGTGTGTGAGAGAGAGAGAGAGAGAGAGAGAGAGAGAGTTTGTTATTTTGAGATGTGCTTATGCGATGGTGATGATGTTGAAGTTATTATAATGATGTGGATGTTTATGTTATGTTAATGTTGAGCATGTTAATTGAGTTAGACTAGCATTTCCCATATGTGTGATGGTATATGCATAGTCGATTGGTTAGATTCATCTTAGATTTTTTCCATATTTGTGATGGTGTGTGCTTAAAATGAATGTGTTGGGTATTATTTTTTTATTTTAGCATTTTTTCCATATTTTTTATGGTGTATGCTTAAAATAAATGGCGTGGGCTTGATAGTTTTCCTATTTATTATTATTTAGAGAAACTATGGTTGTATGTTTGGTATATTTCACATGGGATTATATGAAATGGATTAATGGGAAATGGTTTTTTAGTTTTATTATGGTTTTGGGTAGTTACATGAGTATCTTTTCTTGAGATGGGTATATGAGTGATAATATTTGTTAAACACATAACTCTAAAAATCAAGAAAAAATGGAAAAAAGGTGAGAAGGTGATTGAATCTTATTGTGAGATGTGATCTCAAAAGAGAAATCGACATGTCATTTAGATGGGAAAGAAAGAAGCATGATCTTTGCATATTGGAAAAGACCATAATCACAACATAAATAGGCTTAGAAGTATGAGCCTCTTTCATGCTTTGTATCATTTGACCATTTGTTTATTAAAGAAGTGTCATACTCACCTTGTGTCAAGTGAGTTCAAAGTCTCTTGAAAGAGTATGAGGGGAAAAGGTAAAAGGAATGAGAGTGTTTGGGTAATGTAACCTTATTAGTGGGGAGGGTATGCCCCTTCTGTGGGTGACCTGAGAGCTACTATGGGCAATTCCATGACTTATATTTTTTTTTGTGTGTGTAAGTTGATCAATGCAGGAAGCCTACAATGGGATTTTGTTTGTGTTGAATTCATATGAAGCTGATCAATATGAGAAGCTTCTAAGTCATTATTTCCCATGACAAAAAATCTTGGATTAGCCATCTTTTAAGGGAGTGGTCTAAGATTTTATTTTTCATTTTTAATAGTTGTCCTTCAAGGGACCAATCTATTTATAGTATCAAGGAGAAATTACGTAGCTATCCTTCAAGGGAGCAGTCTACACTAAGAATCATGACCTAAGAAATTATAACTTGTCTATGTATCCCTTTTTTTTTTAACTTTAGTGATCGATAGGACTATAGAGGCTTATGGGTTTTACACTTTGAGGGAAAAACAATAACACTTCATAGGTTAACTAAGTATGTGGGAATAAGGGTTAAGAGGAAGGGAGATGAATTTAATAGGTTTCTCAAGGGATGAACTCAAGTTAAACAAGAGGTGAAGCATCATTTGATTAACAAAAGAATGGTCATAGGTGCAAATCATTTAAAGGCTAGGGTTCTAGCCTTCCCTTGAGAGAATACAAGAAATAAGTTCATGAGCCATACTTGTGAGTTATGATGTAGGATCCAAGCCAATTAGGATCAAACTTACCCCATTTGCTTTTCTCCATGTTCGTCACATGTTGATTTTCCTTTAAGATGAGATCTCTGATATTGAAATATCACTCCTTGAGATTTTATTTTTAGCCATGTTTGATAAGCTCTTGATAGATTTGGAGGTGGTTGAGAGCTATGAGATGATGTTCATCAAGAAACTCAAGTTGAGCCAAACATTCTTGGTGAAATTCATCATTAGTAAGTATGTCTTATAGAGAGATGCAAAGAGAAGGAATCTGGACCTTAAGAGGCAAAACAAATTCCATCCCATAGACCAAGGAAAAAGGCATAGCACCTGTATGGGTTCTAATGCTAGTGCAGTAAGCCCATAAAGCAAAGGGAATGTATGTGTGCTAATCTTTTCAAGTATCATTGACTACCTTCATGAATATTTTTGTTAATGTTTTGTTAGAATCTTTTACCTATCTATTTTCTTGTGGATAGTATGATGATGAGAAGCTTAATTTGATTCTAAAAGTGTCACAAAGATTTTGGACAGTCTTATTTTTGATAGATTTACCATTGTGTATTATAATTTTATGGGGGACACCAAAATGATAGATGATGTGATGGTCTATAAAGTCAACAATTTTTTCAACCTTAGTGGAGATGAGAGGAATGGCCTCGACCCACTTGGTGAAATACTCAGTAGCATAAATGATGGAATGGTGATGGAGAGATGAATAAGGGCTAATCCCAATGATTAGATCTAACCCTCATTAGGAGAAGGGCCAAAATTATTTGGTGACTTGTAAGGCATGGATTGGGACATGAAGAAAATTAACATGTTATTGACATTTGACACAACGTCGAATGTAATCACTACAATCTTGATGGAATGTTGGCTAATAATAGCTGAGTTAAAGGATACATTTGGCAACTATGTTACCATTGAAATGTCCACCATAAATCCCATCATAGACTTCCTTAATGGTAAAGGGGATCTCATTACTAGTTAGGCACCTAAGGAGGAGACCATCAAAACCTCACTTATAGAGAAATCCCCCTAGCATAGTGTAACGAGTGGCATGTTTCATGAAGGGACGTCTCCCATTATTAGAGAGGTCAGAAGGGGTAATAGAAAAGGAGAGGTAATCCATGAGTTTCTTGTACCATAAGTCATGTGGGTTATGTGTTACATTGCCTATGAAAAGGATGTTAGTTGATATATAAGAGGGCAATGTTAAGCAATGTGCGGTGACATAGATTTTTGAGGAAGAGGGTGAAGAGGGTATGTGTAAATCAAGAGAAGTCATTATGTTAGCAAACTTTTTTGTAGATCAAGGAATATTTTTCAAGAGGTAGGAGTTGAATGATTCCAATAACATATCTACATGATGTTTATATCATTGTAGAATTTCATTTTTGCATAGGTAGGAACCATTAACCTAATTAATCACTAGTTGGAAGTCACCAAAAATGGTTATTGATTTGACACCTAATAAAATAGCCATTTAAATCTCTAAAATAAAAGATTTGTATTTGGCCATATTGTTAGTAAATTCAAAATCTAGTTTAAATGACAAAGGCATAGGCTCACCATCAAGAGGGATGAAGATGACCCCCGTACCCCCACCATGTTGACATTTAGACCCATCAAATAACATCATCATTTGATAGGAAATGTCATCGATAGAGAGAATTGTGATAAATTCATCAGGGAATTTGAGGTTTGAAGATTGTTAATTAAAGTGGTGGCAGCTAACTGGTCAGCGATCATTTACCCCTTGATAGATTTTTGTTGAATAAATTCTAAGTCAAATTCATCAAGGAGCATGAGTCACTGAGCTACACGTTGGTTATGATATGGCTTGGAATGCATGTATTTCAAGGGATCAGTATGGGTGATGATGTAGGTTTTGTGATTTAAGAGTAATGATGGAGCTTGGAAGCTGTAAAGATGAATGCGAGACAAAGCTTTTTGATATGGGTATATTAATTTTTATAATCAATAAGTGTGTGTCTTATGTAATAAACCACTTGTTCTTGATGGTGATCATCCTGATGTGCAATCATAGCACCCATAGAATGGTCTATTATAGAGATGTAAAGGTAGAAAGGTTGGTTTTCCTTAGGTGGAATAAGAACCGGTGGGGAAAGGAGATATTGTTTGAGTGCATCAAAGGCTTCTTAGAAATCTATATTCTAATGCAAGGAGACATATTTTTTGAGGACATGGTGAAAGGGTTGGTAAGGATTTAATAGCTGGGAGATGAAGTGGTGGATTGACTAAAGTTTACCTTGCAGGCTATAGAGTTGTTTGATAGTAGTAGGTGGAGGCATGTCTAGTATTGCTCAAACATTAGCAGGGTCAACTTCAATACCATAGAGATAAATGATAAATCCTAAGAGCTTACCAAAAAGGACACCAAAGATGCATTTCCTTGGGTTTAGTCAAATTTTATATTGGAAGAGATGAGTGAATATGATTTTGATAATCATCAAGTGATCTTGTTGAAGTTTAGACTTTTTGTGTAAGTCATCCACATAGTCTTCCATAATTTTGTGTAGGAGATCATGGAAGATGTAAGTCATGGTGCATTGGTAAGTGGCACCAACATTCTTCAAACCAAAGGGCATGACCCAATAATATAAATTCCCCCATGAGGTAATGAAATTTATCTTGTGTTGATCCTCAGGAGTAACCAAGATTTGATTGTAACCTGAGAACCCATCCATAGGTGATAGCATTTCATGGCTAGTTGTTAGATCAACAGTTTGGTTGATACATGGAAAAGGGAAGTCATCCTTTGGACAAGTGAGGTTTAGGTCATGGTAGTCAGTGTAGATGTAGATTCCCACTATCACTTTTTTTATAGGAAAATTATTAGAAATCCATTATGGGTAGTCAATGGGTTGAATAAAGTTAACAAAAAGGAGGTATTGGATCTCTTCTTTGACAACGAGAGTAATACGAGGATGTATTTTTTGAAGCTTCTACTTAATAGGTTTAGCATCTCAGTTGGAGATAATGTTGTGGGTGATAACAGAGGGGTCAATACCTGGCATGTCATTATAAGACCAAGCGAAGGATTTTTTATGGTCATTAAGAAATGTGGCATAATTTTCTTACTCATATGAATCCAAAGATTGGCCAATCTTAAGGACATGGGGGTTATTGTGAGAGGGAAAATTGATGTCAATGGTTGATTCATTTAACATAGCTTATGTTTATGATGGGAGTGATCATTGGATATAGGAATCATCTAAACTCATGTATGTGAGAATAGCATCATCATCTTGACATTAGATAGTGTTGATAGTGGGAGAGTCTTCATCAATCATTTTAGGATGAATGAGAGGAAGGGAACTTGTTTCCTTACACTAATGATAGGTGAGGGGGCCCAAATGGATGGCATTTATTAAAAAAAAATTAGGAGGTATAGATACCTCTAATTTGATAGGTGATAGTGGAGAGGATGGAGAAGGAGAGATTATCTCTTTGATAATTGGTATATGAGAAGCTTTGGTGAGTTTAGTTGGTTCATCAAAACCTACTCCATGCCACTTTTTAGCATTTTCAATGGTTTTATTGGTGGGATATTCAATGGATTGTTAGGTTGTGGAGCTAAAAGCTTCACTGATGCAAACAGGGGAGGAGCTTGCTGAGAGGTTGCTAAGTTGTAGAGTAATCGGTGTCAGTCTGATCAATCGATGTCGGTCAGATTAGTGAAGAGAAGAAACTGACATTGGTTAGGGATCGGCTGACATCGGTCACCTCCAGGCAGACAGGGACCGATGTCGATCACCTGTGTGGTTCAAAACTACAAGTGTTACAGATAGTTAGTTAATGAACTGAGTGTTTGCATGTCAAGAGCCAATTTTAGACTTGAAGCTGTGGATCTAATTATTGTAATTAGGTCTCCAATTATTGTTTGCATGAGATCTATATATTAGACTCATGGGATATATTGTAAAGTGTGCTAGTTTGAGTAGAGCAAAGTTAGCTCCTTCTATGTGTGAAGTGAGCAAGGGTGTTCCTCCTAGTTCCACAGTAGTGCCAAGTGTGGATGTTGGTTTTGGAGAATCAGAAGGGTTATTCAGGTGTGTAGGATCTTGGTCAGCAGGTGTGCATGGCTACATTGGGAGATCTACATGGTAAGTAAGATCATTGATCTGCAAGTGTATGTGTGTGCATGATCCAGGTTTGAGGTGTGCAAAACTAGATTGATTTGCAGGTGTGCAAGATCAGGGAGGATAGCAACACAATAGGGAGCAAGATCAGGTAAGATCTACTTGGATTATAGTGTGTACTCGAATAAGGAGCAAAGAAGAAGGCAAGGTAGTTCCTTCCATAAGTAAGATCATTTGGGTTGCAGGTTGTTGCAGTTCAGGGGAGAACTACTTGAAGTATGATTGTGTACTTGAAGTGCATGGAGCACTTGTGGAGTGTGTAAAGCACTTGTGTATTGGCAGTAGTGGATACTAACTGGTTGGAGGTGAACACCAACTCTATGTTTGAGTTGTGTGTTGGGACCATAAGAGAGAGAGCTTTGAGGGAAGATTTACTGTTTATGCCCTAGAGGTGTGGGAGCCCTAGAGGTGTGTAAGGAAGAAGAACTATGGCAATCTTCTTTGTTGTATTTCCTTTTGAAGAGTTTTAATACAATTGTGTATTGTCTCTCATATTATGTGTTATTTATAAATTCTAGTTACTTGTGTATTCTGGTTAATTTTTTCATATTAAGTTGCTTGCTAATCAATTGTGTGCTTCCATAATTCCCAACAAAGGCGGTGGTAGAGTTTTTGGTTGGGTATCTAACAAAGTGGTATCAGAGCTAAGGTTGCAGGGAGCGGTTTGTGTTTGATTACAGGTCACTCTCAAGGGTATTTGATTGAGTGGGAGTAGAGCAATGACAAAAGAAAGTAAGCTAAGAATGGAAGAATTGAAAAGCACAGATGATCACTTATGGTGTTATGGAAAGAAAGAGCAGGAAAAGAAAGATTGTTGGTTGGTAGGAGATCGGCATGAAGGAACTGAAGAAGCAGATGTCACAGGTGATGTTGCACAGGATGCTCTGGTATGTTTCTTGGATAAAGTAGAATCTTGTCTTATAGATTCTATTGCCTCTTTCCATGCAGTCTAAAATAGAGTATTTTTCCATGTTAAGGTCTTTGGAGACTTTGAAAAGATTTATTTAGGGGCTGGTGTGCCTTGCCAAAGAATTGGGAAAGGGGAAGTGAAGCTAAAATTGCAGGCGGCCAACACATGGGTGTTGAAGGAGGTCATGCAGGTCTCGGTCTTAAAGATAAGGCTAATTTCTTCAGGGAAGTTGGGTGATGAGAGATGCACAAGAACTCTCACAGTAGATGCACTTGAATTAGCTAGTGGTAAGAAAGCAAGTACTATTTATCTACTTACTTATATTACTGATTCTTCTTCTATTGCAGAGACGTGGCTTTGTAAGCTTGGTCACATGAGCAAGAAAGAGATGCATGTTCTTAACAGGAAGTTAGATGTCTTTGACAGACTTAAGAACTGGAAAACCTTGGTGTTCTTGGAGGAGATGGCAGACAAAGATCAGTGGAGAAGATGAGATACCTCTAAGCAGGGTAGTTTAGACATGGGATTGATTCAAAGAAAGCTCACAGGTAAAAATTTGTCACTCATAAGAAAACATAGGTACCGACATCGATCAGGAGGAACTGGCATCAAACAGATAGGTGCCAATGTCGGTCATGTGCAGACCAAAGCTGGTGATGTCAGGCAAGGTAAGACCAACATTGATCATGAGGACCAACGTCGGCAATAGGTAAGACCGACGTCGATCAGGAGGACCGATGTCAGCAATAGGAGACACCAACGTCAGTGAGGTCGATAGTCAAGATAGGTGCATGGAATCAACATCGGTCAGATGCAGACTATGTAGTGACTGAAGTCGGTCACTGTAATGAATTTTGGGTAGACAACAAGCTATCATGGAGTCTCAAATGCCCATATGGAGGACTGAAGGGGTAAGTAAGCCTCAAATTCATTGTTCCTCTTCTTTATACTCGTTGCTCACTGCAGAGTAGGAAGGATTCAATAAATAGTGGGAGCGTGGCAGGAATATGATGTAAAACCAAACAGGAGATTTGGTAGGGTTGCCAGCCAGATGAAAGCACTGCAAGACGAATAGATACCTTAGTTAAAAAATAGAGAGAACGGACATGTGAGATGAAAGGCCAGGTCATATGGTCTTGAGGTAGCTGCAAGACAGTGGTACAGGGCTGACAGGCGGTACCAGGTGGATGACAAAGTAGGGCTTTAGTAAATGTTAGTATAACCATTGTGTTTGTCTTACCAGGTGGATGATGGTCACAACATTACCCTGTTACTGTATGTGGAAGATGAGCTTGGTGTAGATTCAGACATACAGGGTTTTGCTGAGCTAAAGGTAAGGTTAGTTCAGTGGCATGTCATGAGGAATTTGGGGCAGCAAAATTATTTGGCATGAGAGACATGGAAGATCACAGGTTGATTTTGTCTCTAGTGGGAGCTGATGTGAATCAAGTGTTAGCAAGGTTCAATATGCAGGATGCAGAACTGGATCACACCAAGGGTTGGATAGTTCAGTGTTTAAAATCACATGAGGTCTGGTATAGACTTGAGTTTTCCCAAGCAGTGGGAGCTATTAGAGAGTTAGGAGCCAATTCAAGGAAGTGGGTTCTCAGGTATTTGAGAGGGACCAGTAGCAGGGATTCATGCTATGCAGGGTCAGGACTTCACTACATGGGTTTGTAGGTTTGGATGTGGCAGGTTACTTACATGGCAGGAGGTGCACCATAGGTTGTGTGGTGGGTGCTCTTCAGGATTGATCTTGAAGAGGGATACAAGCTAGGAAATAGATTAGATGGGATACAGGTACAGTGCAGCTATTTATCTCTAAGTGGGAGATTGTTAGGTTATGGAGCTAAAAACTTCACTAATGCAAACAAGGGAGGAGGTTGCTGAGAGGTTGCTGAGTTGCAAAGCAACTGGTGTCAGTCTGATCAATCGATGTCGATCAGATTAGTGAAGAGAAGCAACCAATGTCAGTCAGGGATCGGCCGACATCGGTCACCTCCAGGCAGACAGGGACCAATGTTGGTCGCCTGTGCGGTTCAAAACTGTGAGTGTTATAGATAGTTAGTTAACGAACTGAGTGTTTGCATGTCAAGAGCCAATTTTAGACTTGAAGCTGTAGATCTAATTATTGTAATTAGTTGTCTAATTATTGTTTGCATGAGATCTATATATTAGACTGATGGGCTGTATTGTAAAGTGTGCTAGTTTGAGTATAGCAAAGTTAGCTCCTTCTGTGTGTGAAGTGAGCAAGGGTGTTCGTCCTAGTTCCACAGTAGTGCCAAGTGTGGGTGCTAGTTTTGGAGAATCAGAAGGGTTCTTCAGGTGTGTAGGATCTTGGTCAGCAGGTGTGCATGGCTACGTTAGGAGATCTACATGGTAAGTAAGATCATTAATCTGTAGGTGTGTGTGTGTGCGGGATCCAAGTTTGCAGGTGTGCAAGATCAGGGAGGACATCAACACAATAGGGAACAAGATCAGGTAGGATCTACTTGGAGTACATTGTGTACTCGAATAGGGAGCAAAGAGGAAGGCAAGGTAGTTCCTTCCATAAGTAAGATCATTTGGGTTGCAGGTTGTTGCAGTTCAGGGGAGATCTACTTGAAGTACGATTGTGTACTTGGAGTGTGTGGAGCACTTGTGGAGTGCATGGAGCACTTGTGTACTGGCAGTAGTGGATACTGACTGGTTGGAGGTGAACACCAACTCTGTGTTTGAGTTGTGTGTTGGGACCATAAGAGAGAGAGCTTTGAGGGAAGATTTACTGTTTATGCCCTAGAGGTGTGGGAGCCCTAGAGGTGTGTAAGGAAGAAGAACTGTGGCAATCTTCTTTGTTGTATTTCCTTCTAAAGAGTTTTAATACAATTGTGTATTGTCTCTCATATTCTGTGTTATTTCTGAATTCTAGTTACTTGTGTATTTTGGTTAATTTCCACATATTAAGTTGCTTGCTAATCAATTGTGTGCTTCCATAATTCCCAACAAAGGTGGTGGTAGAGTTTTTGGTTGGGTATCTAACATGGATGTATGAACACCTTGCTCATAATGACCCAAACCAAATCCTTTCTAGCCACACCTATAAAGATAAATGTGAGATAAACTAGGCTTACACAGGAAAGAGAAGTCACAAGTAAGTAGTTGTGGTGAACAAGATTGATTACTAACAGTGGGATCTCAATCAATTCCCCCATATGTGAAATTAGTTCAAATGTTAGGGGGGACCATACAAGATGATCGTCCCAATACAAGGATCATTATTGGGGTGCATATGAAGCTTTCCATACTCTTATGGAGTATGGAACATGTTGAGTGCCAACAAACTACATTCTTTGAGTGACAGATTCTTGGAAGTTTCCTCCAAAGAGTTTTTATCAAGAATTTGTGTTTTTGGTATCTGTGTAACTAGGATAATGGAGCTTGTGGAAGCTTTTAAAGTATAATGTAGAGGATATGATGTCTTTAATGGAATGAGAACATCATTGGATCTATAATTCATGTTGCATGTTTTGAAAGAAGGTAGGTTAGTGGGAATAACATGCACTTTCTCATTGTGCGCAAACTTAACCGAGTGGTGCAAAGTTGAGGGCACACATGCCATAGCACGTATCCAAGGTTGTCCAAGTAGTATGTTGTATTAAAACTCTCCCTAGACAATGTAGAAGAGCTTAAGAATTATGCAAGGACCCACATGGATATGTAAGACAATAGTGCCCATCATAGTAGTTGTGGTATCATTAAAGGAGTGGAGCACCACATCAGTTGGAGACATGTATTTTTCAAGAAGGGCTAGATATTTGTAGGAATGAGTGGAGATAATATTAATACTAGTTCCTCCATCGATAATGATACTTTTGACATGAGTTTTATTGATATATGTTGTGATAAAAAGGGTAGAATCCTGATCTTCAGGGTGTTAAAGTGGAATTTTTGAATCACTAAAGGAAATTAGGGAAATGGTGTTAAGAGAGCTAACCAAAGCTACAAGAGGTTGGGGATCATTAGGTTATACCTCAACTGCTTGCAAGGTACTAGTCAAATCTTGATGGTGTTGGGGTGAGTTTTGGATTAACTCATACAAGGACATCTTAATAGGAGTTTGGTGAAGATGTTTCACCATCGAGTTTTGAATAACTTCTAAAGATGTTGGTTTCAAGACACCCAAGATGGAAATCTTGGGATTTCTAGGAGGAGTGTCTTTTGAGAAGGGATGAGCCCAAGTGGAAGTGTCTTTTTCCTTACCTTTATCCTTTTTATTTTATGACTTCATGGCCACATTAATCATGTTGATCTGAAAAATAGGTGAAGGAGGTGGCAAAGGGGGTAAGATAACATCTTTGGGTTTGAATTTAGGTGGAATGGTATGAGGAATTGTGGATTCCACATGTGGAATAACAAGAAGGTTAATGGGAGTATCAACAAAGAGAGTGTCAATATCAAAGTGTTGTTGAATGACTGTCGTGAGAGATTTACAACTCTTAGTATCATGTCTGGGTGAATGATGATATAGACACACTTGTGTATCATCAAACTAGGATGGATTCAATCCAAGAGGGTTATAATGCTTAATAGGAGGAAATATTATCATGGAGGATTACAAAAACTAGCATAGTAAAAATATCTGAGAGATTACGGGTGAGCTAGCACTTGTTGTAATGGGGGTGGACACCTTCTTTGGTTTAGGAGGCACGGGGGTGATTTTGTAAGGAACCTTTTTAGATGGTGGTGGAACCACAAGTTTTGATGACACTTTCTTAGTGGTAGGTGTCATGGTGTTAGATGTGAAAGGTCTACTAGGTGGTAGAGTTATTAGTGGAGGTAAAGTAGAGGGATGTGGCCCCAAAATTAAAGGCAAAGTTGAGGGTGGAAGAGGAAAGGATTGATGAGATCTAGGAAGCTTAACATTCTTCCTTAGTTCAAGATAAAAAAATCCAACTTATGATTGGAGAGTCATATTTAATTTCACTTGTGGATGAGTTAGAATAGAGATCAAGTAAACACCTAAAGACTTGAACTAGTGTAATGTGGCAGACACCTATGAGGGTGAGGGCTCTGACATAAAAGGACAAGCTTATAGTTATTTCAATGAAAAAGCTTTGACTTTGTCAAAGACCTTAGGGTAAAGGGTAGTGATGGGATTGATGATAGAGGATGACACTTGTTGTGTAGGATAAGGAGTTTTAAGTCAGTCCCAAAATACCACATCATCTAGCTTCATATAGTCAAGAAATTATAGAATTACCACTAACCATGAGAAGGGTTTAGATAAAGTTGATTTAGACCTTACGGTTGCTTCTTTAGAAGGCTTAGGTGATTGAGAAAGATGGAAATTGTTGTCCTCTACTACCTCAGGCCAAAGTTGAGAAAGAGCCGCAACAAGGTCTTCTTCAATAGAGATGGGATAACAGACATGGTCTTCCATGGGTGGTGGAGGGGTAGACAAAGAAGGTTCCTCAAGGGGGTAGAGAATAGGTATAATTTCTCACTCAACATGTTGGTGAGGAATAGGTAAAGTATGATCTTTCATAGGTAAAATAAGTGGTAAAATTGGTTAAATTGGTGTAGGAACAATAGGTCTCTCATCTAATGTAGGGGTGGATAACACTAGCTCCTCTAGGTGTGAAGGAGGAGTGGATGGACTACTACCTTTCATCAGTGGAGGAGGGGTAGGCAAATAAGGTTCCATAAGATGGTATAGCATAGGAATGATGTTCCTTTCAACATGTAGTTAAGGAAAAAGTAAGGCATGGTCCTCGAGTGGTAAGAGGATAGGTAAAATGGGTGCAAAATGAACTAGCAATATAGGCTCCTCTTGTGGCAAAAAGAGAGGCAAAGGAGGCCCTTCTACGGGTGAAGTAGGCTCTTCTACCTGAGGAAGAAGAATGGGAAAAAAAATACACTGATTATGGGGAAGGAATAGGTAAAATTGGTGCCTCCTATTATGGGAGAGGTTGGACTGTAGGTAAAGGAAAGACCATATTGACCGTATGGATATTATGATCACATGAGTTATTAGTCATAGTTTAAATAATATTTTGATTCGGTGAATGGTTAGGAAAAGGTTATTTGAACACATCTATATTTTTATTAGTAGGAACATTAGGGTTATCCAAGATGAGGTCACCTCTATCAATCATGTCTTGAAAAATGTTCTTGAATGTTTTATAGTTATTAGAATTGTGTCCTTTGACTTGATGGTAGCCACAAAATTCATCCTCCTTGTACCAAGTAGGAATAGGATGGGAGGGATCAAAATATATAGGAGGCTTGATTTGAGGAAGGGTTATGGTTCCTTATTGAAATAGTTTTTCCAAAATGGAAGTATATGACTCCCCAATAGGATTGTATCATCTTTATTCATACTATTGTTGGAATTGCTTGGTCAGATTTTGTGAGGTCGAGGAATTAGGTTGGTTTGTGGTTGTGGAAGAAGTTGATTTAATGAATAATGAATTAGCGAATCCTTTAGATTTTTGCTTAGAAGGAGAAGGTTTAGAAGAAGAGGAGTCATTTGATTTGGAATTGGCATTCTTACTACGTAACTTGACTCTATCTTCATCTATAGCCCAGATCTCGAGTTTTTGCACTATTGTAAAGGCTTCATCAAATGTGCAGAAAGTTTATACTCGAAGTGTGGATGAAATGTGCTTAGTACATGCCCTCGAGAAGTTCTCAATAAGATCAATTTGGGGTAAAGATAAGGAGAGATGATTGATTAAGCCTCTCCAGTGAGTGACAAAATCTATGATAGACTCATCATCAAATTGTTTAATAGAATAAAGGTCTATAATGGAAACCTTTTTAGAAATGTTGATAGAGAAATGGTCTAGGAATAATTGTATGGGTTGGGTAAATGACAAAAGCGAGTCTTGAGTTATAGAGCTATACCAATTCAAAGCATCACCTAAAAGAGACATAGGGAAGGTATGAAATAGTAACATATCATCATGCCCTATTAAATAACAAACATGTCTAAATTCTTATAAATTTTGTTTTGGGTCCTCTTTACTCTGAAAGTGATTAAATTTGGGGAGTTCCCATTAGTTTGGATAAGGGTGAATAGGCACAAAAGGATGGATGGGATCATTGCATATATGATCATAAGATAACACATTCTTTGAACCCGATATAAATGTCTCTAGATTAGACATTTTATCCATTAGCCTCCTAATGAGGTCTGGAGGAGGATTGGTTTGGGAGAGACCCCCCAAGTTATAGGGAACCTGATAAGAAGTAGAGGTAGCATATGACATAGATTTCTAAGATTGTGTTGATGCAACATAAGGGTAATGAGTCATAGGCTAAGGGAAAAAATAAAATGGGCTTGTCATACTGGGTTAGAGACCATGCTTTGGTTAAATGTTGTTATTGTAGGTTGGGTTGTTGGCATGGTTATAATGGGTGAAGGGTGAGTGATAACTCATGTAATTATAGGTACAAGAGTAGATGGGATGGGTACCACCAAATTCTAAAATGGGGTTAGACATGATTGAACTGCTTGTGGTTTTGAAGGAAGGGAAGTCACGATAAGGGTTAGATGGGACTGGACAGTTGGTGATGCTAAACTTTGGACATTATTTATGGTTGGGTTACTTGTTGAATTGGTGGTTTGAGTGACCATGGGGAACATATTGGGTATATTTGAAACTAAATTTATTTCCATTAGATAAGTTAGCATACCATATAGTGGGCCACCCAAAGAATTGTGGATTTGGCTCATGGCAAGGTAATGTTAAAGGGCTACCACATTATGATCAAAAAATCTAGAAAATTATTGAGCTCCTTCAGGCACAATGGGAATTTGGTTGGGGATAGGAGTATGCTTTATATCTGAATTATGTTCCATGATAGAATCAACAACAAGAGGGGAAGGTGGAAGTGGCTGCTAGCTTATGTAATTAGAAAGAATTTTGTCTTGGCTTCACGTCAATACCATGAAAAAAGAAGTATAAATAATCTTAGAACTTTGTATTAGTGATAAAGTGAGGAAAAACCAAATTTGGGTGTAGGTAGGTAGGTTTTTTTATATTGTTATTTTGATCAAATTGAAAATAACCAAATTACACAGTCACCAATGTCAGTCACTTGACCAATATCGATAAGTTAATGTCTATCAACGTCGATGGATTAAATCGATGTCAGTCACTGTGGAATCCTGAGAGATGAAAAATCCAATATTTTAGAAACTTAGAGGCAAAATATAAGCAAAACAAACGATTTAAGAGGTCTATATAAGGAGGATGAACACTCAAAAAACTTGATATAACAAGTTATACAACCTAAGTATTATGAATAATGTTGATTTTGTAAATCAATGGAAAAACATCCTTACCAACTCAAAAATACAAAAATAAAATAGAAAAGTAAAAAAAGAACATACAGCCACAAATTATTAACTCCTAGAGATTAATTTTAGTCTCATGTTAGCTTATGCCTTAATCAGATAGTGAGATGAGAGTTTGGTTACTGAAGATACTAGAAAGCAATCTAGAGCTTGTTTCAAGTTGGTTTTGGTGCCCAAGAGGAAATCTATGTTAGACCAAGTGCGTGGATTATTATAGGATCTTTCTCCCTACACTTCATGGACCTTAAGCCAAGCCAAGATGCTTAGCTAGAATATACCTTCTATCTAGAGTTTATACTATACCATATAACAGAGTGGGTTCTCCCCTTGGTGGTGAAATCTAAGTAGAATAGCTGGGTAGGATAAGGTGATCCACTAAATGATTAAATCCTAATGGGCCTTATCTCAAGTGAGTTTAGATGTTTTTTTTTGTGTGTGATCTGGTAGTGTAACATGGGTGTATTGTGATTTATTCATAATGCTTGTAATTAACTAGGTGAGCTAATATGCAGTAAGTAAATAATGAAGTGTAGTGAGTTTTAAACCCAAATCTGAAGTGTTTTGATTCAAATGAAAATAATAATGAAATAGGAGAACAGAATGAATTTCACTATCCTAATGTGCACGCAAGAAATAGATAAAGAAGAGATTCTTTTTATCTTGCAATAAAAATGATAAATTTCTTTTAGAAGCAAAAGAAAAAGAAGAGTGACAAAGAAGAAGGAATTTTAGTTTATTGCCTTTAAACAAAAAATAAAATGTTGAATATTTCATTTTGAGGAAAAAGAGAGGGAGAAAGTGCAAGGAATGAAAATTTCACTATAATGCACCTATATGAATGCCTAAAAAAAGAAATGAACCCAAGAAAAACTTTGGGGTCCCACCGGGTGTGCCAAAAATGTTTAACTAAATTTTGAATCTATTTGATGTTTAAGGAGAAATAGAGATGAAGGGTAGGGATTAGAGATTAGAGATAACCCAGATTAGTTGTGCATCATATCTAGATGATGTTGAGCACTCCTCTTTATCTAGGGAGGACTACCTGTGAATAAGAAAGCACTACCACCAAAAATATTTGTTAGTAGGTATATGAGTGGGTTGCCAAGCTATGTGCTTATTCTTGGAAGTGTCAAAGTTCCTTAGGGATGATAGTCCACTTTTTGAAACAAAATGGTAATGAATCAAAAAATGAAAGATAGAGTAAGAGAGAGATATTCATATCATTCTTATAGTCTGAGTGTAGTAGAGAGTGATATAGTGTAGCTAATGTGAGTTATTGGTGTTTTTGGAGGTTGTTTAGGTAGGCTTAGAGAAGTTGATGGAAATACATAGTCATTGATGTCGATTAGGATACCAATGTTGGTAATTAAATATGATCGATTTTAGCTATGTGATCGATGTTGGTAGGGACAGTAGGTTCTCAGGAGGTTGCAGGAGACTTTTATGAGCTGGGAGATAGATATTGATTAGGTTTGTGAGGTTGATAAGAGTCGTAAGAGAGTGGGTAAGACTTAGGTGGGTCTAGATAGAGGGTTGGTATGTTTGAAGCATAGGAAAATAGGTGAAGGAGTTTTACAACTCCTTCACAAGGAGAGTCGAGACATTTGTAAAATGATAAATAGTATAATGTAAAGTAATTGTAAAATGACTATTTAAAGGAACTAAAAAACATAGAGATATACTTAGCTGGTGAAATGGATAAACCGTGAGTGCTATATAGATGGCTATGATGAGGCATGTTATAAGAAATACATGAATAAAAAAGATAAGTGTGTGCTACCGGTTCAAAATAATCCAATCTCTGTGTAGTCTATCAATTACTAATCTAGACTGATTTATGTAGAGTAACGATAAGCCTCGATGTAGAAAGTTGAATGCTAAAGCTTGTACAGAAATTAATTTTTTTATTTCTACTGGCTTGAATATTATCTTAGAATTTGGCTTAACTAACAAATGTCGGTGATCCGATTGACATCCATCGAGCGTTGACTAACATCGATAGCATGAGAATAGGTAAAAGGGCTATTTTTAGCTTATTTTTTGTTCCTTCTCTTACCAAGTGTGGTATTCATTAGAAAATGGTAGAAATGTGATGTTAAGAAGAATGTAGTTAGTTAAGAATTTATGTTAGGGGTGAGAATAAGTCATGGGTAGTTAGGATTAGGGAACTAAGTCTTAAGGTGACTCAGAGGGTAAGAATTAGTCTTAGGATGAGGTGGTGGTAAGAATTAATTAAATGTGTGAGGGGTGAAAACATGGGTCAAAAAGGCTAATTATTAAAACGGGATAGACGGGGGGTTTTGACACAAGGAGTTGCACACATATGTGACATAATTTTGGTGTCTACACATGTATATGTATATGTGTATACATGTGTGTGTGTGTGTTAAGGCATAACCTTTTTTCACCTCACCAAACTATTTTAAATCATATTTATTTCCCCTCACATTTTCATCCTCACATAAGGTTGCATCTTACAATCAAGATTTACATTATTATATTTTTATATAACTACATACAAATGATAATACATGATGCACATGACTTTATTTTGAGATTAATGATTGTAGAAACATGTACCAAACCCTCACTTGAAAATGGTGGCATATATCTAGATATTATACATATAGATTTCATAAATGATATTTGATATAAATAAGGACCAAGAAGTACTACGATGAACTAAGAAGTTTTATATATCTACTTACATAATAATGAAGTAGACTTGAGTTTTCAAAAAATACTTTAAAATTTCTTAAGTACTCAAGAATACTTAAACAAATTTAGTTTTCAATTTTAGTTACACATGAGTTAATTAGGCATGGAAATATGGTTCACATACCATACCATGGATTTTTTCCTATCATTACATTTGTATTTCTATTCATTTCTCTATATTGTGATTAATACATCTAAAAATTGAATGCTTGCATACATTCATGACTATTTTCAAATACATTAGTATTTACTGACACATGCGAGTAGAGCCTAGCCCAAAAATCTAAATGTTTCATCCTTCCTTCCTAAGGTAAGTTTAGGTACCTGATTCAAATTTTATTTTAATTTGACATGCATGCATTAACACATACACCAAAGTGGGGTATTATGAATAATTTTGGTACAACACCCTTTTCCTTATCATACATTATCACACTTGGTCCACTTATGTAGATTTGGCTACTTTTGGATACCTTTCCACCTACATTAAAGTCTCTTTGGCCTGGATCCATATATATTTCATCTAATTCATATAAGATATTGTTTTTTATCTACTTCAAGATCCTAGTAATCCATTATTTATTAAGCCTAATATCCATTTTGAGCATTTTTCCTCCTAGGTTAAAATTGATGGTTTTTTAATTATAATCCATAAAAATTTAGTGGCTTTCCAAAATATTTCCTCTTACTTTTTTAGATCCATCTCACCTTGGCTTGATTCCTTGGGCCTTGAATTTTATTTATCGCTATTCCACAAGGTTGGTCTATATTCGATGTTTCCTATAGATCCATAGATACAAATCAATCATAAGTCATAAACCAAATGAAAAACTATTGGATCTCCACATCTCTACTAGACTTCAATTTTTAATTATATATCAATTCCATTTATTGGTACACTTTTAATGGAGCATACACATTGATCATTCATTTCATATACATCAAATCCTATTCTTGTGCCATCAACAACTTGTGCCAAAATAAGGCTATAGTGGAAGCATATAGTTACATTTGATTTATTTAGGAAAAAAAAGTGGAGCCTTATATCTCACATGGTTTTGGATTTCACTCACATGTACTAGAACTATGTTGACTTTAATTCCAAGTGTGTAACATATGTAGTTATAACTACCTAAGAGTTTGATAGAGTCATCTAACTTTTAGACACTCTTTTATCATAAATGTTAGGATTAGGTCAAGGAGAAAAGGATAATAATTTTAGTGCATTCAATTTTGAAAAGGGAAGTTACAACATTGTGTTTCATCTTCTGCACTTACCTAGAAAATTTTGGAAGACATAAATCATCAAAGGACACAATCAACACCTAGTTATAGAATCAATAACACATAAGGACATAATTAATCACTCTATAATTATGATTAGGACATAATCGACACTTCATCAATTCTAATACAACAAAAGAGAATGGATTTTTAATTGTAGATTCTCAAAATAATACCTAAATATGTCTATTTTCATATTTTTTGTTTTGTTCATTTCCATTTTCTATTCAATTATTTTTTCATACTTTCAATTACCATTTTTAGGAATATCTCATATTTTATTGTCATAATTTACTATTATATGAGATCTAGTTAGTGCCATATATTTAGTGAATTATATAAATAGTATTTATCTCCTAAACTAAAATTCATTAAAATAATCATTTAATAATTTAATTATTCTTCATTAAATTTATAAGCTTTGTCTTTATAGTTTTAACTGACTTTTTTTAAATTTGATCATTGGTTTTATTTAAGAAAAAAAACTATTAATGAGAAATCGGAAGTTTATTTTTCTTGGGAGTTAATTGATTTTTTCTCTTCTTTTTTTCTTGAACATGGATATACTTAATGTACTAAAAACATCAAAATATGTTTCATTATACATAATGAACTTTGAACCCAATTACTCTAACTCTTTATTTGTTTTACTTTTAATCACGTGTCTATCATATTTAGATATTGATATATATTTGAAGCAATCATTTTCATGTGATGTATTCAAGTCTACCAAATAATATATGTTATGACCATTACAAGTTATCATTGAATCCTTCTAATTAATTTTATTTTTTTTGATAAAATCTTGGATCTATCCTTTGTTTAACTACAAAAATATGTGTTGAACATTGTTGAGTTATATGATAGTCACAAAATGCATATTGTTCATAATTTTTAGGAACATAATTATGAATAAGATACCTCTTTTATTGGAGGTAAAGGCATCATACCACACCAAATAAATTTATTCAAGACTTGTTGTGGACTTTTACTAAACATACTGAGTTGTCTATGCATTTTTTGTTGAGTCAAAATAAACGCATGAGATAGTTTTAATATGAAATTGACCGTAATATTAAAATCATTATTATTATAAAAATATAATTATTAATTTTATTCTTAAAGTCTACCTTGTTTGTAAATTTTGAAGCATTATGAGTGAAAATATTTAACTCATATTTGAAAAGCTTTTTATCTAAATATTTTATTTTAAACTTTTAAACAATATGACAAATATAATTAAAAGAATAGTAAATGTTGAATACAATTTTTATTTTTATAATTAATAGCAAGTAATTATAAATTTTAAAAGATTTGAATTTCATTATCTGATAAATCATAACTAATATTAATAGCTATAATATTATAATTATTAATGTGTTCATTACCTCTTTGTTTAATTTGTACTAATTGAGAAAATATAACCTTCATACTAATATTAATTTGAAAAATTAATAGGAAAACATCCACAAGTGTGATGAAATATTGAATTGATCACATACAAGAGCATAAATCTCATAAAGACCATATTATTTTAGGTTATAGAAAAAATATTAGTTAACAACCTATGATTTTGAGAAAAATTTAAAATGAGACATGAAATGACTTAATATGATGTGATGAATCTTATTTTTATTTTTATTTTTTAAAAATTAAATTTATAGAAAAATATTAAAAAAAGATGCAAAATAATTTAATAAACCAAAATATTTTTAAAAATGTCATTTGATGTAATCATCTTAGTAAATTTTTAAAACTTAAGGTTTATTCCTTTTTATTTTGCATGTTATAAAGGAGTTGCATCATAATATCCATTTCAAGAGATGAAGTAGAAATAATAGGTGACACATAACTATATTAATTGATGTTATAGATAAATAAATTAAAATTTGTTAATATTAAAATAAATATATAAGAAATTTTTGATGTTAATAATTAATAAGCTATTGAGATATGTATTGATTTTGAAATATTGAAAGATTGCAAAAATTTTGAGAATACATTTGTAAAATTTAAGATGTTTGGGAATAAATTTGAGGATGTTGACTAAAGATTTGAAAATAATTTTAATATAAAATAAATGCAATTCAAGGATTTGAGAGAAATTTTGGAGAATCTAAGAAAAAATGAAAGGTTGTGAGAACAATTTATAAGAAATTAAGAATAATTTTTTAAATTTGAGAAAAACTAGATAGAAAACAAGATGATCATTACTAGATATATCATTCACTATCTTTCCATAGAAAAAGTATTTCTATAAAAATTCATATAATTAGAATCCATTTTATTTTTCAAGCTTAACTTTAGTCTAAAAAATAATATTTTTAACAACAAAAGGCCTAATTTGGAATAATCTAGTAACCCTTATAATTTTAGATTTCAATTATATACAATTTTAATGTTATAAATAAATTATGAATGGAAATATCATATAAACATACTAGGGTTTTAGTAAATTTCAAAAATGAGATTAATCTAGGGCTTTTGATCAATAATATCAAACATAAAATAGGGTTCGAGTTTATGATTTAGGAGTAGACAATGCAACCTCTAAACAAATATAAAAATGAGATTCTACATATTACATGGCAAATATCTAACTTGAGTTTGTCTATGACAATGCATGTTCACTAAAATGTAGCATCATAAATAATTATACCTCTAATTAAACATCACAATATATGTACAAACATAAAAATAATTATAAATTAGTTATAAAAATTAGCTACAAAGGTAAATACATGGAGTTAAGAAGCATATCTTTAATATGATATTGTATAAGACTTGTTACACCTAATATTGACTTTAGAAATATGTTGTCAGACTATTAAAATTTTCACTTTGGAATATGGCTATGAGATGATACTAATGTTGGGTGTGCCAAATGCGCTTTTGATAAGTACTTGTCTCTTGAACCTAAGTTTAGTTATATGTTTTTTACTTTTGTTCTTCTAATTCTTCACTTTGATTTGTACATTACAACTCTTATGTATTTATTATATCTTGTTCAAATTGCACTACAATCATATAAAAAATCAAATGAATTTATGGGTTTTCATTTAGTGTGTGGCCTTTCATTTATTAAGCTTTTAAGTGGTAAACAAAGATGTTTAAAAAAATTAATTACATTAAAAAAATTGTATAAGTGGGAATTAATTAAGGTTGTAGTATTGCTCCACAATATAATGATACGTTCGACAATGATAAATAGTTTAATAATTATATGATTTTTGTTGCATCTACTTATGATTTATGTGTTAGTTCTTGATTGTTAAATAAACTACATTATTTTTGTATTTATAAAAAATAGAATTTAAATAGGAAATAATTGGTGTACAAGTTGGGGTTCAATAAATGGAAGTAAAAATATAAAGAGAAGGGGTTGAGTGCACCTTGACTTAGTGAAAATTGACAAAATGAACTAGGAGTGTCAGGGGCTCTTTCTAATATGTGACAATAGTGGTAGTGGCACTTTTGATAAGTATTGGGAGCATTCGTACTAATCTTGACCAAAAAATAAAGAGATAAAAAACATGAGAGAATTGTCTTTAAAAATAAGGAGAGAGAGAGAATCATCAAATTTTGATAAGACATACTAACAATAATTAAATCTATTAATGACAAATTAAATATAATAGTGTCAGTTTTAAAGTCTCGTATGCATTCTAAACATTATATGTCTAATATTTTAAATTAAATGCTATTTTAAAACTTAATTTTATATATTAAGAAATGAGCAAAATCTCATAAACTAAAAAAATTTGCTTCAAAAAATAGATTTCTCCAGAATTTGGCAGTGTCAATTAAAAAACTCAAAGTTATATAAATCTATAAACGCAATTTGACTATGCTAAATTTAGTAAGTGAGAAGGGAATTTATTAATCCAATATACAAATCTAGATGATGGTTTTATATTTATCTAATATCATGATAATCATTATAACTTTCTAGTGTTGCGAGACTGTTAGGTCTCTGTTTTTCTTTCCATTTTTCATTTGTCGCCCATGTTCGCTATCTGACACAAGGCTGTTACGCTTTTCATAATCATAATGTTCATTGTATCTGCTAACCCTACATTTTAAAGAAATGCATTTTCATTTCCAAGATTTGCCAATGATGTTGTTAATGACATTTTTCATCCACTTGCTTCCTAAACAATGTTATATAGACGACTTCTCATCATTACCCATGAATTTCTTATGCTTGCAAGTGTCCTCTACCAGATTATTATCCATTAAAATTTCCTTTCTTGCTTTACAAGTTAAGTGCAGGCATGTTGTGATTGTGAAAGAGACTGTCATGCATTAACGAGAGGCTTCTTAAAGTTAGTAAAGAATTTATATTTACAGTCCTCATTCAAAGGAGAATGCATTTACTAAAGGGTTTAAATATTTCAACGATTCTAAGATGGGCTCTTTTGACTTGTGCAATTAGGAGTCCACATGGATGATATGACAAAACCTTTTGCTTATTAATTTTTTTTTCCAAGTGTTTTTTTTTTTTTTAATCAGTGCGGATTTTTTGACCGGAGTTACAATTATTACGAGTTAATTTAAATCACCAACGATTATCATCGGTTTATTATACTACAACGGGATTTATTTTTAGATGGGGTTCGTCACAATCAAGCCACTTTAACCAATGCACCCACATTCCATCATCTTTTTCTTTTAAAGTATTATGAAAGGATATAAGTGATAGTTTATCTTAACTATTTATTTTTTAAATTTTAATAGTAAATATTTTTTTACTTTCAATTTTAAAAGTGTAAATAGATGTGAACGGTTGTTGGTTTAATTGGGAAAGTTGCATGGCTCACAAAGAGCCCATTAGGGATCAATTTTTGTTGTTAGCAAACCTTGACACATGAAAAGGAATGAGACCACAATTGTACCCTAAATGACTTTGGTAAAATAGATACTCCTCACTCCTTAACTCTTAACTAAAAATCATTGCGTAAAACAGTGATTCATCAAAAAAAAAAGTAAACAGATTCAATATTTTATTTAATGATTACAAGTTTCCAAAAAAAATATCTCAATAATTTAATTCTTATGTTTTATATTTTTTCTTTTTTTTTATATATATTTATATTTAAAATATGTTTTTCTTACAATCTTATTAATTTATTCATATCTACTTCGTAATAATTAAACAAAACATTAAATAATAATCTCCATATATATATATATGGATATGGGGCTTATGCACCTAGTGAGCCCCCTTCCCCTAAAATGATTTGCACATTGGAGAAATTTAATTCTTGAGAAGTATGGACACATGCACATCAATAGTGCTATTTCCTCTAATTTATTGAAAGGAGATTAAATAAATGATAAATAATCTACCTTTAAATTGATGGGTTAACCTTAGCCATATTTATCTAAGTCGAACAATCTTTACACTTCTAATACAAAAATCATAAGTAAAAAGTCATACTTGAAAGAGAGAAGGTTATGAACATTCCAATTTGAGAGCTTATCAATTGAAGTCTACGATTATCACTTTATCACCACTATTCATTAATTTAAAAAAATAATTATTAATAAATTCTTCCCTGATAGGTAAGGTCTACTTATTTATGAAATTAAAAAATTGACCTTCCAATTAACATAGAGAAAATTATCTTCTACACCCTTCACTTGCAATCGTATATGAAATAATTGCAACAAAACCTTTCTTCATTCCCACAAACTCCTTTGTGATTGTAATGTGATTGTAATTTTTTTAAGAATGCATTGAGAAAATTAAAAACCCACTTTATGGGTTTCTGGCACCATATGATACCTTTATTGCATAAATGCACAACATCACTAGTCGATATTTTGGAGTCTATTGTTAGCTAAATAGTTTTTGATGAATATATAAAATTATTATAATAAGTATGTAAGCAATTTTAATTCATGGGATTTTCGTATGATAAAATTATTAAAAAAATAAAAATTATCGAAGAAATTTTCTCGTCTTTTTTTATTGATTCTAAAATAGGAAAATAAGTTTCTTTGTCAATTTAACATTTCACCATACATTGGTTTAAGGACAATAAAACAAGGAAAACATTTTGGGACCAATGATAGACAGTTTTTTATCAACGTCCATGCAACATCCATGAAGTTCTAATATAATTCACAAAGAGTTATATTGTGAGTATACCCTTGATAAGACACTTATCCATTTAGACGTCAGAAAATTGCATGTTAAAGAAAAAGGACATGATAGGACAAAGTGGGTGCTTATCATATGTAAGAACAACCTATGAGACATGGTAGACCAAAAACTATTGACATAGTCATAATCCCCATAATTGTGAAGGACACTATGGAGGTTAAAACCCTACCTAATTGTAGTGCACTAACATATACTTTTATTAAGCATGACACTCATTTATTCCATCCCAATGCCAAAAAGAATATTGAAAGACCTCATGTTCACTTCCACCATTGCATTTCCTAGTTTTTGTGTTCCAAGTCCCATAGGATGAGGATGTATTTAGACATGATTTTCTGTCTACATCCTCTAGTTAAGAAGGCATAACATTTGGTAATGTTGTCTTTTTCCAAACATTTGGTATGGACCTCACAAGACATTCTCATAGATATTTATATGGATAAGTGCAGGGAAATGATGGGCTAAAAGGGGGTCTTAAGTGGACATGTTTTTCTTCAAAAACAAAAAACTTCAACTTGTACAGATTATTTGAGACACCTACATTCAAATTTTGAAGATGTCATGTGAACATGAATCGTAGCATTTCAAATCTAGTTTCTAAACTACTAATTTTGTTTTAAAATGGTCAAGTTTAAGTAGGTCAAATATCAGAAATTTGAAGAGGTAGTACTATTTTTTAGAAAAAGCTGAGTATATAGCTTTCTGTGCGGCCCATCATTTTTTTAGCATAGTTTGGTTTTGTTTTAAACCTTTTGATGGAAATTTAAATAAGATCATCTAGTTTGTAACCTATATATTTTTTAAATTAATTCATAAATATATTTTTTTATTAATTTCGCAAGTCAATAGACCCTAAAATATGATCAATAACATATAGTCGACTGTGTGGGCCCCCTAACTACCTAAAAAGAATCAACAAATTAGACTTTTTTTTTAATGTGTATAAAATTAGGTCTAGTTTGTAAACATATAATTTTTTTTAGTTTGAATTGACGAATCAAAAGATATATAAACAAATATGAACATGTATAATTGCGGCATATAGTGTTATAAAAAGACTTAAAAATAAATATAGATAACAATATTAAAAGTGATGAAAATATATATATATATATATATATATATATATATATATTAGGAAGAGGAGAGTGTAGTTAATGTTGTAGTAATGTTTTCAAGAAAAAGTTTGATAAAATTCATAGTGTTTAGCATGGTCGAAGTTGATTTTTTTTGTTTTTAGTTAAAACACACATTCAACTGTGTGTTTGCAGGTCTGTGCCTCAGGCTCAAGAATCCAAGCCATTCTCGAGCCTTTAGGCATGTGTTGTAAATATAAAATATAATAATTTTGTACATAGAAGTATTGCATACATGGTAGTACCGCTTATGAAAATTTATCACATATGTGATTTGTGGTGAAATGCATTTCACCATCCTATTATTTTATTGTAGTTTTTTATATTAATTATGATTCAAACTTATAGCTTGTGGTTTAAGGTTTAGGGTTTAGGGTACAATTATGAAGGAAATTGAGGATAATTTGAGCTACTTGAACCTACTTGTGATTATAAAATGTAATTTTGGGCATAATTAGTCCCAATAGCATCACAAATTGAGCCAATCAATAAATCAGGCCAATAAGTAATGTGGTTTGCATTGAATTAATCCATGTGAATGTAATTTTTACTCTAAAAGATGTTAAGTGGGGTTAAATCAATTGATTTAAGGTTTAAGGTTTACGATTTAAAATTTAGGGTTTAGGGTTTAGGGTATATCTAATTTAGGTTTTAGTGTATAAGGTCTAATCATGAAGGCACATGGGCCAAATTGAGCTCCTTTAACCTATTTGTGACTAGAGAATATGATTTTGGGCTCAATTAGACCTAGGCATGTCATTATAGATTGAGCCAATTAGTCAATCAAGGTAATGAGTGATTCGATGTGGACCAAATTGAGCCCCAAGAACATAATTCTTACTCTAAATGATATTAATTGACGATAAATTGATTAGTTTTAGGTTTAAAATTTAGGGTTTAGGGTCCAATCACGAAGGTAATTGAGCTTATTAAGCCCATTTATGAGTACAAAAAGTGATTTTATGCACAATTAGCCCCAACACCATCATAAATTGAGCCAATTAGCTAATTGGGCCAACAAGTAATGTGATTTTCTTTGAATTAAGTCCCATGAACATAATTAAGTGGCATTAATTTGAATGGTTTAAGGTAAATATGGTTTATGATTTAAGGTTTAGGGCTTATGGCTTAAGGCTTAGGGTATATAAGGTATAAGGTCTAATTGTGAAGGTAATTAAGGCCAATTTCAGCTCCTTTAAGCTATTTGTGACTACATAATGTGATTTTGGGCTTAATTTTCCCCCACCTCATCATAGATTGAGTTAATTAATCAATTAAGTCAATGAGTAATGTGATTTGGGCCAAATTGATCCTTGTGAATGTAATTCTTACTCTAAAGGATGTTAATTAAGGCTAAATCAATTGGTTTACAATTTAGGGTTTAAAATTTGGGGTTTAGGGTGGATAATCATGAAGGTGACTAAGTTTTATGAACCCATTTTTTAGTAAAAAAAGTGATTTTGGGTACAATTAACCCCAACACCATCACAAATAGAGTCAAACAGTTAATTGAGATAATAATTAATGTGATTTGTATTGAATTGATCCCTATGAACATATTTAAGTGAGGTTAAATCAAATGGTTTAAGGTAAATATGGTTTATGATTTAAGGTTTAGGGTTTAGGATTTAGGCCTTAAGGCTTAGGGTATATAGGGTTTAGGTTTTAGGGTATAAGGTCTAATGGTGAAGGCAATTAGGGCCAAATTCAGCTCCTTTAACCTATTTGTGACTATATAATGTGATGTTGGGCTCAATTAGCCCCCACATCATCACATATTGAGCCAATTAGTCAATTGGGGCAATGAGTGATGTGATTTGGGCTAAATTGAGCCTTATGAACATAATTATTAATGTAAATGATGTTAATTGAGGATAAATTAAATGGTTAGGGTTTAGGGTTTAAGATCCAATCATGAAGGCAATTCAGGATAATTTTAGTTGGTTAAACCTATTTATGACCATATAATGTGTTTTTGGGTTCGATTAACCCCTATGCCATCACACATAGAGAGAAATAGTCAACTAGGGTAGTTAGTGATGTGATTTGGACTATATTGAGCCCTATGGACCTAATTTTTAGTCTAAATGAAGGTAATTGGAGATTAAATGATTTGTTTAGGGTTTTAAGAGTTTACGATTTATGGTTTAGGGTTTTTAAGGATTCAATTTATGGATTGAGGTTTAATTTTGAGGGTATAATGTTGAAGAGATCAAGGTTTTAGTCTTAAGGATTTAGGTTAGGGGTGGTTATGCATACATCTAAGACTACATACGTAATAGGACCATGTACATAGTTTTATTACTAGTAAAAAACAAAAAAACATTTAGGTCAATGTCCTTTTTTTTAATCAAGACTTATGTCCCTTGGGTACTTTACTTTGTTTTGTTCTGTACACTACAACTCTATTTTTTTACTGATTTGATGCATGTTCCCACCCTCAAAAGTAAAAAACTTTATCTACTCATGGTTGACTAAAGAGTGCATGTATGTTTTTTAATAATTTTAATATTGTCCCCACTTGTTACTGCACGTCAAGAAGGTCTAATTTTTAATAATTGTATTACTGTCCCCACCCTCAAAATTTGACAACTTTTTTTAATCATGGGTGATGGCTTTTGTAATAATAAGAAGAAAAATTTAAAGCATAAAATATCAGAGGAATTATAAGTGCAGAGAGAAAATCAAAGGCAACAAATGCACAAACTTAATGCAAGTAAGTATACTATCCCTAATGAATTAAATGTCATAAATGATGATGAAATGAATAATGATATTCTACTAAACTTTAGAAGTATAATTGACAATTCTGATAGTATACCAAATTATAATACAAGTCCACATTCAAATTTTATGGTTTTTAATTTTGATGATGATGATAGAATGCATGATGATGTAACTTGCATGGAAACACCAATTTGTGAAAGTAACAATTAATAAAACACGATGGGAACACCATTAAATGAAGAAACTAGTAATGAAGAAAATAATATGGATACACCAAATCAATCAAATTTACCACTAAGAATACCTCCTAGGATTTTGAAAAGAAGACCCATGTATTTAATTTAAATTGATGAAAAAAAATTTAAATCAATGGCTACAAAAATGTCTTGGCACCATATGAGAATAAAATCTAAATTTTTTTGGGACTGACACTTTCACAAATTAAATGAAACTCAAAGATATCAATTATTTGTTACATTGATGAAAGTGCATAAGATGAGACCTATAATGAACACCCTAGGACTAAGAACATCTAATATTGATGGTGTAAACAAGGCAATTGTTGAAAATTTTCATAATGCATATTGTCAAGTAGGTGTGAACAAACACACCAAAGATGGTAATGCTACCTGATATGTTATTACAACTTCTATGGTAAGTTTTCAAACATAGAATAAAATTTTGATTAGACAAACAATCTGAACATTGCACATAAACAAAAAAACACTAATGAAAGTAATTGGAAGATGTAGAAGACTTGATGTTTTTTATAATAATGACTTGTGGGCATTCTCTGATATATTCCCATGAAAATACAAGGCTATAACCAATGCCTTAAGATATTTACTTGTAGAATTTTGGAAAGATAACAAAAGGGTATCACCGAATATTAGAGATGTCATGAAAATAAGAGTTGGTTTTTGTAATTATGAACCATATCCTAAACATTTTTTGGATATGAGTCAAACACAATTGTACTCTAAATTTGTTAAAAAATATCCACATATTTATATTAGTCAAATATATTTTTAAATGGACAAACTCTTCTATGTGAAAATCATTCACACACACACACACAACTTATTGGTGTAGGCAACAAGTTGAATTTTTTATACATTAGGATATTTTCATCATGTTCATTGTACCTTGCATACTAACAACATTTTTAGGAGTGTGGGGTGGAAGTCCCACCAAAATCAGCAAGGTAATTTATTCCATCTATTTTTTGTCAACGATGAGATGGACAATTTATTTATAATAAGGCATGTTTGGATGGAACTTGAAACACTTGTGGTGGATTACTAAAATTGAAAAAATGTACCAATGAGGAGAGTACACATAGAATTGGACAAGAATTGATTGGTTTTAGTAAATATAAATCTATGACATATCAATTAAAATATGGAAAGGAATCTAAAAGGTACGAGCTTGTTATAGAACAAATACATGTTTCCAAATTTATAGACAAATTTAGGGAGGAAATTGTATATGATTATACAAGGCACACACACAGATCGATGGCTAGATGAAAAATTCAAGTTAAGTAAGGACTCATTTCCACTTGGTACTATTGTTCTAGTAGTTGACTTTGCAGAGAATTACACATTGCAACCACAAAGAGAGGCCCAGTCACAATACTGCCATTTAGCATAGTTTTCCCTTTTTGTGCATATAGTATTCATGCATTCACTTGATAGTATAGAGCATGATCAAAAAATATTAAGGGAGTACCACTTCTATGTTAGTGATGATCAAACACATTATTTAGAGTCTATGTAAGGTTATTTTTAGATATTTTATGGCAAGTTGAATCAAAAGAACATTAATTTTAATCAACATTATATTTGGTTGTATAACTGCATGTCATAATTTAAGATTGCACAGATGTTCTAATGGATGATCAGGATGCATGTGACCACTGGTGTACAACATATTTGGAATATCACTAAAGTAGGCCTTGGAAAATGGGAGCATGACAATCCAGGATCATGTGTCAAAAGAGTTCTTGAAAGAGAGGAGTTATTGTTTGAAGAGGTCATTGATTCAACAAATGCAAAAAACATAGTTGAATGGTGTAATAAAATTATGGGCCATGATGCTCAACAAAAGTCCAATGTTTGTAGATATTTGTGGCTGGTGGAGGATAAACAATTGGCAAGGTATGAAGATTGTATTATAGTAATATAATCGATTAAGTTACACTCATTTTTTAGCTCAGATACAGGTTTTTGGATGGTTCATATGAGGCACATGTCATGCTTTTATTTTGCATGCAATGACTCTATTTAGAACACGTGTGAGTCACAAGAATGGGTGGATGAATGGAATTATATGTCTTTAGTTCCAATTAACACTTATCAATTTCCACCAACATTACAACTTATAGATCTAACATCATCACATGACTTTGACCATGTATTTAATCTAGTGAAACTAGGTACCATATATTTATCATGTGTTTCATGTACTAAATGTGGTAAATATATCAACATATCATATTCATAAATCATGTTTTGTTTTGTGATATAGGGCATGTTTATGCAATTATTGCAAATGAGGATAACAAGGAGGGGACAAAATAATACTTATGTTAGTGTGTAGAGGAAAAATAGAAATTGGCTTCTGTAGTCAAAGATGGGGAAAACATTCACTATCCCATTGGGTCTATGGTAGTTACTGGAACTTGGCTTTGATGTTATCCCATAAAAATTCAAATGTATGGTTGTTTGAAGACTATGAAGTACATATGAAGATACTCCACTATTCAAATTTGGTTCTTACAACAAATGTTTAGTTACACAAATATTAGGGTAGGCCATAAAAAAGGAATCTATGTAAGGTTTGTTAATCTGATCATGAAATAATTCTTACTACTATAACGAATAGCGCTGATCCTAGTGGTTCCTTAGATTGAAATCCCAAGATATCTTAACTTCTCAAATGCAAATATGTTTAATTTTATCAAATTTTATTTATTTCTTAGATATTAAATATAAATTTAAATGTAATTTCATATTAACATGTTTTTCATAGGTTAGTGGTGCCAAATTATCTTCCACCTTTATGTGGTTAGCACCGTTAGTAGATAATTCCATATTCTTGAAGTTAAGATAAGCTTTTGGTTCATGTAGATGATTGAGTATTTTACATTTCAATTCATGTAGATGATTCCAACTTCATGTTGTTGGCACCGTTAGTATAAAATCATCTTCCATCTAGGGAAAAGTGGTCTTGAGGCCCAAATGGGTGCTTTATCTCATAACTGGGCATATTCAGATGCCAAGAAAGTTGTATTTTAGGACTGATCAACTGAATCCTCTACTGTGAGTTCATTGATGCTTTGTAATATAATAGAATTTGTGTGAAATTATTGTACTTCTACATGCACGTGATGTTTCTTTTGGTTCATGTATATGAATTAAGGGTTTTTGTTTTACGACTATCCAAAATTTACCTAAAAAACACCAGTTTTGCATTGTAAGGACAAGTGCTCTTGAGGCCAAAATGGGTGATATATCTCCTAACATAGCATACTTTGATGCCATGAACTCAGTCCTATAGTTTTATCCCCACCCTAAACAAGGTGTCAATGTCAATTTTCACCCATGAACCCCCAAAAATAGAGATCTTGCACAATGGCTTACATCTAGGGACAAGTGGCCTTCAGGCCAAAATAGGTGCTCTATCTCCTAATTGGGCATAATCAAATGATAATAATGAAATAATATAAGTTAATACCCATCCCTTACATGTTGGAGATGTAATTTTTCACCCACAAGCCCTCAAAGATGGATATATTGCATTATGGCTTGCATCTTGACAAAATTTCTTGTCAATGTTGCTTGAGGATAGAATTATTGCAAAAAAGGGTATCCACATGGATTCAAAGGCCATGGATATGTAAATGCATGTAAATTTCATATTTGAAGGTGTTATAAGTGATGGAATTCAAAGTAGAGGTCCCATATGTGGACATGTCTATTGGAGGAAAATAACATGTCTCTTAACTACATGAAAGTTGCATTTTAGGACTGATCATTGAATCCTCTACCATGAGTTTTTTGAAATTATGAAACATGAGAGAGATAAGGTGAAAGTATATGAATTTTACATGCACATGATAGTTCTTTTGGTTCATGAATATGACTTATGTTTTTCATTTTATGATTATCCAAAGTTTTCCTATAAAACACCAGTTTTGCCTTGTTGGAACAAGTGGTCTTGAGGCTAGAATGGGTATTCCATCTCCTAACCATACATACTTAGATAATATTAATGGGGTCCTATAGGTTAATCTCCACCACCAACATGGTGTCTATGTTATTTTTCATCCAAATACCCTAGAGATGGATATCTTGCAATGTGGCTTGCATCTTACATCTAGGGATAAGCGGCCTAGAGGTCAGAATGGGTGCTTCATCTCTTAACTAGGCATACTCAAATGCCATGAATGAGTTCCTAGAGGGTAATAAAAACCCCAAAATGGTGTAAATTTTATTTTTCACCCATGATCCCCCAGAGATAGATATCTTGTATTGTGGCTTGTATCTTGCATCTAGGGACAACTGGCCTTGTGACCAGAATGGGTGATTCATCTCCTAACCAAGCATATTCAGATGCAAATAATGTTTTTATAGAGGTTAATCTCCACCCTTTATGTGGTTTTGATGTCATTTTTTAGTGACAAGCCCTTGGAGATAGATATCTCACACTGTGGCTTGCATCTTGATAACATTTCTTATCAATGTTTCTCAAGGCCTTCATTGTTACAAAAAAATTGCATGGATTTAGAGGCCATGGTTATGGTAACACATGTAAATTACACATCCTAAGGTATTTTAAGTTATGGATTTCAAAGAGGAGGTCATCAAAGCAAAAATGTTTATTAAAAGCAAATAACCTGTCTATTAACTACATGAAAGTTGTATTTTAAGACTGATTACTAAATCCTCTGCCATGAGTTCCTTGATGATTTATAATATAAGATATTTGGGGTGAAATTATAGGAATTAAACATGCGCATAATGGTTCTTTTGGTTCATGGATAAGACTTATGATTTTTGTTTTATAGCTATCCAAAATTTGCCTAAGAAATACCAAGTTTGCCTTGTAGGGACAAATGGTCTTAAAGCCAGAATGGGTACTTCGTCACCTAATTAGGAATAATAATATACCATAAATGAGGTCTTAAATGTTAGTCTCCACCCCCAATGTGGTGGAAATGTCATTTTTCACCCATGAGCCCCTGGAGATAGAAATTTTTTTACTGTGGCTTGCATCTTGCACCTAGGGACAAGTGGCCTTGAGGCTAGAATAGGTGCTCCATCTCCTAACTAGGCATACTCAGATGCCAATAATGTGGTCTTAGAGGTTGATCCAAACCCCATATGTGGTGGTGAAATCATTTTTCACCCACAATCCCCTGGAGATAGAGATCTTACATTATGGCTTGCATCTTACATCTATGGACAAGGGGCTTTAAGGATAAAATGGGTGCTTTATCTCCTAATTGGGCATACTATAATTCTATTAATGTGGTCCTAAATGTTAATCCCAACCCCTAATGTGGTGGTGATGTCATTTTTCACCCACAAGCCCTTAGAGATAGATATTTTGGATTATGGCTCACATCTTGACAACATTTATTATCAATGTTGCTCAAGGATAGAATTATTAAAAAAAAAGGGTATTCATGTGGATTTGGATGCCTTGGATATGGTAAAACCTTTAAATTTCACATATCAAGGTGTTGTAAGTGATGTATTTTTAATCGGAGGTCCCATAAGTGAAAATGTCTATTAGAGGCAAATAACATGTCTTTTAACTACAAGAAAGTTACATTTTAGGACTAATCACTGAATCCTCTACCATGAGTCCCTCGATACTTTTTAATATGATATATTTAGGATTAAATTAGAGTAACTAAATATTCATGTGATGGTTATTTTAGTTCCTAGATACAACTTATGGTTTTTATTTTATGATTTTCTAAAGTTTACCTAAAAACACTAGTTTTGCCTTGTAGGGACAAGTGGCCTTGAGGCCAGAATGGGTGATCCATCTCCTAAACGGGCCTACTCAAATGATAATAATTGGGTATTACAGGTTAATAACCACCACTGACATGGTGGTGATATCATTTTTCACCCATGATCCCTTGAATATAGATATATTGAACTGTGGCTTACATCTTGCATCTAGGGACAAGTGGCCTTGAAGTAGGAACAGGTGTTTCATCTCATAACCAACCATACTTGGATTCCATTAATTTTCTCCTATAATTTTATCCCCACCCTAAGTTTTTTGGTGATTTCATTTTTTACCCACAATCCCCTAGAGATAGAGATAATACATTGTGGTTTGCAGCTTGCATTTAGGGACAAGTGGCCTTGAGGCTAAAACAGGTGCTTCATCTCCTAATTAGGGATACTCAGATGCCAAAAATGTGGTATTATAGTTTAATCCTGGCCTCTTACATGGTTTTTATGCCAATTTTCACAAAAAATCCCTTAGAGATGGATATTTCACACTGTGGCTTGCATTTTGACAACATTTCTTGTTAATGTTGCTCGAGGCCAAAATTATTGCAAAAAAGGGTATCTACATGGATTCAAAGGTCATGGTTATTTTAACACATGTAAATTATACATCCCAAGGTTTTTTAAGTGATGTATTGAAAATAGAAGTTCACCGAAGTGTAAATGTTTATGGGAGGCAAATAAATAGTTTCATAAATACAAGAAAGTTACATTTTAGGATAGATCACTGAATCCTCTACCATGAGTTCCTAGATGATTTAAAATATGAGAGATTCAAGGTGAAAGTAAAGGGATTCAACATGCACATTATATATATATATATTTTTTGTGGATATAACTTATGCCTTTTGTTTTATGGCTATCCAAAGTTTGCCTAAAAAAACTAGTTTTGCCTTGCAAAGACAAGTGGTCTTGATGCCATAATGGGTGTTTTGTCTCCTAAATGGGCATAATAAAATGGTAATAATGTGGTAATAGATTTTAAATTATACCCAAAATGTGGTTTATATGGTAGTTTTCACCCATGAACCCTTAGAGATAGAGATCTTGCACTATAAATTACATCTTACATCTAGGGAAATGTCATCTTGAGGCCAAAATAGGTGCTCTGACTCCTAAATGTGTGTAATAAAATTTCAATAATGTGATCATAGGATTTAGTCAACATATCTATCATGGTTTCAATGTTATTTTTTATCCATGAGGCTCTAGAGACAAGAAACAAATTTTTATTGATAGTCTGCCATGGTAACAGGGTTCTATGTATGAGGAAACTTGCTTTTCTTACAACCAAAAGGGATATGTTGGTTAGATTTATTATATTAATATTTTCCTTTCCTAAATAAAGAGTAATAAATTCAATTTAATTATAATTTGGAATTTTTTCAAGGTCTAAGTAGTTGAAACCTTCAAGCAACCCTTTTTTGCGCATTCATAGTCATTTACAGACACTTAGAAGAATATTCTTTTGTTCAAGAAGTAATAGTCTACAAGTATAAGTATAATAGTCTATACGTATAAGTATAATCATTGGTTTTGAAATTTATCATATAAGGATAATTATATTAATCTGTACATGCCTTGTGATAGACATGACATGTAGTGAAAACCACATTTACATTGAAGTATGTAAAAAAACAAGTTGTGCCCCTCCTCATTACTAATTTTAAGATTTTTTTAGGTACTTCATTTATTGTCTCTCCCATAACATTTTCATGTTGTAAATATACACCTATATCAATAGGTTGATGTTTGCATCAAAACTTATACCTACTTTTATCCTTGGTGTATCCTCAATAGCTTCATGTGCATCCAAATATGTCTTTAATGCATGACTTTTATTAAAGAGGGACAAGAGTTATAAAAAAACACATAATGGCTAGCCTTATCAAAAATAGCTATTATACTACAAACATATTATTTAAAAATAGATGTCCCACTGCCTTACCAATTCTACTTAATGTAATAAAACAAACAAAAAATTTAAAAAAAAAAAGAAATTTCTAGAGCAAAGTTCAAAACACATACTTATAAGATATGCTATATATAATGGATTTTCCATAATTACAATCATATTAAATTTTGTATTATATTATGTCTATTTAACATCAAACCAAACCAAACCAAACCATAACATAAAAAAAGTTGTATCTACTTCAAATAATATATTTTATGATCACTGTATGGTAGATTTTTAATGCTCAACAAAAGTGTAAGGCAAACAATGATGTGAAAATGTAATAGAATATGTAATAAATTAAAACAAAATCCAAAACCTAAAATCAATGAGAATATTTATAAATTGAAATTCTAAATAATATATAATGTATATAATATCCGTAAAAGCCATATAAAGGTGTATAAAATGTGAACACAAGTGATACAATATCCTCGATCAATTCTGTATAAGCATAGAATGCTAAAAAACTATACATCAAGCCATATAATAATATGAAAAAAATTCATAAGACACGATCTTAATCATCAAAATGCATCACTCTCTTTACCTTTCTTGTAGAAGCCTCTCCCTTAGATGCCTTGTTCGTAGTTGGAGGTGTCAACTCTAGTTGACTACAAGTCCTCCTCTGCTCAAAACTCACCTGTAACTCCAACTGTTCATATGCAAATATTTTCATCAAATTTACCTTACTAGATTAAGATACTTAAAAATTTAAAAAGTTTTTAAAATGATACAAAAATAATTAATAGGTTCACTTACTGCAATATGTTGGTCACACTTAATTTGGGACTGGCACTTAATACGGTCAATGATCAGTTCATATTGGTGAATGGAAGTGTGAAATAGATCACCAATAGGAGCCAATTATGTGCCCTTGATATATATATATATATATATATATATATATATATATATATATATATATATATATATATATATATATATATATATATATATATATATATTCCAAATTATCTCATAAACATTTAAACCAGTTGACTAAATCATTGAAATATAATAGAAAAAATTATAGATTAAATTATCAACTGTACCATGTCATACCTACTAATTAATTTAACATGACCAAAAGACATCATTGGAGGAGTCTACGTAGACAATTATTTTATGTGTCAGCTATTTGTATAAGTACAAAGGATAATTACAAAACACACATCCATATTTACACTTAAATATTATAATAACTGTCATGTACCTCAGTGAGTTTCTATGTAGATGAAATCATGGTAGAAACACCTATGTTTTCTCCCTCCTAAATAGATGGCAGAGTGTCTAGTGTGGTCATAAAATGAACAAACAAAATATCATTTTTAGTCACTTAAAAATATATATATACAATATCATACATGTATAATGAACCATAACATTAATTAATTCTTAAAAATCACCTCCACATAGGTATACATAGGCATAGTATCAACAACACATGCTTGTGTGGTGTCCAAACTCCTATTATAACATAAAAAAATTCATATACGTTATTGAGATTTCTACATAAAAATTAATTATTACCTTTTAAATTGTACAAATATTTGAAATTTAACAAGTTTTTACAAATAAAATATTAAAGCTACCTAGGAAGTTGCAGCTAATGTGTCCAAATCAAATGTGGACAGATGAAACATAGTGAGGTTGATATCATCTAGGCCTATGGAAATACCACCATGAATGGGCTACATGATATCCTCCTCCTCAGGTCTAGTGTATATCACACCACATGATCTTTAATAGTGATATTTTTGAGTATTAGTGCTAGATGAAGCCTTGCCATATCCATCATCACCAATAGGAGTATGAGAAATCTAGCTCGTATGGTGAATAAGAGCATCATTAAGCACCTTAATTGCATGAAAAGTATCAATATCTATAATCTCCTTAACTATAGAGGGTAAGGTCTCAAGAAGATATGGTTTGTCGATATGCACTCTCGCATGCTAATTAGGTGCATGATATTCTCCTAGCCTATCCTATGAAGAGCCCTTTCCTCTACCAAAGAACTCCACAAATAAAAAAAATTGGAATTTCATTCAACACAAACTCACAATAAAATTTTCTCAAAAAATACATTGGGGCCTCATTATTGTTTCAAGGTAGGTAATCAAATACCATCCACCATCAATCTCAAAAATTTAGTTTGATCAAATGGTGAGTGCACTAGTGAATTGGAATCTATTTGGCTATCACAACAAATGGTGAACTAGTTTTCCCATCAATGAATAAGGCACAAATTTGGGATTTGGTTATATTTTTATCTTTTATAGTGGTTGTAGACAATTTGTTAGAATAATATGCCCTACATCTATTTATATAGTCAACCCACATATCAATATGACATGTTAACAACTCAACTTCACCTAATAGTTTTTGTATCATGTTTTCCAAATTAATTTGGTGGGGGTTGTTTGCATAGGGATCCCTCAATGTCATAATCAAATTCTCAAGTTTGATCTTATTTTCAATGATACAGGCTACTAAATCCTCTTGACTACTTTGGGGGGTTGAGGAACTACAGGAGGGTTAGGAGGGTTTTATGGGTGAGGATGGATAGGAGGGTTTTGTGGGTGAGGAGGGTTAGGTTGTTTTTCAATTCTACTTGCCTCTGTATATACAAGAAAAAAATACAATTTCAAATAAAATGCAATGAAATTAACTAATTTTGTTTGTAAATGCAATAAAATATGTTTGCATAGTTCTCTTCCAGCATACCATTGTCTAATTTGGGTTGTTAGAGTGATCATTGCTCTCCCTAATTACACTTATTTTCTCTTCTCCTATTTTGCTCATGGTTTTCATCAATTCCAAATGAATGGCATTGATGATTTTTTTGATTTTTTTAAAATGATAGAATCATGTATGAAATTGTGTCATTTTAAAACTATGTACATAGTCACACCACATATGCACTTTATATGTGTAAAAACACATATGTAGTTTTGGCTCAGTGATTATTGATCCTATGGCATAGAACCATGTATGTGATGTTTAATAATTGCAGACGTAATTTATTTCTCAATGTTTTGAATATCAAATTTTATTTTAACACTTATTTTGATGATTACAGATTATATTAGTCCATGCATTAGTAGAAGTGATGTTTGGTCATACACCACCAAGGGTGATCCTCAACTTTGCTATAGTCATCACACAATGACATACACTTTTTTAATGTTTGAAACTAAAATTTTTGGATTATATGCGAATTTTTAAGGATATTTGATCCTATATTTATTTTCATTTGATGTCTACTACTAAAAGCCTCCCTATATACTAGTATTTAGTTATCACACTTTTTAGTGTTTAACATTTGAAATAGGTATGAGTTATTATGTTTTTCATAAATAGGAATAATTGGTTTATATTTTTTTCATTAAGTCTAAAATATTGGAATTCAATTATCTTGTATCCAGTGTTTCCCACCAACTTTAAATATCTAGTGACTGATTAGAAGTGTGTCATGATAAGGAATTCATTATATCTTGTTATTATTTTACTAATATTAAAGATTAAGAGAGTATTAATTTAATTATTAAAAACTGATCAATAAATTAAAATGCATAAAATATATAGTAAATACACATATAATTTGTAATTTATTATTTTTACAAATATGTTAAAAGGGGTAAGTACTAAGAAACAAATGACTTATATGGAACTCAGTTATGTAGGATTACAATAGTGACTATGAAACTGATTATATGATGGTGTTGTGAATTAGGAATAGGGCTCTAAAATATTCTAAGATAAAGTCATGTTGTTTGGACTAGGTCGGCCTATGTTGTTGTCTTTAGGGTGTGTCAATATCCTTTATGGGTTTTTCCCTATGTTTGAATTTTATCAGATGTACCTTCACTTGTGGATCATGCATGTATATGCAAATGTTTTCAATTCACTATAAGAATAAATTTGTGCCTTCTTCAATTGAAACCCTAGTCAAATGACAAGCATGAAAAAATGAAATAAAATGGAGGAAGAATGTAATAGTATGGGATTGTGCTTAACCTTAACACCCCATGTGTTGAGCATTACCTACATACCAACACTCTAAAGAGGGATCAAACTCCATGTAGTTCTCCCATACTATGATGATGTGTATGAAATACTAGAAAAATGATATATGTTAGAGCAATCTTAGTGTAGTTATGCACTTGAAAAAGGACTTGTGATCTTATTGTTGTATTCATACCTAGATAAGGGCTACTTGGATTGTATGGATTAAAAATTGGGAAGAATAAGTTCTTTCCTCTCAATGTGTAGCTAGATAATTATGGAATTTATAATAGTGGTAGCCTCTTTCCATCAAGTGAACAAGTGGATAAAAATGTGTTTATATAGTGGTATCGTTGGGATTTCCTTGAATTAGGTTGGGAAACATGTAGGATGACTCATTGTGATGAATTTAAATTTTTTAAATTAGTCATTAATTGGCAAGAGGACAAAATTGATGGATTTAGACACTAATAGCTAGTGAGATTGCCTTGAAGGGCCAATTTTATTGAAGGAGTAGAGACAGATAAACTAGAAATGTGAAATAGTCTAATAGTGAGCCTAGGATACTTAGAATGAGGAATATGAACATTCAGAATCATAGTTGTCTAAAGATATAAGGTTATTTTCATAGAAGTGGAGAAATAGGCATTTAAAGCCATGGAATTGAGTATAGCCTAAGTGTGCATAAGGAGTGGTCACAAGTACATTGTTTTAGCATTAAATGTTAATTTTAGCAACTATATTTTTCCCCTTTATTCTTGTAATGTAGTAAAGTGAAATTACTAGAGTAAAATAAAGAGAGTTATACTTGAGATTACCTATGTTGAGTAGGCTTGGATGTATATCACTATTAGAAATATTGTCATTGATGTCAAAGGTCTAGCATTATTATTGATAAAGGCCCTATTGCATTTAATGATGTTTATAATAGTTATATCTTGGCTAATGTGTGTTAATATTTATGTAATGTTAACGAATATATTTTTGGTTGCATATAAGACAAAAGAAGGGCCCATGGAGAAGTCAAAGAGTCAAGGGGTAAAGACAAAATAAGAATGGGATGCATTTTCCCATGAAGAGTCATCTTGGGGAATTCCAAGAGTCACCAAGTGAAGACAAAAGAGGAAGGGCATAATTTCTCATGAAGGGACACTTTGAGGAATACGAAAAGTCACCAAGATAAAGACAAAAGAGGAAAGGACATTTTTGCTCATGAAGGATCACCACATGACTTTTCAAATGGAAGGATATAAAGGGTCATACAAGTTTGGTGCCATTTTCCATGAGGATTGAAGGGTCACAAAGGGTGAAGGCCAAAGGTTATTTGGAAAGCTATAAATAAAGGCTTGAGAAGCCATTTGTAAATGTGAGATAGTATTTTATTTGATATTGTAATATCTAGCTTAGAAGAGCAATGGGAGAGATGAATATGATTTGTATTTGGTATATCTAGCTTAGAAGAGCAAAGGTGAGAGAGGAAAGAGATATTTTAATGAACTATCATTTGTTCAGATAGAAACATTGAGAGATAGTTGTATGGTATACACAAAGGGGTTGGTGCTCGTGAATTGTTGTTGTGTTGGTGCTCAATAAAGGGGTTGGTGCTCTTGTGGGTTGGTGTTCATGAATTTTTGCTATGTTGGTGCTCAGCAAAGGGGTTGGTGCTCCTGCAAGTTGGTACTTGCAAATATTTTTGTTTGAATTGGTGCTCATTCATATACTTGAGATTGTTCTCATGGTTTTTTACACATTGGGTTTCCACGTTAAATCTGGTGTCTCTCTCTATCTTGTGTGGTGTTTATTATTTCAGTTTTATTGCATATCTTGAATGTTTGGTTTAGTGGAATTTGATTAAGGGAAATTTTTATAAGATATATGATATATTGATTCACCCCCCCCCTCTCAGTATATCCCATGCTTAACAATCACATGTTGAAATGTGCTTTAAGCAAAATTGTAATGAAACATATATAAATTAATCTTTTATTAGAATAAAAATATGAAACCAAAGACAATAAACTTATAGATCAAATAATAAGGAAATAATACACCTTTTCATGTACACAAATTATTGTGTATGTTGGACTAAAACTTATGACAAGAGAGGGTGTAACCCCTTGAGATTTTTTTGTTGAAACACTTAGATTGGACTGTTCATGCCTCAATCCTTATTAGTAATATATTTTTTTCTTAAAAACTCAATATTCACTTGACTTCATCATAGCAAAACTCAAGGGAGTGTAGTAGCTTAGAATCCTTTTATGAATTTTGATAGATCATTCTTGTGTAAAACTAGTGCAAAATTTTAAATAAACTATTGTAGATGGAATAAGATTAATTCAATGCAAAATTTACAAAATACTTGGTCTAAATCTAGTGAAAAATAATATGAACTAACTATGGTGTATGCAACATAGATAATAACACAAATTCCCATTCCTGAACTGTGGAAACTAGTTCCAAACTAAGCAATAGAGTTTTCATGTGCCACACACATGCCCCAAATTTGATGAAAAACATGTCTAACATTATAGAACATGTACTATTTATGATCCCCCTAATATGATGAAAATTTGTAATAATCACGTGTAAATATATGACATTTTTTTTGGGTAACCATTGAAAATTGTTCTATAGGATAAGTATGATTCTAAAAAAATTTAAAAACACTATTTATGATTCCTTATATGAAAGTGCATTGTTTTGGACAACCACGACCTATGTTATTGTCCAAATGGTGTATTATTGTCTAAATAAACTTTCTAGGCAAAAATTGAATATGCATTATGATCAACTAAGTAATTACTATTATTTTTTATTTGTGTAGTGGATTTTTGCTTCTTAGTCTCTAAGGAAAGCCATTATTTATATCCCCTCTTTTGATGTGAGTTGAGAATCATGTACAATAACATAACTTAAATAAAAATGTTATGCAAATGATGTTACAAAAAGACTAAAATATAGATTAATAATGATAACATTAGAGATCATGGCATCATATTGATAATATAAGAAAAATACTAATGTGTGATCCATGTAGAACCAATAATGCAGAGTTTCATGATTAGATAAATGTTATCAACTAGGCATGCAATGAATAAATGATCATATACCGAGTAATTAAAACTGATACCAAACTACCAGTGGAAAATACATAATATTGATTACGACATCAATAAATTGGGTAGATTATGATATCTATCATGACATTGAAAATTAAGCAAACATTATCAAAAAAGATTCATGGCCATGATGTATATAGAAAGAGTACACATAAACCCACACAAAAAATAAAATAAGGCTAAGGGGACACATCCAAAGGACAAGTAGGCTTAAAGACACACAATAAGGCTTAGAGTCACAAATAAGGACAAGTTCAAATGTCCACAATCTATAGAAATAAATACACAAAAAACATGAAACAAATAATCAAACATGATAAACATCCATGAATAATTTAAATTTATCTAAATAATTAATTTGTAACATTATTGCATTTAGAAACTCAAGTGTCTAGTAAATTAGAAATGTGAAAGTAAGTCAACAAATATGGAAGATGCATGCAATGTATTGTAATATAGTAGGAACAAAAGGGATAATAATAGATCTATAAAACCTAAGTAAAATATGCCCCCAACAAACTTGTTGTGATGTATATATAGACACCTAAAAGTGGCCACCAATAACCTCCAACTAGGTTTTTAACCAATTTCTACCAAAGTGCACAATTTAGCTTAAAAACACTAAAATACATTAAAAGAGTTTAAATTATTACATTCAATTGATGATTTTTTCTAGGGTATCATTAAATTGGGCAATGTAATTTATGAAGCAGCTAACTTTGATCAGATTATTTTGACCCAAAATGATATTTTTGCACCTGGGTGCTCTGGATTGATCTTTTCTATAAAATTTATTATACGAGACATGTGCCTTGGTTATTTTGTGTTGTAAACATCCTAAATTAGATAATGGTTCTAACACATCTAATAGTGACTTAAAATTTCAATCCAGTCAAATTTTGAGCTAATAACAAGACATTTTGACCAATTTGATTAATTTGTGTACCAAAGGCAAAAATTTGCATCAAAATTGCCTAATCATGTTTAAAATCTAATTAATTCAAAACATAAGCCTATTTGAGAATTCCATGGAGCTTTCTGAATATTTTTTTTTGGAAATGAATATTGAATATCCACATCATCAAATGACATCATTTCTATGGGGTGGCATCCACAAGCCATAAATGCATAAAATATCAATATTAAGACCCTCCCATGCCTCATCAATGACTCTCATGCCTCATAAATTCCCCTTCTTCCCAAATCATGATGGGGGATATTTATAAATTTTATTTTCATAATTGGATTTATTCATGGCCACACATCTCAATCTTGAGATGGATGGTCATGGTTGATCCTGAACCATTTTGAAAATTTATAAATAAAAGAGCCATGAACATAAATTTTAAGCTATCTTGGTGTAAAATTATAATGCTAAATTTATTTCAAAATCCATTTAAATTAGTGTTATAATGCCAAATTATTCTACCAAGCCAAATCCACAAGCCACATGGTGCCAAGAAGAGGTAGAGGATAGCCAAGATCCATTGCAATAGACCTTTTGAAGTACAAAGCCGAGCAAGCCACTTCAACAAGCTATTTGGAGCATCCAAGGAAGATGAAAGATTTATTTGTCTTTGCATTCTAGTTGTGTTTCTTATTTAGTTTTGTTAATATTATTTCCCCTTGAGATATTATTAGAGTGTTATCTTAGTGTGTTCTATGTTTAGATTTGATTTCATTCTCTAACTCCATACTAATATTCCCCTATTACAATCTTATATTCACAAATGGAGCACTCAATGGGACCTAGCCTCACAAATTTGGTCAAATTTCACTTATAATCAACATACTAACCATTTTCATGTAGGATCTTAGAGTGTGGAGATAAAAAAGGTAAAAATTTGAGCAAATATCTTTTTTTTTGTAAGTCATGATTTTGCTCTCATGACTGTGTAACCCAGATCGACTATGTGACCCAACTCACCCTAACTCAACCCTAACTCACCCTGATTTGACCCCAATGTGACCCCAATTTCCCCCAACTCATCCAAACTTTCCCTAACTTGACTCCAACTCACCCCAACTCACCCCAACTCAACCCCAACTCGACCCCAAGTCACATTGACTCACCCCAACTCAACCTCAACTTGACCCCAACTCAAACCCAACTTGACCCCATCTTGTCCTAACTCGACTATTGACCCCAACTCACCCTGACTCACCCCAACTCAATTGTAAACCAAAATCACTTGGGTAACCTAACTCACTTGTGTAACCCAACTTAACTGTGTAAAACCAAAGAGCTCATTTTTCAAAAGTCCTTGTCTCATCCTTTAAATTGCTTCAAAGAAGGTAGTCATAATCTTGTTTTTATAGGGTCAAGGTAGCATTTGAGCACCATTTTACTTGTTTATACTAAATATATACTTAATTTTAAGAATTTAAAATGAATTAGTCTAATCAAACACTACAATTTGGAAATAAAATACACATGCTAAAACATACACATTTAGAATTTTGGATTTAAAATGAACATAGTTATGTTTTTTCTTATTTTGTTTATCAAAAATCTTTCAAATTTTTCAAGTTGGATATTAACATAATCCAAACATTTAAATTAGTGTTTAAACAATGAACCTAATCAAATCCTAACATGTTGTCAATCTTGTTCAAATTATCTATCTGGGGTCTAAAAAGTACTTAGTTTGTTTTTATGCCATGGAAATTTATCAAGTTTTTACAAGCTAAATCAAATGCCAAAGGGGCAAAACTTCACAACACATTTCATTTGGTTTATTAAAATGAACATAACATCATGCATTTTCATTAGTTTTTCAAACATTCATTTATCATGCCTTGTTTATTTATTGCTTATTTTCAAGAGAAGAGTTGTGAATGCTCTCACATCCATCCTCTTTAGGGAAATTTTGGGATCAATAGTCCCAACTTATTTTTAGGTTGTTTTCAATTATTTCTATTTACACATCTTAAAGCCAAGGGGCTAGTAATGAATCTAATCAACACTTTCAATTTGGTGCAAATAAATTAATCTCACTTCAATTGTTTGTAAACTTGCTTGTTGATTATTTGTTTTAGTGAAAAGAGACATGAGTGTATGCTCTTCCATCCATTCTCTTTTGAGAACTTTTGGGATCAAAAGAATCATTTCATTGCACTTTGAGCCTAGTATAAGGCGTAAAAATAATGTCATTTAAAGCACTTCCCAAAAACTCACAATAGTATTGGGTGATCTTGAGGTGACCATAAAGTCTTTCTATTGTGTCATTTATTTCATGAATCTTGGCTTGTGAAGGGGATTTCATCACTTCCCATAAGTTCTTTCATGAAACTTTGACTTGAAATTTCATCACCCTGCATTGTCTTCAACCCCTATCCATAGGGGGGTATATAAATTGGGATCCCCTCACTAGGACATGGTTTTAGTAGTTAAACCATCTCCATTAGTAGAGGTTAATATTGGGATATTTAATCATGTTGGACATTGCATTACAGTAAGTGATAGATGTTTTAGTTGTAAAAAGGGTAAGACATTTTTACAAGAAGCTATATGACATAGACCCAAATGACTTACACTTATTTTATATGTTGATGTGAAAGTAATATATAATTTATCCATCTAGAACATTCAAAAAATAATTAGTTTATTTAACCCCCCTTTGCCATACCTTGTCAGTTTAGGATTTAAGATGATTAGTTAGTTTTTTTATCTTGGACTTAGATTACTTGGTCTTGTTTGAAAGTCAAAACTTGGTGTTAACAAAAATGACCTAACCAAACACATTGTCTTTTAATTTATTTGAACAAAGAGGCATTATGTTTCCCAAGTGAAAAACAACTTTCTCCTTGTTCAAAATAATCATCATATCTCCTTGTGTCATATCTTCCAATTTGGCCTAGTTATGTTACCCATTTGACTTTAGACCTCTTACCATGTTTTGTTTAAGTCCCTCATTGATAGTTTAAATTCAAAATTAGACTCTTATAAGTTTTAAAGATTGATGTGTTAAATTGGGTTTGAAACTTTGCACTTGACTTATTTTAAATTGAGTTCAATTTCAAATATGAATTGAGGGCCATTTTCAAACTCAACATCATTATCATCATTTACTAAGACTGAAGTCATCTCACATGTTTACTAACACTTTGAGTCCTAGACTTTGAATACCCATCCTATTTTTCCATTTGTCCATTTGATAGCACACTCATGCCTTAGAGAAATTTGTCTAACTTTGTATGTGGGTATCATTTGAGTTAAATAGAGTAGTGTTACGTTGCCAAAATCATGGTAAACCATTTTTTCCCTTAGAGTCTTGAAATAAGTATTTATCACACCTTTTGAGAATTTTAGCATTGTTATGTTTCTCAAATTATTTCACAAGCCTATTCGCATAGATTCCAAGTTGTTTCAAAGTTTCAACCATTTGGAGTTTTCTTTGAGAGCCTTTATCTAGCACGATTATGCCATTCACTTTTGTCTAGTTTGTTTGTTCATAGAGCCTATCCTAATCATTATTTTTGATTTTTTTGGGGACAACATAGCCTTTCTCCAAGATCCTTTTGCTTTATCGCTTATGCCACCTAATCATGTTTATGTTTGATTCCATGTGTCAAATCTATGTCAAATCTATTTTCAAACTTTTTAGATTAAATCAAATCACATCATGCCTTTATTTCAAGTCTATATTTTGATATCAATTTCCTAAGAGTCCTAGTACAACCTATTTAAGCCTAGATTTTAACTCCATGTTTGGACAAAATACATAGCGACTCTTTTCCCTTTCCTAGTTTAGACCTTGTTTGAAACACTTTGACCTAGACTTTTGACATGCTAGTTTTTACTCAGATGTTTGACCTTTTGTGTGTATGAAATTTGACATTAGACAGTTGACGTTAGATAGTTTTATGCCAAGTCTTAGCATAAACCATTTCAAAGATACAACTCCATGATCAAATCATTATTTGGAGATACAGCTCCACCCTTTTGACAAAGATAGACCAAGTTTAAACCATTTGTCCTTTAGACATAGTTTTTTAGATTTTGTAGAACTCTAAGCCTTTTTTTTAGAGCTTTCATCATTTATGTGTACATGTCTAGCTATACTTATGGTGAAATCACATATAGTCCAAGTTATGATAGAATGGTTGCACAAATTTACTATAACCAAATGCTTATTTACAATCCAACTCGATACCTTCATTGGTATGAAAAGGCTTGTGAGGAGGAATTTGTTGAAGACCCAACTATAGATATTATTATTTGGGATATGGATCCATACCCTCTTTACAATAATCATTACATAGAACATATTCAAGAACCAACTTATGATCCAACTAAAGATTAGGATTATATGGTTTATGAGGAGCACTTATATGCTTTAGCTTGTGTGAGATACCAAGCTCCATAATTCCCCAAACTTATCCTTCTAGGACCTCATTCTTTGGCTTGTGTGAACAATCAGACTCCATAATGCCATGCCATTTCTATACCAAGACCTAGTCCTTTAGCTTATGTGAATAACCAAGATTCATAATGCCCTATCATTATCCAACCACTGATCATTATTCATCCATTTCCAATAGTTTCCCACTTTGGAAAACCATATCTAATATAATCACAACCTCAACCAAACCAATCATTCAAAAGGCAAAATGTGTTCAAAACTAGTATTTTCCAACACATTAGAAATCAAGGCCAAGAGGACCAACCAATATATGATTCTTTTGTTAAACCAATAATTTGTGATAAGTTAACCTATGATGAATTACCTTTAAATCATATGGATATTATGGAGGAGTCTCACTATGATGAACCAGTCTTTGTTGAGTCACTTCTTAATGATTATAACCACCTTTGGGAAAATCATTACTTTGACCATATGCCTATTTTTCAAGGGCCTCCCTTTAACAAGCTAGTCTCTAGAGATTTGTCTCTTGACCTTTTTACCATCATAGAGGAGTCCCACTCAGACAAACTAGTTTTTATGGATCCCATTATGCCATCACAAGCCATTAATTTTCAAATACCAAACATTCAACAAGACATCATTGTAACAGAGTAATTATAAAATGAAAAATTAGAGTTAAAGTCAAGTTCTTTTCTTAAATTGACATTACATTTAGCATCAAAATCATAATCAACATCAGTCTCAACATGAGATTCAAAGTCCTTGTAGTCAGAATCAGATTCAAAAATATAATACATTTAAGACCATTACAATATTGGTTACATATGCCTCGTAGATTAGTTTGAATACATTTATGATCCTTCTACAATTTTTTAGGATGATTACTTTATCATCACCACAAGTTCTCTTAATATCTTCTATGAGGATTGTGTTTCCAATCCCCATTCCATTGCCATTCCACATGCCATTACCACCAACCAATATAACCATATTATTGACATTACATCTCCCACAAGTGTTGATTGGGACTAATAGAATCATATTTTTTTGAACTACATCCATGGTGACATAGTAGTTGAAGAAGAGAAAGGAGGCCAAGACCACATTCATGTAGCAAACAAACACTCTCCTAGTGAAACCTTTTTAGAGGCATTAGGGGATAATCAAAGTTCAAACTCATCATCTTCTAGTGAAACCTTTTTGAAGGCACTGGAAGACAGTCAAAGTCAAAATCCAATGTTCATTAGTGAAACCTTCTTGGAGACACTACAATACAATCAAGATAAATTCATTAGTGAAAATGTCATCAAGGCACTAATCACTAAGCACAAAATCTCTTCACTTCATGATGAAGACAAAATCAAAGATCAAATCAAAATAGATTCCAATCTACAACCTAATCAAATGGTAGATACTCTTAGGATTAAATAATAGAAAAATTTGGTGGTCTTATCGAAAGCATATTCAAAGGTCTCAAACCTTTCCATATCCAAAGCTATGTCAAATTTGGTATGAACAACATTACATGTGACTAAAAAAATAGTTCTTCATTTATTTATCTACCATTATACATTATATTATCATCCACCATTCCATTTCCACAACAAACCTATCATCCTAAATTTATCCCTATTTACCATCCATGGTCGCACTTTCCTTTATAGAGGCTATAAAGATACCTTGTCTTGATGTTTGAAGGAATCAGAATCAATGACTAATGAAGATCATAACATCATTTACATCCAAATCTACAACTAGTTCCTGATAGAGAAACTATTTAGATGAGGTGTGGGCTAACAATGAACATGATTGATATTTTTTTATATTATTTATTGATCATAACGTGCATCTCCATTTTAGCAGGTATAACAGAATCATATACCAAAAACCACATCGAGGCCACAAACATGTACCATGTTGTTTTCATTTGCCATTTTAAATTTCCATATCAATTTTCCTTTGTCACATACCTAACCATTCACCCCATCACTTGGGGGCAACCCTTTTACCATTATATCTAATTAATCAAACCATCATTATCCTTAGCAAGACCATACCATCTTATCATTCCATTTTCTATCTAGATCAAAGCCTATTTTTAGTCATCCTACCCAATCCTATTTTCATCTTGGTTCCTTTGGTTCTTTTCACACTTTTCATGAGGGGATTCTGATCAAGTTTTAACTCGTATCAAATCTGTATTTAAATAATAGTCTATGAAATTAGTGTGATAGTTGATCTAGAAAGATATCGTTCATTTTCCATCCTGTATTAAGTTTGTTTATATGAACTTGATTATAATCACCTATGGGAAAATTAGCATTCACAAATATTTCTACTAATTATAACCATCTTTGGGAAAATTAGAATCATTTATCTAATCCATTGTATCCTATTTATAACCATGTATGGGCAAACTAGGGGTAACATTTGTTTATCATGCATTTCTACATCACCTTGTCATCATTATTTTCAATTGACTGGCCATTTCCCAGATTTAAGAACTTGTTGTGACCTATTTAGTTTCTCCCTACCTTTAATATGGATATAATTACTATGAATTCATGTTATTTTGGGACAAATTTGGTCATGCTCAATTCATGTTGAGGTCACCTCAGTCCCATTTTTCCATACACTCTCACTATTTTGTGAGTAATTTAAGCCAAATTCTCTCACCATTTTGTAAGTAGGTATCTTTTCATTCTCTAATGAGTTAAGATACCTCAAAATTCCAAAAAAAATTAAATATTTCAAAAGCCAAAAACATTTACTCTATCTAGGCCTAGTCAGTTATCCTCAATTTACCTTATTGGCATATGGTCATTGTTAAGATGCTTTCTTTTACTTTTAATTTTAGGATTTATATTTGCTTATTTATTTAAAGATGTTTATTTTTTTTTTGTTTCTATGCTTTTTTTTTATTTCTTTGTTTTCTTGCTTGCCTATTTATTTTCTTTCAGCACTATTGCCTTGACTCAATCTATATTTGTTCATTGAGTGATTCCTTACGTACATTATTCTTGAGTCCATCCATATTCATGCGTTAACATTGTCATCATGGGTTTTATAATTGGTACATTATTTTTGACTGTTTATTAGATCGAGAGTCATTCCTTACAAATATTTTGGGATAGCGTTCATGGTGTTTTATCATGATACATGCCATCATGTGCCACAACAAAAATTAGCTTCAAGAAGGTCTACAAGCAATGGAGCCATAAAAGTTTCTCTTTAGCACCTTGGCAAATCCTCCCATTCATCATGATCAAATTAAGTAATTTGACCATTCTAGTTGTATCATTATTTAATTAGGACAAGAATTTCTTCATTGGTAGGTACAACTGAATCATTTATATTTGATCAATCCTTATTCTTATATTCATCTCTTTCATCACTTTGAGTATCCTCGTGTCCCTAGTTATTTATGGATTATTTAGTGATTAGACCATCACATCTACGTTTTCACTTACTCATCTTTAATATATATTCTAGGTTATATCCTTGATTTATGCTTGTTAATCAACCCTAACTGGGGCAAAATCATCTTTATAAAATAATCTAGGTCCTCTTAATAATTATAACCACCTATGTGCAAATCATTATTTTTGACTTTTTTTCTGATTATAACCACCTTTGGGAAAATCAGTAATTTTTAAATCAATGCATGCAAGTATTTCTCATTTGGATTAATCTCAATCACAGGTTAATCTCACCCTTCTTCTTGCTTCTTTTTTGGGGACCCTCCATTCACATATGTGATGGCCACTCCCTCAAGGGGGCATCATCATAGGATTTTCAAAAACCATTTGGAGCTTTGTTCTTCAATCATCATCTTCTATTTGGCATATAGGCCATTTTTCATTATTTTAGAAGACATTGTACCTATAATTTAAAACACCTTCCTAAATAGGGGCAAACTGTAGACACCTAAAAGTAGCCACCGATAACCTCCAACCAGGTTTTTGACCAATTTCTACCAAAGTGTACAATTTGTCTTAAAAACACTAAAACACATTAAAAGAGTTGAAATTATTATATTCATGTGCCAGTTTTTTCCAAGGTATCGTTAAATGGGGAAATGCAATTTATGAAGCAAATAACTTTGATCAGATCATTTTGAGTCAAAATGATATTTTTGCACTTGGGTGCTTTGGATTGCTCTTTTCTATCAAATTTATTATATGAGACACATGTCTTTATTATTTTGTGTTGGCAACATGATAAATGGGATAATAGTTCCAACGCATCTAGCATCAACTTCCAATTCTAATCCAATCAAATTTTGAGCCAATAACAATACATTTTGACCAATTTGATTAATTTGTGCACCAAGAGCCAAAATTTGCATCAAAATTGCCTAATCATGTTTAAAAGCTAATTAATTCAAATCATGAGCCTAATTGAGAATTTCATGGAGCTTTTTGAATATTTATTTTTGGAAATGAATATTGAATATCTACATCATCAAATGACATCATTTCTATGGGGTGGTATGCACAAGCCATAAATGTTTAAAATATCAAGATTAAGACCCTCCAATGCCTCACAAATGCCTCCCATTCCTTATAAATTCCCCTTCTTCCAAAATCATGATGGGGGATATTTATAAATTTTATTTGCATATTTTGATTTATTCATGGCCACACATCTCATTCTTGATATGGATGGTCATGGTTGATCCTGAACCATTTTGAAAATATATAAATAGAAGAGTCATGAACATGAATTTTAAGTTATCTTAGTGCAAAGTTATAATGCTAAATTGATTCTAAAATCCATTACAATTAGTGTTATAATACCAAATTGTTCAACCAAGGCAAAGCCACAAACCACATAGTGCTAAGAGGAGGTGGAGGATAACCAAGCTCCATTGCAACAGACCTTTTGAAGCACAACGCCTAGCAAGCCACTTCAACAATCTATTTGTATCATCCGATAAAGATGAAATATTTATTTGTCTTAGCATTCTAGTTGTGTTTCTTATTTTGTTTTGTTAATATGATCTCCCCTTGATATAGGATTATGGTGTTATCTTAGTTTGTTCTTTGTTTGAATTTGATTTCATTCACTAACACCATACTTATCTCCCCCTATTACAATCCTATGTTCATAATATATAAGTTTTAGAAGGCATGTGACTATTTTGGATCTGATAAACTAGATCATATGTTCACTAGGATAAGTCTATTAGAATGGGACAAGAGGGAAATGTGTTACTATTTGGATTATAATGATTGTGTCTATGTAGGTTTTTTGGGTATGAGGTAATATCACCACATATGACTACATCTAAAAGTAACAACCTATATGTTTCTCAACACACTGAAGTGCACTTGTGAATCATATTTGATATAAAATAGTATTGCATATATCAAAGCAAAAAAAAAAAAGAATACAAAATGAATTACATAGATCATGCATATGTCTTGATTTTTAGAATATTTGTAATATTATATTTTTTTATATTTTTGAATATATATATATATATATATATATATATATATATATACTAAATAATGACTCCCACAAGAGCTTGAAAATAAATAGGTTGTGTATCTAACATAGGAAGGATGACCTCTCATGAATATAAAGTATCATTCCACTATGAAATAATTGTTATGAACTCGAAAACTAAAAAATTATCTAACCTGGTAACATAATCACCACTATCATGATGATAATATATAGTATGTTGTGTATAATTTTTTATCATGATGAGCTTTAGGACCCTTTAAAACCCTTTGTTTAGTATAATAACTCTATGTTGGTGTTATTTGTGGAACATTTATTTTTATCTAATACCAATCTAGGATGGGATGGAGGGTAAAGTGGATTTATTTAATCTATGGAAATTTATATATTGATTAGATTTTCAATGCTAGGTCTCCTCGGAAAATTGACTATCTTCTTATAAATGCTTTGAATATGTTGAACATTTTTGGGTTGCTCAACTAATATTTGTTATGTAAGTAATAACCCATTTATTATACGGGATATTTATATGGAATACCATGATTTGTGACAACCTTGTTAGAAAAAAATGTGTTTCAAACATCTGTGTAATATACAAGGTATTGTATGAAGCTTTTATATCCAATATCATTATAATAACATATTGAATTCTTTTGCATTGGGTACTACTATAAACTTGGTGGCCACATGTGATAGGCCAACCTATAGTGTTAAAGTGATCTCACCAATATAAATCTAAGCATGGCCATTGAATCCCTTTGTTAATATTATTATAATAAGTATATCCTTATTTGTGTATCCAAAACATGAAATAATTTTGATCATGAACATATTCACACTTGGATCATTATCAATTAGAATACTTTGTATACGTTGATGATCAATGTAAGCTCGAATGAAAAAAGAGTGAAAATAAAGATCATCATATACTATCTCATGTTTTGTGATTGTAATAAGTGGTCTTGATGGCATTGACACATGATGTATACTAATTATTTCATTCAAATCATGTTGTGCCATCATATGATCATGATGAGAAGTTGGTGGAGAGTGTTCATTATATGTGTAATGCACTTCTAATTTATCTATTATTTTTTGACTTGTATGCTTAGGAAAATGATAACTAAATATATTCATTTTTTTAATCTCACTTGGTTTTTCCTTTGTAGTATTGGTAGATGTATCCACATCAATTATGTTCTCATCTATTAAATCCCATATGTTATGTCTCAAATTGATGCATTTGTTGGTAGTATGCCTTAGTGCTTTATGAAAATCAGAAAAACATTTTTATCAAATTCTTTTAGAACAAGTTTACTTGCGTTAATATTTTTAATAGGATGGAGTGATATGAGGTGACATTCTAATAAATTTTTAAACACTTTGTATGGAACTTCTATCAAGTTGATAAACGGTCTCCTTGGAGGAGAAGGTAACACAGTTCATGGAGTAGGATTTGAAATTTCTTTCATTGTTTTATTTTGATAACTCTTTATTTCATTTGGATTCACCATATATGGTGGCTTACGTTTATTCTTTGTGTCATAATTATAAACTAGGTTAGTTACATACATTTGATTATTCATTGCCAATAACTTAACCTCTCTTTCCTTAATTGTGTGACATAAATCAATGAATGATAAAAACTTATTAAACAAAATATATTCATGTAGAGGTGGAAGAAAACTCTATTTGAATATATATTTCAATTCCTTATCCACCATATTATTCATAATTTTGGAAAACATGGCCTTATACTATAATCCATTATTTGTGATAGGATTGTTTTTTCTTGTTTGAGGTGAGTAATCTTAGTATATGAGATATTTTCACTTATGATAATTGAGAAATGTGCAAAGACAAAATCTACCAAAGGATTTAGTTCATCAACTAACTAATGTGTTAAATCATAAAATCATATTAGAGCATACTCTTTTAAGCTTTTAGGGAAATAATTGGTCAATAACCTATTGTTGGATGCATAGTCCAAACATGCAGTGTTAAATGCTCTCAAATGTTACTTGGGTTCACCTTTTCCATCATGTGATTTAAGATTAGGTTTCACAAAACTAGGTTAAATTATATTTTTAAATGTGTTGAGCCAATATATTATATAGTTAATTATGTGATTCAAGTGCCTGATTAGGTTTCAAAGCACCTTGTTCCAAATGTAACACTTTAGTCTACTGAGCTACAATGTTCTACATAAAGGATTTTGCATCAATAATATAATGTGTGATAACCATATTTTGTGTAAAGAGTGACTTATTAGAGATTGGCATATTATTTTTTTTGGGTTTATCCCATAGTATATGTTGGTATAAAAAAATATTTAGTGATTTAGATATAGGTAAAGAACCCATAGTAGTAGATGTCTCAAATGATAGAGCAATGTTTGATATTTTAATTTCTAAAAGATTTTTAAAAATATTATGATAATCCTAAGGTTTTCCATAATTTTATATCAAAAATTATAAATAACTTTAACTTTATAAGGATCTATTTCTTTATCATTTGTATGTGGAACTACACCTTTATGTTCATCAGGAAAGTTGATGTTTTCCTGATTATATTGTTCATGCTCTAAATTATTTTCATGCACTTCTATACACTCAAAATTTTCATCATGACTAGATTATCCTAATATAAACTTATTCTTATCCATATAATGTGCTTTATCAAAATAAATATGAGTATGGTCAACTTGAGTACTTCTTAGTCTAGTGCACTTATTCTAAAAGAGGTAGAAGCAACTTTCTTAGATTGCATAAGATATGAAATGGGATCTTGAAATATTTTTATGACCAAATAATATAAATAATATGAAAACATTAACACATTAATTGAAATAATAAAAGGAAGGAAATAAATCATAGTTACATGAATGGTTAGGGTTTTAAATTATTGAACAATAAATGGGTTCATCAATATATTTTATAAAAAATGGAGTTTAAGAGAGTATTGATCTAGTTATGACAAATTGGTCTATAAATCATAATGTATAAAATATAAAATAAATATATATTATTTATTTTGAATTTACTATTTTTATAAATATGCTAAAATGGGAAAGTACTAAGAAATGGATGACTTAGTTGGAACTTGGGTAATTGAGATTTCAACAATAACTATGAAACTAGTTATAGGGTTGTATGATGGTGTTATGAATTATGAATATGCTTCCACACTATTATTGGACAAGGCCATGCAATTTGGATTATAATGGACTACATTATTGTATTTAGGTTTCATTGATATCCTTTACAATTTTTTCCCTCCATGTGAATTCTTTTAGATGTGACTTTGCTTATGGATCCTGTGTATATGAATATTTTTTTGATTTGATATGGAATCCATTATGTACCTTATTTTTCATGTCAAACCCTAGTTAAATGATAAGGAAGAAAAAATGTATTAAAATTGGGGAGTAGGGTAATATGATGCGGTTGTGCTTGACCTCAACACCCCATGTGTTGATTGTTTCCTACATAGTAATACTCCAAAAATGGATCAAAAACCATGTATTTATCTCATGTTATAGTGGTGTGAATGAAATACATGAGAAATATTATATGTTGGTGCAATATTGGAGTAATTGTGTGCTTAAACAATGGCTTATGACCTTATTATTGTATGCATACTTAGCTTAGGCTAATTAAACTGTATGGATTTATAATTGGGAATAATAGGTGTTTTCCTCTCAATATGCATTAGATAATTTTAAAATTTGCAATAGTGGTAGCATCTTGTCATCTTGTGAATAAATGGATAGAAAATGTGCTTATATAGTGGTATTTTGGGGATTTTATTGAAGTGAACTTACAAAACATGTGGGGTGACCCATTGTGATAAATTTGAATTATATAAATTAGTAAGAGAATGAAATAGTGGATTCAAATATTACTAGCTAATGGGATTGTCTTGAAGGAGTGGTTTCATCTAAGGAGTAGAGATAACTAAACTAGAAGTGTGAATTAGTCCAAGAGTGAGTCTAGTTTACTTGGAATGAGGAATAAGAACATTCAATATCAAATTTATCTAAGTATAAAGGGTCATCTACATAGAAGTAAAGGAATATTAGTTTAAAACCAGGTAATTTAACATATGTTAAATCTACATAATGAGTGGTCACAAGTATAATTTTTAACTATCAAATGTTAATTTAAGTAACTATAGTTATTTAGTTAATTTATTTGTGTTTTATTTATATGTAATTTAGTGTTTTTTATTAATGAATATTTTGACTAGAAATAAGAAATGACATTAAAAACAACCAAAATTGACCTCAGTTCAATATAAATGACCACATTCAGCTACAAATCTAGCATGTATGATCATAACCAACTGAAGATGATATCTATGGATTATATAACACCTCAATCTTGTAAACTTGGCACACTCAAAAATTTGTTGTTTATTTTAATTTTATACCTTTTCCCACTTCCAAAAGTCTCACATGTACTCTACCTTATGCCCCTTAGCCTATCTCTTAGTCTCACCAATCTTATGTTGATGACCCAATCCTTCTATCTTGCCCAAAATGCTTACAATGTAATTATCTTCCACCTCTATAAGTTATGAGCCTATACTTACTTTCTTTCTCCTTAGACATTAATGTCTAGGATAAACACTATCATTGAAATTAGTGTTCTAACCCAATGCAAGTCTCTAGTTTCTTAAAGTCATATATTTAGAAAATTAAATGTATCCTAATGGTCAACCTAAGTGCTTTAATTCAAGTTACTTCTCCAAAGGATTGATATAAATATAAGATCAACCCTCATTCATTTCACACCTAAAAAAGTCCTAACACAAACTAAGGCAACCTTCAAAATTATTCAATCAAGCACACAATAAAGGTAAACTTTCCTATTTTCTCATATTCTCATATCAGTCATACGAAAAACACATATATAGGTTTGAAGTACTAAAGGATTCACCCTAGAGTTTGATTTTCTAAGTTAAAAGCTAGATCATTGTTGTACTTGATTTTTCACATATTATACGATTCACACACAAGATAACATGCATCAGAGAACTACATCAATCTAATGCCCTCTTCAAAGCATTGGCTATATAGGTAGCATTCACTAATATAGAGGTATTTGGGGTCAGTATGACACTATGTTCCCACAAATATATTTTTCCCCAAGGTCATTATGAAGATGAAAAACTAGGGTTTTAAAAATCCATGAGGAATGATAGTCCATGACCTAGATTTGAATGCACTAGAGCAAGGGCAGACTCACACCTAAAATCATCTAGGTCGTCACACCCTTTTCGAATAGGTATTCTTACATGAAACTTATGTCAAACCCAGTTAGTAGTATTAACACAACCATCCTAGGCTAACATTAGTGTCTGATGTTCTAGAAGCATCAGATTTAGAATCTGATGACTATTCTAGGATTATATTCCATTTTTATTTTTACTTGTTCTACATCTAACACTTTGTTAGAATTAAAACAAGTTAAGTATATTACTTGTAATTTCTTACATAGATTAGTTTTTACTTTCTATATTTAGCCTATACTCAACATAATAAATTTAGTGTATGTTTATATCTAAATTTAGCACCCAATTAGCTTGTTATATATATTATTATAACCCTTATGCATTGTGATTTATATATATCCCTTTAATATTAATCTAAGGATAACTTCAAACTCATAGATTCCATTTTAGGGTTAAACATTTCGTGAACCTGATCTTTGAACATCCAACCCTATGAAAATTAGGGTTTTCTAATCTTTTATGTTGTTAATACCTAATTGATATAATTTTACAATCACATTTGCTATGGATACCTCTATTAGTTATTTCATGGCCAAATACCTTACAGTTGTTATGGTTTTTTTTATATCTCAAGGTTGGTTAAATCCATCAAATACATAAGGGATTCAAAACTTGTGTTTCTGCATACTCCCTATTATTCTAATGTTTACAATGAGATTTTAGCTGTCACTACAAAGTACCAAAGGGAGTGCATGAAACAATCATTCTCCCTATGTCATGTTACTTTCCAATCTAATGATAGTATTACCACAACCTTAATTTTGGACTTGTTGTATCAGTAAATCCATTACAAGAATGTCCTTTTGGATGCATTATGTATGACCCTACTCCCTTGTAATGTTGAACCACCATATTTGGCCTCTATCTTATGTTACATAAAATAGATAAGACTTATTATATCCTTTGAAAAGGATGATTTACTACCTCAAAATATTATAAATAATTTTTTTCCACTCTACATCTAGGTGTGCATTTGTAATAAATTGATAAAATGAGTTCTTGTGGACAATGGTTCAGGACTCAACATTCACAACATATCCTTTATTTATTTAATTGGTATTAGACCTTTAGATGAGGAACCATTTAATATGATAATAAAGGGATTTGACAATATTTTAACACAATTATTAGAGAAAATAACATTGAATAATAATGTGGGTCCCCATATATTGCCCACTTTGTGCCAAGTTATGCTAAATGATTTGAACTATACTATTCTTTTAGTATGGATTGGATACATGAGATGTATGTGGTTCCCTCTACATTAAATTCATGCTTAAATTTTATTCATTATGGATTTTTTATAGGTCTAATAGATACTTATCCTTTCAAACATTGTGCAATGGTATAACAACCCAATAATACTACACTGCAACCTTATAATCCCTATTTAATTTCCCAGTATTTACTCAAATATGGGTATAAAGGACAAGGGATAGGTAAAAATGAGAAAGTAATAGCTCAACATCTTGTGCCTACATATAATACAAATTGGTAAGGTTTGGATTTTTTAGAAAAAGCTACAAGGCACAAACATATCTCTAGTAGTACTATTTATTTTCAAAAGGCCATAATGAAATGTATGCATATTTCCACAACTGACCTCATATTAGTCAACCATCACCTATTAGATGATTATTATTCCCCAAAACATTTGACATTGGATGGGTTTTTCAATAATGAATCATTACTAGATTACTTGGGGGCATATGAAGATCTCCCTTCCTCCTATCATAAAAATAGGTATTCTCATGCCAACTCTATGCATTCTTACTTTGGTGAGAAAGATAATACCAATTTCCAAAATGATTCATAACATTATATTCCTACCACACCATTCATATCAAATAAATCTATATTGTTAAACAAAGAAATACTCAAGTACAACTTGGGGATAGATAATGACCCTTGAATAGTTTTACTTGCTACCATGATACAAGAAGATGAAGGAAAAACCTATCAACAAGTCCTCCATGATTTTACTAAACTATTTTCTTGGGATTAATTAGATATTCCTGGGATTAATCCATTGGTGTAACTGTATAACATATTATTAAACCCAACTGCAAAATTGATAAAAACTAAAAATTCAAAAAATGCATCCTAAAGTGGCATTATTGGTAAGAGATGGAATTCAAAAAAACTCTTAGACATCATTTTTATAAGATCCATTGCACATTATTATTGGGTATCTAATATTTTCCCTATAAAAAAACCCAATGGTGACATTTAATGTTGTACCAATTACTATAATTTAAACAAGGCTTATCCTAAAGATGTTTTCCTATTACCTAATATTGACATGATTATAGATTTTAAATTCAGATATGAAATATTTTAATTTAAGGATGAATTTACAAAATACAGCCAAATCAAAATTAACCCAGTAGATCAATAAAATACCACATTTAACACTCATTGGGGTACATTTTCTTATATAGTCATGCCCTTTGGAATAAAAAATGCAGGAGCTACATATCAAGGGGTCATGACTCATATATTTCATGATTTTATACACAAAACTATTGAGTATTATGTTTATGATTTACTTGAAAAATCCAAACATCACCAAGACCAAGCTATTGATTAAAAAAATTGATCACTTGCATAAGTTCAATGTTTGATTAAATCGAAAAAAGTGTGTTTTTGGGGTATCTTCAGGAAAACTCCCAAGATACATTATTTATTAACAAGGCATTGAGTTTGATATAAAAATGTAAAATATATTATAGAAATGCCACCACCAACCAATCTAAATTAATTACAATGTTCACAGGGCCAAATTTAGGTTATTTGCATTTCATTTCCCATTCAATTGATAAAACAATCCCTTTCACCTATTTACTAAAAAAGATACAAAATTTATATGAGATAATTTATGTCAGCAAAGTTTTGATAAAATCAAAACTTATTTATCTAACCCACTTCTACTTATGCCTCCTATTCTAGATAGACCATTAATTATTTATATATTGGCCACCCATGAGGTCCTAAGGGCCCTTCAAGCACAAATTAATGATAATGACAAAGAGCGTGCAATCTATTATATCATTCGTTAGTTAGTTGATTATTAATGTAAATATACATTAATGGAAAAACTATATTTAACTTTATTTTTTGTTAATCATAAATTATGACATTATTTTCCCAATAATGAGATTAATTTTATAATAAAAGAAGATCCATTAAGGTTCTTTATGAACAAAACACACCTAACCAAACATATATCAAAATGGGTGATCCATATTACATATTTTAATCTAATATTTCTAGCCCAAAATTCTATAAAAGGACAAGTCATAGCTGACCAATTAATAGTGGATCCTTTACCAAATTCTTTTAGACTCATCGACGCTTTCTGAGATGATTTTGAAGCATATAATATATGTTCCAATCCATGGATAATGTTATTTTATGGATCAAAATGTAAAACAAAGGTAGGTGTTGGTATTGTATTTTGTACCCCTAAGGGTGAATACATTCCTTTCTCTTAAAAATCAGATTTTTATTGCACCACCAATATAGCTAAATATGAGGCCTTAATCATAGGATTATCCATAGTACATAAGCTTCACATAAAAAACATCCAAGTTTTTGATGATTCCTAGTTGGTTGTTAATCAAGTTACTAATCATTATCAAACCAAAGAAAAAAATCTTTTTCCATATAATTAAATGGTAGATAAACTCACAAAGACATTTGACACATTTTTTATTGACAGTATTCCAAGTAAAGATAACTGCCAAGTAGATGTCATGACAAGTACGACATCTTTGATAAATTTTAATGATGATCATATAGAATTTACAATATGAAAACTATGAAATCCTTCCATTTCTTCCAATAAAATGAACACCTTGGTCATTCTTGAAATTCCTCGTAGTACTATAAACATAGAATCATAAGATGATATTTATAATTTTATTTATTGTGCTTATATACCAGACCATTTTTTATGAAATGATAAACAAAAATTAGAACATAAAGAACTTAATTATGTTATTATTGGAAATGATTTGTTCAAGAAAAGTTTTGATGAATAATTACTTTGATGCTTAAAAAAGATGAGGCCCGCACTGCACTCTTGGAAATACATTATAGTGAGTGTGGTGGGAATTTCAATGGATGTGCCATGTCTCAAAAATTATTATGCCAAGGTTAGTGTTGGCCTACAATAGAACAAGAATGTATCAAACATGCAAAACTATGTTTACAATGTCTAAAATATGATAATTTGAATTTGCATCATCACATGAGTTATAGCCAATTATTTCACCATGGCCTTTTTCCTTATGTGGATTTGACTTAATTGGAAGGTAAAACTAGTATCCACAGGTGGATACAAATTCATCTTCATAGCTAAAAAATATTTCATAAATTGGGTAGAAATAATTCCACTTAAATTTACCATAGGGGTTGACATATGTAGATTTATAATGACCAATATTATTTAACATTTTGGCATACCCTCAACTATTATTTATGATAATGTATCATAATTTAAAAACAAGACAATAATTTTTTTTTAGTAAATATGAAATTAATCATAACTTTTCTAAAATTTATTACCCACAGGGCAATGGCCAAGTAGAGGCAACCAAAAAGACAATTATCAAAATACTTGGCAAAATAGTGTATGCACTAATTAACACCAACACTAGAAAATGTATGCACTAATAAGACATGTTATATGATCTACGGGCATACCAAACTAGTGTATGCACACCTACTTAGGCCACACCTTAGTCTTTGATTTATGGTACAGAGGTAATCTTACCAATTGAACTTGAGATACCATTACATTTTTATCTAAAATAAAATCAAAGATAATGAATGCCATGAAAAGAGATTGCATCAGTTACATATGTTGAGTGCCAAACTCAAATAAGCTACTGAGCACTTATGTGTTTATCAATATTAGGTAAAATAAGCATATAACAAGAAGGCTCAGTCATGCGACTTTGATGTGGGTGACCTAGTACTAAAATAAAAATAAAAGAATACTAATGCAGAAAAAGACAAAAGAGGAAAGTTCAAACCAAATCCATTAGGAACATTTATAGTTAGAGAAAAGATATGAAAAGGTGTATATTATCTCACTAAACTTGAAATAAAGACTTTGAAAATCCCAATGAAAACTATGCACTTGCATAGAATATTACATAAAAATCATTCCAAAAATACCTAAAAAAATAAAAAACATTCAAGACTCCAAAAATATTTTCGGCACCTTCATGTCCAGTTGGCTCCTTGGCATCTATGTGTTAGTTCCATGTTGATGGATATCATACTTATTACTTATCCATATACACATGTGTTTCATATTTATATTTGAGTGTGATAAAAGCATACACAGATACATGATCAATTCTTATTTTGGATGTTGGGCCTTACCTCTACTCCTAACATGTAGACATTAGGGGCATCCACTTCTTTGATCTTGATACACACAAGTTATATGATTTGATTATCACATTTAATTATCATGTTTGATCTTACATGTGTACTTACACATGCCTTTATCCATGAGTATATATTACACAAGGTACTTGATATGCTATACACTTGACATTTTTTCCTAACATATTAGATCCATGGGCTATGATGACGTATTTATGTTGGTTACTTATGCTTTATTTTATGCACTTATTTGAGTGTTTTACCTTGTTATTGTTTTTTTTTTTTTGAGTATTTGAATATGTTCCTTTGCCTATGACCCCCGTGCCTATGTCTAATTTCATTGATATTTGCATATGTCATTGTTTGTTGTATGGACATTTGAATATGTCATCCTTACTTTTGAGGACATTTGACTAAGTCATGTCCCTTTTATTGTGTATAATTTGAGCATGCCTCTTATTTTTGGCCTTCTTGTACCATTACCTTTTGACTTACTTTTAAGTACTTTTATGTGTGCACTTATTTTCTTAATGATATTGTACTTTTACTTTCTAGACATTATCATGATCCTTATCATGTATCTTAGGCCTTCATGTGATCACATTGGTTTTATGTGTTTAAATGTTATATCTACCTAGTCATGTTCCTTCTATATGCTACATGGTTACATTCATAGATTTTATAGTTGTCTTATCCTTTTGAGGTGAGGTAACTAATAGTTCATATCTTTCTCTCATCTCAAAGGGGGGTATATTAATGGGGGCGTTTTATAGAGGCATGTTCTCTACACTTGACATAATTTTAATATTCAATGGAGGTATGTCATATGGATATGGCTTCCACACATTCATAGTTTTTAGATTCAGTAGGAGCATGCTTCGGAAGCACGTTCTCCACACTTATTCAGTATTCAACATATTCATATTATAGTGGTGGCATATTTTGGAAACATTTTCTCCACATTGGTAATTATATTAGTTTTCAGATTTATTTACATATATTGGGGGTATGCTTTGGAATCATGTTCTCCACATAGTTTTTTTGAATTGGTCAAAGTACATAATTATATGATTTAGATTCACAGTTTTAGTAGAATTATATACATTGGTACCATTATTATACATAGTTTTGGCATGATACATATCTAAGGTAAATATGCTATGAAATATGTCCCTAATATTCAAAATTCAAATCTATTTCATATTCTAAAACTCTTTTATGAACTCTTATCACATCATAGACTTTTACGTATTGATATTGTTGTCACCAAATCTTTCACCCTAGAAGAAGTTATTCAAGCTTCTTCTAGATTTGGGAAACATGGGAACATTTCCAAGTATGTGGGTGTACCTATATTAGAGATGAGCCTATATATTTAAGGGTTATCTCCCTAAATATATCATGCAATACTTATCACTTAAACTACTACTTACTTATGGGAAAAAGAGTTAGAGGATGCATAAATTGAACCTACTCTAAAGCAGTTGATGCACCAAAATATCTTCCACATGACCATCATATTTATACCATGATGAAACAAGGAATATAAACTAGTCTCTAAGTATTAATGGGTTCCAACATGAGCATTTCAATATAGAGGTGAGATTTGAGAAACAACACAAGGCACATGAACCAGAGGGCATATTACACACTTCAAAGATAATTTTCCACTTGAAAAAGAATCACATACTAAACTACACTATATATGACATGTTAGACTAGGGACTCTTGCTCAAACATGAAATTATAATGGAAGGAAGGATGGATAATTATCACTTCTCATCACCATACACCACTTACAGACTTAGACAATTGCTCAAAACTCAAAAACTGACTTGCATTAATATTCAAAGGAAAAATATGGCATCAGTCCATCAGGGCTTTGCAATACATGGTGTGGTCTCCTTACAAAGGCCAAAATGACATATACTTATAGCATTTAAGAGATATAAATGGTAAAATAAAAGTCTCAAGGGGAATCAAATGAGCTTAACCTCATTTCAACCATAATTACAACTATCTCAACCAGTATGCTTCTTTGAAACTTCCTGATTGATCTAGTTAATCTCAAGAAGTTGAAACCATTCATTATTCCTTCAATCATGATCTAATATAGTTAAAATGATGGGGTTAAGTGTTTTCAATCTAAATTCTATCATAAATATAATTAGAACAATCAGATCCATATGTTATAAATTTATCGTAGTGCTAACTACTCTAAACAAGTTTGTCATGGTATGCACAGTGGAGAGAAGGGGTCCCTTTCATGTAGTTGGTCTTAGAGATGAAATCATTGGGGTCTATGTGTATGCCTTCATGACATCCTTTGTAATTCTATCTCGTTCTAAATGAATCATGATTGAACTTGCATTCATGCTCATGGTTCCTCTATAGATGGAAAACCAATCTTAGACTATTGGTTTTCCTATAGTCATTATATTATGACACTCTGCTCGATGCCTGGTTCTTATTAGGTCCACATAGATCCATTATGTCATTGCAAGTACTAAGGGTTCACTATGTTTATAGGTCCCTTTTAGAATGGCAAACATAGTCATAAGACAATGATGTAATCTTTAAAAAATGGACCTTGTATGTTATAAATTATGAACCAAAGGTCTGTAATGATCTTCAATGGCATCCCTATATGTTTTTGATCACCTAAATACATCATTGTGTTATTTTCATGGTGTTGGATCAGGATTTAATGATAGATCAATGACCCTACAATACCCATTTGGCTTGGTTAAAAATGATTTATTGACTTATATTGAAAGTCTTGGACTCACCTACATTCTAACTAGTTGTTGATATCTGACTCAACTTATTGACATATTAACCTTTTACTCACACCATTGACCCTACTAGGTATGAATTATTGTGATTCATTGATCTTTCCCTTGATTTTTCAACTCTATCCAAGCTTATGCTATATGGTAGCCTTGTATTTTATTTTAGGATCTTATTGTCAGTCTATCAACTCATGCACTTATGCCACATGTCAATGTCTCAAACTCCTTGACTATTTGACTCATCGCATACTATTAGTTCAAGATGTATGATATAATGCAGACCATTATATCTATTGGGACCCACTATTTTAAAACCAATAGATATTTCATGAGCTTAAAATTGATGTCCTTTATGCCATCAAATTGTGTTTGCATGACCATATTTAACATTCACATGAATATCAAATTTAAGCTCAAAAGGATTTGGTTTACTCAAACTTAAACTTGATGTTAGCATGAATGTATCATGTTGTAGGTCCATCATTATAATCTTATAACTTGAGCCAAACGGCTCACACGAACTCAAAAAATTAAGAGCATGTTCTCGGCATGAATACCTACTTGGTGCTATAATATTTTGGCTTGTAGGGGCTTCTTGAGTTAATATAAAAATTGCACAAATGAGCTGGTTAGTTCATTTTTGGATGATGTCCTAGACACCTAGCTCTTTATACTCGACAAAATTAACTTTGAATGCTTAAATCTTGAGATAGAAGGCTCATCAAGATATGAAAATTATAGAGCATGATATTAGCACAAGGACATTGATTGCACATGGTCTGATGATCACACGAAGCTTTTTTAGCATATTTAAAAAATGCATAAGCAAGTTATTTCATTTTGGTTTCCATGTGAATTCTTGATGATTATCTAACTTCGCAATGCTTGTTCATGAACTTTAGTAGCTCTGAATGGACTCCTTAAGGCATGTGTAGACCCGTCCCATAATCTTAGCTTGCATTTATCACCATAAAGACTTGTCACTTACATATATGAATCTAAAATGATCCATAAGATATCAAATGGCATAATGATCAAGCTAGACCATGATGAAGACTAGAATGGCATATGAAATGACATCAATTAGACTACAATCATGCACCATGGCATTATAAAAATCCCCTATACAAGATTCTAACTATATGGGGTTGACTCATTTTGGCCTATGGTAAAAATGGTCAACATTCTTAGTGATTTCCCAAGGGTGGCATGCTTGTTATGCCATGACTAGTTGCCTAATCCTATCCTTTGAGATATGGAGTCACAAGTATAAAAGTTAGACATATAAATTTCTTTGAACAATACATAAAACATAAGAAAAAAATAGGAACAAAACAGAAATCAAGAAACACACATGTGATTAAGATAACTTATGGGAAAACAACACACATAATAAAGGAAACATACACCTAATCTAATATTTACAAGACTAACCTCTAGTTCTCAATAATAGGGTTTCAAATGTATCCCATTCATAGGGATAGATAGTTCTTCTCCATTCATCCTTGATAACTAAAAAGAGTTTATTTTATTTCACTTGATGATGACATATGGTCGACTCCATAAGGTATGAAATTTGGTATGCCTCCCTAGTTTGTCTCTATCTTCGTCCCATTTTAAGACTATGTCACCTTCTTAGAATGATCACGGAGTTGACTTATCTTCAAAATACCTCTTCATTAGTACTTGGTGATGCTTCATAGCTTGATGATATTTATCCCTAGTATCTTTCAACTCCATTAATTCTATCAATTTCACCTCTATTAGAGTGTTATCAAGCAACTCTAGTTGGTGTGTTAATTTTAAGGCAGGCATCTCTTGAGAGATAAACAGACTAGCTTCCCTTCCATAGATAAGCACAAAAGGAGAATTCATTGTTGACCTCTTGGGATTTATCCTATCATCCCATAAGGCTATCTTCAATTTGGTGTGCCAAGCCCTTTGGTTATTCTCCAAGATTCTCTTGATGATTTTAATTAGGTTCTTATTAGTATATTTAGCCAACCCATTACCTTGAGGGTAATAGTTAGAAGAAGTGTTGAAGAATATGCCATTCCATTTACCTAGTTAGCTATCTTACCTACCACCCATAAAAGTATGATCATTATATAAAATAATAGTATAAGGAGTGCCAAACCTTGTTATGATTATCTCATAAAACTATAAGATAGCGTTCTCATTATATTCCTTCAATGTTACTACCTCAGCCCATCTTGTGAAATAGCCATTTGTTGTGAGTATTCATTTATGACCAACACTTGATGGGGTATTTATCATGCCAATTAAATCAAGACCCTATTGCATGAGATGATGATAAACTTGGATAGGCTTCAATGGGAGAGATGCAAGCTTATGCCTTCCTACAAAGAAAGTACATTGTCTACACCTTCTCACCAAGCATGTAAATCCTTGAAGAGGCTAGGCCAATAATAGGCATCCCTCATGATCTTGGTAGCTATTGTTCTTGAAGATAGATGACCTCTTGCTTTCCCATCATATAACTTATCAAGCAACACTCTAAACTGGTCATTATCAATACATATCAATAACACACCATTGATTCCCTTCCTAAAAATCACACCATCCATAAGATAAAAGGGATTAGATTTCAATCTAAAATATTTCCTTTGTGACATACCCATATTATTAAGATGCTCACAATTTTGGATAAATCTAAACACATCTTATGTCCAACTTTATGGAGGTAATGAATCAACTGATTGGAAATAATCATGATTAACTATAGCTTCTTCATTTAACTCATGAAGATATAAATCTATATTTTCACAAAGGCCTTTACTCCTTACCAATTTTTTCACTTTGATATCAATATTATATTCCATTACCTTAGTGATCCACCCTCCCCTCTTTTCACTAAGATCTTTGCTCAAAAGAAACTCTTTGGTGCTAGGATGAGAGACCATCACATGAATATTATTATTTGAAACCATATGTCTAAACTTCTTTATCCCTCTTACAATAACAAGGACTTATTTTTCCACAAAGGTGTACTCGACTTCATAATCTTCTAAACCTTGACTAAAAAATGTAATTAGTTGCTCCACACCCTCATCATTCTTTTGCATCAGCATGGCTAAGATAGTATCAAGATTAGAAAATGAATACAACATGAATTATTTAGTAAAATAAATATTCATAAGAGTATAAGCTTTTGTAATTTCTCTCTTTATGGATTCACAAATGTTCTTATTCTCTTTGGTCCAAGAAAAGGCTTGGTTATTCCTGAGCATAGTTGTGATAGGTTTCACCAAAGATGTAAAACCAGGTATGAACCTCATTACAAAATTTATCTTGCCTAAAAAACTCTGAATACCTTTCTTATTCAAGGGAAATGACAAGCTAAGGATACCCTCTATTCTTTTAGGATCAATAGTCAAACCATCTTTGGAAACAATATGTTCTAAGAGATTACCTTCATGAATAACAAAGATGCACTTCTTTGGATTAAGAGATACTCCATACTACTTGCATCTTTCAAAAACTTATCTCAAGTGTTTCATGTATTCATTAACATCTTTATAAAATACTATTATATCATCTAGATAAACCAATAGCATCTCATTGATCAAACCTTTGAAGGCCATGTCCATTGCTCTTTGAAATGTGGCACCAATATTAAATAGACCAAAGGGCATCTTCTTATAAGAAAAAATCCTCCATTTAGTAGTGAAGGTTGTCTTAAACTGATCATCTTTACTAACTAAAATTTGATTATAACTTGAATATCCACCTAGAAGAGAAAAACATTGAGAACCTAAAACCATTTACAAAATCTACTCTATTGAGGGTAGAAGATAGTGATCTTTGAGTGACACTCTATTAATATCTCTAAATTCTACGCAAAGTATTATCTCCCCATTATTTTATCTGATAGGCAAAATTTTAGCTACCCATGTTGAATGCTTAATGGAAATTATTATCTTATATTCAAGGAGTGTGGTAAGCTCTAACCTCATAAGTTTCACAGCCTTGGGGTTGTTGGGTCTTTGTTTCTGTCTAACTGGTTTAACTCTAGATTCCAACTCAATGGTATGGTGTGTTAGGATAAGATCAAAGTATTTGAGGTCCTTATATTCCCAAGCAAATATATCATGAAACTCTCTACACAGCTCAATTAATACTTGCTTCTCTAATGTGGAACATACCTTGCCTAGTTTGAGGAGTTTATCCTTGAAGATCAATACTATTTCATAATTATCATTTTTTGTATACATACTCACTTTTTCCTTCTTATTCTGATCATTCTCATTGAAGATAATTTCTAAGGTCACCAAACCCTTAGGTATCTTATTGGTTCTTAGTTGCACAATCTAATCACCCAATTGTTCGTAGAGCCTCCTTTGAATCCTTGAAGAAAAGTCAACCTCATTTTGTGAGAAACATGTAATGTGTTTGTCACTATAAAACACCTTAGAAAACACTTCATTATTAGGTATAGAGGGTCTGATAATTATTTTAATATGAGACTCTTTTCCCTCCTATTTTACAGTAATTGGAGTGTCAAATTGAGCTCCTATGGAAACTAGTCTATTAGCATGACTATTTTACTCCCTTGGCACTGATTATATCTTGAATGCATTGAATTATTCAATAAAATCACATACCCTATGCCTATATGACTTAAGAAAATGATTCTTGGAATCAATCACATTCCTCATTTGATGCACAACCAATTCACTATCTCCACATACTTCTAAGTTCTTGATTCCTTTTCTCCTTACCCATTGAAGGCCGTGAATTAAACCTTCATACTTAGCCACATTAAGAGTAAAACTAAAATGAAACATATATGAATCATGACACTATTGTTTATGTGGGGATACCAACATAAAACCATCCCCTGCACTAACTTTACTTCTTGAACCATCAAAAAATATTTTCCGCAACTCATCATCTTCACCCTCTTCCTTGGCAAGTAGAGGTGTTGGAACTCTTTCATGTATAAAATATACTCCTAGATCAGTTTCCTCAATGAGAGCATGATAATCCTACTCATAATTATTAGTACCATATTCATAAAGAAATATATTTATAATGCCCTCAAGCTTCGAATAAGTGCCATCATCTTGAATAGAATCATTTTCTTCATGAACAACGTAATTCAAATTGGAAGTTGTCTCAATGTAAGGTTCAATATGAAACGTTACAAGAAGTTATGGCAAAATTGTAACCTTGGCCCCATATCTTGTTATAAAATCCAAGAAGGACCAATCAGTTGGGAGATATCCATCTATCTTATTCGTGAAGTCCCTTGCTAAGCAGATTGCAAAGTGGGTTGGGAGATCAACCACAACTTTATCTTGCAAGATAGGAAAACTAGGACACCTATGCAAGAAAAACTTAAATCCTTTTATCATTAAAACCATCTTAGAAGGTGTACCATTTAATTTAAGGACCCATTTTATATGTGGATCATATTTTAGGCCTAGCTTGTTAGCTACAACATTGGACATGATAGAAGTAGAAGCTCCATTATTAACTATGCAATTATGTACCAACTTGTCACCTATAATGAGGGTGAGGTAAAATAGTTCCTCATCCCTAGTGGATGGTTCAAAAATGGTACTAGGATAATTTTCAAGAGCAACATAGCCATGACTTTGATTTGAGGGTGAGACACTAGCAGGGATAGTAGATAACTACTTTTATAGTTATTTTTAACCAGGCATATGAAGGACATCATAAAGAAAAATGGATGTTATAGTGTTTTTAAAAGAATATAAAATGTTTAAATAAGCCATGTATACTTTATCTTGGTATTTTGTAGGAAGATGATTACTTGAAACTAGAAGAATAGGAGCAGATCTTACCATATTTTGGCTTGATAGAGATGTAGAAGTTTTTGGAATTGTCACACTTGTTATTGTCTCTTGTTACTTTGTAGGAGGATTGGATGAACTTGTGGTCATGATACTTCCACCTCTTAGAGCCTTCCTCTTATTCCTTATATTATCTACAATAGAGGTTCCTTGATTTAGCACAAAAGTGTCTTCAACTAGAAAATTGGTGAAGATCTCTCTTTGAGGTTACCAATCCTCATTAAATTGCATCATCACCTCATCCTAATTTGATAGGAGGGGAGTAAATACCCCTTGAGCCACAAAATATTTCTATTCATTCTCATTGGCATCCCTGAATTGGTCTTGCTATCAATCTTCTCCATGCACCAAATTGCTATGAACTGCTACCATTTCCCTTGCATTGGTGGATGAGTTAGGATTGTATGCATTAGTAGGCCTGTTGGGATTAGGTTGCTATTGGCCTCTTCCTCTTCCATATTATTTACCATACTATTGTTGATAGGGGTAAGGATTCTAATGGGTGTAGTCATATAAAATGTGAAAATTGGTAACTTGAGTTTGGTTTGTGACACCCAACCCATAGGTCCCTCTTGATTGTTCTCATGACCCTTCCAGGCACCTTTTCACTAATTCATATTCATTTGTAGCCTTTCAAAAAATGATTCCACCTCCTCCAAGAAAAAATTCCTAGGCCAATCCTATCCCCCTAGGTCCCTACCTTTAGGACAATAGCATCCAACTTAGACTATAGGATTGGACCCTAAGGTGTCCATTTTTTATACTCATGTCCAATTACTTTTTTAGCTCTAATAGTCATTTCCTTCCAATTATTATCCTTCTTCTTATTAGCCTAATGAGAATAAATTTGACCCATGACCAATAGATATCTATAAAATCCCATTCAAAGTTTATTTAGAAGGGATTGGTAAATATCACAAAGTAAGCAAGAATACAAATAAGACTACTCAGGCATATTTACCTATTCTTTGCATACAACCATCCAATATAGCCACAAACTTATTCAAAACCTTAATGTATTCCTTAGCCACCTCAAGCACACCCATTTTTATTCTTTTGCATCTTTATACACACTGTTACATAAACTACACCAAGTGGGAGAACTACATATGGCTTGATCCCTCTTCAAAGTATTGGTATGTAGATAATGTGCCCACACAAGAGGTGTGGATACACGTTTAGTGCATTTTACACAAACTCACCCCCCCTCTATCTTAAATTTTGTCAAAGCACAATGGATTCTAGGGTTTGATTACTAGATCATCTCTACATGGAGTTCTACAGACATCTAGCATCTAAAATTTCATAGGCATCCTCACATAGGGACATCAAACAAAACCTAGAAAGCTTAGGTCTCTTGGACAATAGTGACAAAAGAGGACTATAGTGTTAGACCCCAAGTTATCCTATTTTAGTGCTCATATTCTTTAAAAAAATGAAGGCTATATCTTGATTCATAACACTATCCCAGTCTTACACAGTAGATTCCAGACCCTGTCTCAGCTATCTCAATCCAATTTAAGCTAAGTTACATTTCTCTTCATTTATTACTATTTTTAGAAATCTATGAAAATTAAATAAATTATACAAATTAGTAGCTTAATTATTGAAATATTATTTATTAATTTAATTAACTTAGACCCTTAACTAAATTATTAATAATACTCTAATATTCCCAAAACAATTAAATCGTTTGGTGAACCTAACTTACTTTGTTTGCACATAAAAACCCTAGAAACCCTAGGATAAATTCCTTGCTGATTTTTGAAATAATTTTTTTATTTTTTAATATCATATTTAAATTATAAATTCACATCAAATTTTAAAATTCCATAGTAATTTTTAGAAAAAAAATTCTGTTAAACCCTAGTTGCATATACTAGGTCCCTTTAAATAAATAATTTTCTAGTAATTTTTTTTATTTTTTACCTGCATATTTAAATTAAAAATTCACATTAAATTTTAAAATTCCTTATTAATTTTAAAATAAATCATTTTTCAAAACCCTAGTTACATATACTAGGTCTCATTGATTTTTAAGTATCACCTTAAACGTTTGTGAACTTTGAATCCTTTTAATGCATATTCTAGTTCATTGTTTAAATGACATTTATTTAATCTTTTCTTCCATTATTAAAGTTTTTTATTTATGCCACTTATGTTACTCGAATATATTCCTTTGATATTAAGTGCAAGACTTAGTGGAAACCCTCCTAAACTCACCTAGATTCATTCAACCTGACCATATACCATGGATAAACAACCGGCTCAAGTTCTTGCTATAGATCCTACACATCTAGATTACACCAATTTCCATGAAGATAATTTTGACAATGAGTAGTATGAGAATAACAATGATGACACAAATAATGATGTTCATGACCCACCACATCAGACTCTTTATCTAATTCAACCTATTATTGATAATGAAGTTGTCCTCAATAAAGATTTGATCCTACAAAGTTTTTGAGAAAGACTCAGGGAATAACCATGAGATCATACTCTTATCTTATAATCTATCATGGAAATCAAAAAGGATAAACAAGTTTAGTCTCCATTCCTTTAGAGCATCTAATTGTAAGTGATACTATGGGTGTAACTATGTCTCAACAACCCCCTATAGCATCCTAACCTACCTCTGTGCCACCACCAGCTACAGCTAGTACATCTTTGTCTCCTGATGTGGTAGCCCTTATGCAAGAGATAAAAACTCTTCAAGACAAGGTGATACATCTTGAGGAAGGTGCCTCTAGACCTACATAGGCCTTGGATTCTTTTGCTCTACTTCATATACCATTGGCACATCATATTACATTGACAACCTTACCACAAGGTTTTGTTTAATGCAAGCTCATTCTATATGATGGTAAGGCTGATCTAGAGACACATTTGAGATATTTTCATGTAGCATGCTTGGATTATATGCCAAATGACTAAATACTAAAAAATTTATTTCCACAGAGTCTAAAGAATTATGCTTTATAAAAATTCTATAGGCTATAAAATCAGTTGATCAAAACATTCAATCCTTTAGCTGACATGTTTCTAGCTCATTTTCACATTAAAATTGGTGACAAAGTTTCCTATGCCCAAGATGTAAAATAGAAACAGAGGTAAAATGAGCATCTCATAGATTATGTTATTTGATATAAAACTATCTTAGCTAAGATGACTAGCCACATGGCTGATCAAGAGTTACAAGATTTCTTCAAACATATTCTTCTACCAACTTTGCATGAATTAGTAATGTTCAAAAGGTTCTCTTCCTTCACTGAGTTATGGCATACACTAAAGGAAAGAGAAGTCAAAATAATTTCAATGGGAAAACTCAAGTACACAAGTATATTAGAAACAAAAAACAAGAGTAACAACAAAGTCCTATACAAAGTAAAGGTCAATGATAGCAAGAGTCAAAATAAATCTATAGTCAATACAGATTCAAAGACCCTTCAAAGAGTGGTTTTATTAGCACCTCCTTACTAAAATTTTACCAATCTATCGGTTTTTCCAACTAGAGTTTTACAATAGCTTTTGGAATGTCATATCATATCTCTCCCTCTTATTTGAGAAGTTGATCTACAAAAGACTCTTTCACAAGGATATGATCCAAATGCATTTTGAAATTTTTCATAGGGCACTAGGCCACATAACAAATAGATGCATTAGTTTGAAACACAAGATACATGATTTGATAGATGGCAACATTATTGATCTTGGCACTCCAATTGAGCTTCCTCAATCATAGCAAACACATGATAAAGCTTTGAAAATATTTTTATATCCTTTCCCATAGCATTCTAAATAAGAGATAGGGGACACATCAGGTATTCACCATGCATATCATGCACATCCTCCATTAGCTACTTATCAGGAACCTTCAATTAAGTCACATCCTTTGATTAAAATGATTAGTGTGTATAATTCCAAAGTTATAGATAAACCTTTGATCTCCTTCTCAAATCAAGAGATAGTTGAGGATGATTCAGATTATTATGCACTATTTATCATATCTTACATTCATAGTCATCTTGTTTATAGTGTTTTCATAAACAATAGATCTAGCATGAACATGTGCACTATGACATTATTGTAGCATTTGGGAAATTCAAAGTAGGATATTACACTAATGGACATAGTTATCAATGGATTTAGTGGGCACATATAGATTTCATTAGGTGAGATTGTACTTCCTCTACAGATTGGTCCAACACATGTGGCCACACCATTTACTATTGTTCCCAGTGTAAGAGTTTTTGATATATTACTTGGTAAACCATAGATTCAAAAACTTTGAGTAGTACCTTCTATAGTTCATATATACATCAAATTAATTCATCTTAATTAGGTTATTATAGTTGGTGGAGTTCTATATGAGTTACCACTCCCTACTTCTAAACCATCTACTATTTTGTAGTCACCAGTTTTAGTTCTGCCACTAGTTTTAGTTTCTCTACCAGTTTTAGTTCTTCCTCTAATTTAGATTCAGACACAGTCAAGGCCTCCATCGCCAACACAAAAGTTCATACACTTCCACAGAGGTCTATTTTAGAGCAACCATATTTTTAGAATTTTAGATAGCTTCCAGCTACAATGTTCACACCCAAGTTAGTATCATTGAGGTCTCACAGCTCTACACATAGATCACATGTTTAGAGAGCTTCTCCTACTACTAGATGGGTCCCTAAGATCCCTATAGTTGCATCCACTATCAAAATTATAGGGGAACATCATAGTCAATTTCCACTATAGATATTTTAGACAATTTATATCATATATAACTTTCAAAGCCACAGTCTTAGCCCTTCCATCATGTTTCATGATATTGCATGATCCTTATCCTTGATATAAGATACCATGATAGCGAGTCTCTCATGATACTCATCTGTTAGTATCATCTATTCTCAACCTTATTTGTACATAGTTTCTTTTTACTTGATTGTACATAGTTTAAAATACCAAAAACACTCAAATATGTCAAAATCCAAAAACATTCAAATATATCAAAAATCCAAAAACATTCAAATATATAAAAAATCCAAAAACTTTCAAATATTTTAAAATACAAAATAATTCAAATGAATCAAAAACACCAAAAAAACATTTTAATTATTTGCATTATCCATGATTTACATTTCTACTACCATGTTAGACTTACATTTGATGTTTTATGTTATTGTTTGTTGATTTATCTACATTACCATGCTTCACTTGATATTATTTGAATGTGTACAATGACATCCAAATCCATGATTGCCTCACTCTACCCATTGAGGGGGCATCATACATCCACATTCGAGACATACATTGATACATCTACCCACCTGGGGCATCTTCTACATGACTACACCATCCAAGTTATGTCATTCCTACACCACACACTCTATATTTATCATGATGATGAGCATTACTTACTAGCTTACACAAATTACTCTATCAACACTCAATAGTATATAATACTTTTGTATTTATTAGCATATATCTATTTTTTTACTTCATTTATTTCATACTTTCAGTTCTTCCTTTGATTAGTTATATGCAATTGTATTTCTAGTATTTATATGCTTTCCTTTCTTGCTTTGCATAGCTAGATGTGATTGCATTTATCATTTACTATTTTGTTCCCTGTATGTGCCCTGGGACATTTACCAATGTCCTTTGATTCTATTCTTGTGTGTGCCTTAGGACATTTGATAATGTCATTTTCCTGTACTCTTCTAAGTGATTGTGGCCCTCGTGCCAACCTTGCTTATTTTATTTATATGTGTATGTGGAATTTGAACATGCCTTGTATGCTTACTTCCTAGTTTTAGTGACATGTGACCATGTCCCTTATTTGCTTCGCCCCTTGGCCAAACTTGTACACTTCTTGATTCTTTCCTTATGTGGTTTTTTCTTTTTTTATTTTCACTATTTACAATGCCATGATCCACATCATGCATTATCTTTATTTCTTAGATGCCATGATGGACATCATGATCCATCCCTCCTTGACAACTAACAACTAACTAGTCTTCTAGTTATAGTTCATTATATTGCATATGTTGTTACATTTTTATATCTATCTAGGCATACCCCTATTGATCTAACAATATCCATTACAAAGCATATTATATCTTGAGATATCTTGTCAACTATCATTTCTATATCATGTATTTTGTATCATAACACACTTGTAAGGTTCTTTCTTCTGAGAATAGTCATCACAAGATTTTAATTCATACCTTCAAAAGAGGGGGAAATAAATAAGGGTTTTGTCATAGAGATCAGAGCTCCTACTAGTTAAAAAATTAGCTTCTAGAACACCTAGAACAGTATCTAAACTTCAAACTAGGTAGAACAAACTAGGCAAATAGTGATAATTATAGAATAGTCATCAAAATAAAACTAGGATAAGAGCACCAAGATTGGATTACAATTATAGATAACAAGGTGTCTATTTTTACACTCTTATCCAAATAGAAAAAAACCAAAATTTTCAAAAATAGATACAAAAGTAAGTACAATTATAGTTTTATCAGCTATAGTTCAATTCAAAATCAGTAGTTTTAGTTTAGTTTTTCTTAGAGAATATAGATATAAGGGGAATCATGAAAGACATGATGTCTCTCACTTCTAGTTTTAGATTAGGCAATTGGTATAACTTTCATATCAAAATCCATGTTTTAGATACCAGTGATTGGGGGTAATGTGCATGACATAATTGACTTTTTTATTGAGTTTAGTATATTACCCAGGTGTTTTCAGTAGTTTTGTACCTTATTCCATCTACAAGTGGTTGGTATCATTTATGAATGGCTTCCACATAAAAATATTACCCAATTTTGGAGTGGCTTTCATACAAGCCTAATCTCCACCTTTTTCAAGTAGCCAAGAGTGGCCTAATTTTTAGTATACATTCAACTATCCATGTCAACATTTTTAGATTATAAATCATTCATGGGATTTAAGAGATATATCATATGACACACATTTCATATTAGTATTAGTTTATAGATTCACTTCATGGGGCAACAATAGATCCAAAGGACTAACTAGCCTTTGTATTCTTGAGCCACATACTCAGAGGGATTGGACACACAGTCCAAACATCAATTAACATATGCATGATCACATAGCTTCACTTTGTGGGTAATGATGGAGACAAAGGGCCAATTTTTGCATTCTTAAGCCACTCTCAAGGATTTGAGCAATCAACTTTGTTCTTAATATTACTCTTGGTAAAACACATACCTAGCAATACTTAGCATCATCCAGCATCACTCAACATCACAATAATTTTTGTATTGGTTCATATACTCAGTGAGGTAGATTCATTCCTTTCTCTTCCTCTCTCTTTTACCCAACTTTGTACATTCTTATTTTATATATAGTGTATATCATAAGAACTGATCTACTCTTTATTTTTCTCTTGCATATTTACACTTCATGATGTGCTCTATCTATGCACACCCAGCATCACACAACTTCATGAGCTTCACCCTTATAGGTAAGTTTAGGTATGCTTTCTATTTTTCCTTTATCCTAGTATTTTACTTTGTTATGTCATTAGAATAAAGGGGGGGGGGGCAAATATAGTCATACAAAATGTGAAAATTGTTAGCTTGAGTGTGGCTTGTGACACCCAACCCATAGGTCCCTCTTGCTTGCTCTCATGACCCTTCTAGGCACCTTTTCACTGATTCCCAATCATCTATAGCCTTCCAAAAATGGATTCCATCTCCTATAGGTATAATTTCCAAAGATAATCCTATCCCCCTAGGTCTCATACCTTCAAGACAATAGCATCCAACTTGGACTACAGTGTCAGACCCTAGGGTGTCTATTTTTGGCACTCCTATCCAATTAAATTTTTAGCTTCAATAGTCATTTATTTCTTATTTTTATCTTTCTTGTTGGCCTAACATGAATACATTTGACCCATGACCAATATATTTCTATAAAATCCCATTCAAATTTCATTTATATGGGATTGGCAAATATCAAAAAGTAAACAAGAATACAAGCAAGACTACTTAGGCATATTTTCCTATTCTTTGCATATAGCCATCCAATATAGCCACAAGCCTATTCAAACCCTTACACTAGTCCTTAGCCACCTCAAGCACACCCAATTTTAGCATTTTTCATTTTCATACACATTATTTCATAAATCACATCAAGTAGGAGAACTACATATGGCTTGATCCCTCTTCTAAGTATTGGTATGTAGGTAGTGTGCCCACACAAGGGGTATGGATAAATGTTTAGTGAATTTGACACACATTAACCCCCCTTTATGTCAAATTTTTTTAAATAATAATGGATTCTAGGGTTTTAATACTAAATAATCTCTACAAAGAGTTTTGCAAACATCAAGCATCCAAAATTTTATAGATAGGCTCACATAGGGATAATAAACAAAACCCAAAAAGCTCAACTTTCCTAGACAACATCGATAGAAGGGGACTATAACACTAAACCCTAGGGTGTCCTGTTTTGATACTCCTATCCTTTCACAAAATGAAGGCTAGATCCTAATTCATAACGCTATCCTAGTCCTACATAGCATATTCCAGACCCTATCTTAGTCATCTTAGTCCAGTTTAAGCTAAGTTACATTTCTCTTCATTTATTATTATTTTTAGAAAGCTATGAAAATTAATTAAAATATTAAAATTAGTATCTTAATTATTTCAATATTATTCACTAATTTAATTAACTTAGAACCTTAACTAAAATAGGAATAATACTCCAATATTCCTAAAATAGTTAAATCAATGGGCATCTTGTTGCATATTATCTTGTCTATTTTGAGCCTCTAAGGCTAGGAACTCTACTTTCCAATCAACATTATTTTCTACTTGCCTAATAGAGACCTTAATTCTGGTATTGACATTAGGAACTTGGGCTACATCTAGAGTAATAGCAATAGTATGAGATAAAAGAGGAATAAACACCTTAGGTAGAAACCTTCTAGCTTGGATAAGATTATTTTTAGCTTTGATAACTAGTTCATATGCCTCAAGGAGGGTGGAATCTCCCATAGATTGAAGTATGATATAAATTTTAGTCTCAATGACTTTCAAATAAGTACAGAACACAAAACTAGTAGGTGGTACCATGGGAGGAGGCAATCTATGCCAAGTCTTCTAAAAACTTTCATTGAAGTCATGTATTGTTTATTTGGGTCCCATTTTTATCATGTTGAGCTGATGTATGAGAGATGTATGGTCACTTTCATTTCAAAATTTGGAATTCAACAACACTCCAAACTCATCCCATGTTGTGATGTATCCACCTTCTAGAGTCATATATCAATCAAGAGCCTTCCATTTAAGAGACATGGCAAGGATTCTAATGGCAATGTTCTCTCAAATAATATTATGGAAATTATAAAAGTTAGAAACATCTCTAATGTGTTCACTAGGTGTTATATGACTCTCACCATTGAATGTGGGCATAACTTTTGTGGCATTAGGAAGAATGGCATCATATGCATGAATTTGAATTAGATTATCAATATTGAAGGTACGGAAAGCATGAGGTTTAGCCATGTCTTCTTATTCAATATCTTCAACTTATTTAGCCTATTCAACCTCTTCCTCCCTAGAAAAATCTACTCATTATTCAAAGGGCAAAATAGGCTATGGATACTGAATTATAAGAGGGATTTTAGGATAAATGGGTGGGTTAATAGGATTGGATGTTATAGTAAAGGATGACCTAATGAGAAGCATGAATTATGGGTGAAAGATTATAAAAAAATAATGGTTTGGAACTAGATTTACATTGAAGGATTCACCAAATGCTAATTAGCACACCAATTTATAGTTGGTGTTTGTCAAGACCATCATTCACCTTGACAAGTTGTCTTGAAGACAATGTGTCCCACTAGGCATAACAAAATTGTTGTCACCAAATCTTGCATGTTAGAAGTATTTGTTTAAGCTTATTATAGATTTGGGCAACATTGGAACATTTATAGGTATGTGGGTGTACCTATATTGGAAATGTGCCTCTAGATTTAAGGGCTAACTCCTTGAATATATCGTGCAATGCTTATCATTTAAATTACTTCTTAATTATGGGGTGGGAAGTTAGAGGATATATAAATTAAACCTACCCTAAAGGATGTGATGCACCAAAATATATTCAACATGAACATCATATTTATACCATGATGAAACAAGGCGTACAAACTAGTCTCTAAGTCTTAATGGGTTCTAACATGAGCATTTCAATATAGAGTTGAGCTGTGAGCAAAAATAAAAGGCACATGAACCAAAGGTTATATTGCACACTCCAAGGATAATTCTACACTTGAAAAAGCTTTACACACTAAACTACACTCTATATGACATGTTAGACTAGGGACTCTTTCTTAAAAATGAAAGGATAAGGGAAAGATGGATGGAGAATTATCACTTCTCAGAACCATATATCACTTCCAAACTTAGATAATTGTTTAAAACCCAAAAATAGACTTGCATTAATGTTAAAAGTTAAAATATGACATCAGTCCAGTAGGGTTTCATCATACATGGTGTGGTATCCTTACAAAGGCCAAAATGGTAGCTACTTATAGCATTTGAGAGATAGAAGCAAGAAAAGACAAGTCATAAGGTGACTCAAATTACCTCAACCTCATTTGAATCATAGTTACAACTATCTCAACCAATATGTTTTTTTGGAACTTCCTGATTGATCCAAGTCATCTCAAGTAGTTGCAATAGTTCATTATTCCTTCACTCATGCTCCAATATGGTTACAATGATAGGATTAAGTGGTTTTGATTTGGAGGACATTTTTTAATGTCCCTAATCCTCCCTAAACTATCACCATTACATAGGTCTCATTGAGATCTTTTCAATGGTGTGTAAAACTTAGGAAACATACCTCGTTTGCTCTAGATATGGTTGGTCAAAGTTCTAGTCAAATTTGGTCAATTGATAATGTGGAAATTTTTGGGCACATGGAAAAAAATGGGTTTGCATGCCTCTAATATCTGATGGTCATAAAATAGCTTGTTATGGGGACCATCACTAGTAGATCCTACTTTTATAATGGAGGGGGACTCTACCACTGTATATGGATGAGGAGCATTTAAGCATGACAACCTAACTCAGAGTCCAACCTAACTCAAGTCTAACTGACATGACAACCTAGCTCAGAGTCCAACCTGACCTAAGTCCAACTCAACATGGTAGTCCAACTCGAAGTCTAATCTAACCTAATTTCAACCCAACACAAGTGCTAGCTTGATGAGACCAAGCTCATATCCTTCTTCAAAGGTTCTAAGCAACCAACACCCATGTTTTGGGCATAGAAAAAAGTGGAAGAGTTGTGGCCAAAGCCACATTAACATTGGTGGTCTAAGGCTATAAAAATCCTTATCTATCCTTATCCCTATGACTATGGGATTTAAAATCATGATTAATCCACACTATCGATAAAAGGTAAGAGATGGTTGGGGAGGATCATACCCCCAACATCTCATTCTCTATTTCAAGCCTTTGTCATTCCACCAAAGGTGGATAATTGAAATGTAAAGGGAGGATATTCCATTTAAATTGGATATTGGTGCAATTTGATGCTAAAAAAGGGTATTTAACCTCATAACCTGAGGATAAACGTATAAGCATCCTTACCATTACGCTTAAAAGTGAAACATATATATAAAGGCATAAATTTGGTTTTATTTGACATTGGTAGTTTGGTTGTGTTTTATTATACACAAACCAATTTGTAGAAAATGACCAAGTAGGCCATCATAGGAGCATTTTCAAAGTCTGAGGTCTTATGGAGATATGTTCATAACTTAGATATGCTCTTAATAATGTAATTATTCTCTCATTTGGAGTTCATTTTCCATCTTTTTAGAATCCATTTAAGTCACTTTTGATGGATAACTAAAGGAGACGACCATACAAGTGCTCCAAGAAGGTGGAGGATAGTTTGTTGATCATTTTTAGAGTTATTTGAAAGTCTAATAGCATATTATTTTTAGGTTTTATATTTCCATTAATGATTTTAAGAGTTAATTGATGTACTTAAAATCTTTTCATTAGTAGAACAGTTCAAAAGAACCTGGAAATGTAGGTAATTTGCTAAACTCTATAATCAACTTCTTTGCATAGTGTGTTTGTTATTTTGCATTTTTCAATTGATTTATTAGAGTATTATTTTGGAATTTAAAAATTGATTATAATGATCCATTTATAAACATTTCATAACATGGGTTTGGTGCTTATTTTTGGATCATTTTGGTATTAAAGCAGTTCTTGCCAGTTGCTAACATTTTTTTCACATGTGTTAGCAAACTTCTATTTGTGCATTGACATGGAAGTACAAGATATTTGGGATTAGATTAAAGTGAGGATATTATCAGTGGATGTAGTTACCCATAGTACTATTATTATTAGGTATGGTGATGTATATGGTGGTGTCACATTGATGAGAGTAGGCATAATGGATGGCTAAACTGATCGTGATTATGGTGAATGTGAGCATGCATCAGTGTTCACAAGACTAGAGGATCATTGAGTTCCAGAGGAGACTAGACTCACTTCTTGCCTAGATGGTAAAAGAGTTTGAATAGAAGAAACCCCATCAAGAGGATCCTAGTACGCTATTCAGACTTATTTGTATCCATTACTTGAGACACAGATATATAGCACAACTGGGTGAGACATCCTAATCATGTATCATGGTGGTTATAGTAAATGAACATAGACAAAGGAAAGGCTCCTATCATTTTGAGTACCAACCAGCATTAAAAGCCCCTAGTTTGATAGAGAATACCATTTAGAACCATAAACATTATATTACACTCTATGAGAGATTCTAAATAGCATGTTCCAATATTCTTAGAGGGATGACTCATTAGACTCATATTTGATTGGGAAATTAGTGTGAGATATGTGACAGCTAATGTGGTACATCGATTTAGCTTACTAACTTCACCACTACCTCATGCCAATATAGTTGGTACATAAGATGGCATTATCCAAGGTATGGTAACATGCTTTTGTGTCTTGATATGTATGGTCTAGAGACAATTCTCAGACATAGTTACCCTTGATGTCATTCTTTTGGAAATGGATGAGTTTGTCCTAGAAAACTTATATCTCACTACTCAATAGGCATTTATGATAAATGATAGAGATAGCATAGAGCTTTGTCTAGATCATGGTTGGATAATTTAGTTTAAGATAAGGCATGTTATTCAACCTTGTCATGGCTATTTCAATGAGACTTCAAACTTGTATACACTAGGAGATCATCTTAAACCTAATGCAGAGGATGTGTTATATGAGGGATCGTCCAATGATCCATAAGTCAACCATTGAAGGAGCCAAGCCTACACTAAAGATTCGATTGCTAGTAAGGAATCTTAGGTGGTAATAAAAGTTTGGCATAGTTAGATGTCAATTTATTTAAAAAGTATTTTTGAGCATTTTTGGTTTTTACATATATTATATGCTCATATTTTTAATAAAACCAATAGAATTGTGTGTTAGGTAGAACGCCAAAATAAGACCCATATGGGCAATGTTTTGGCATACATCTACTATTTTGTTGCACATTAGTCAAAAGACCCATATGGGCATTGTTTGTAATCTGGATATACAATCATTGTAAGAATCCTTAAATATGGCAATTTTTTTTATATGGAGTCACCTATAGGGAATATTTGATTGATAGGTTTATCATACTCATATCATCTTCTCACATGTATGGTAGGCAAATTCTATTTTGATTGGATAGCAGTATATGCAGGTTGTATAAGGCATGATCAACATGTATATTACACTAACAAATTAGTTTTTAAGTTATACTTGATGATTATTTGGCAATGTTTTGGTAGAATCACTATTTGGGTTGTGACAGTCATATAGGCAATATGGTTCTATCCTCAATTTTATATGAGATAGATATTGAAATCTTCACTAGAAAATTTTAAGATTCAGTCTAATGCCCACCTTTATTTATAGGAATTTTTTATTTTGATTTCTAAATCATTTCAATGATAATTTTTAGTGATATTTTATCATATTAACAATTCCATAGGTTCAGTGACACTGCTTATTATTAGCATTTGGTAGTCAATTTTATATTGATCATTTATAGCATATGGTCACTTGAGATGTGAGATGGTGTTAAAGGAACAATATTTTTTCCTTGGGAAGCATTCTAATAAAATGCAAGTAATTTTTAGTAATGCATCTCCAAGAGGAATCCGTTGCAGTTTGATTACCAATCTTACATATAGGGCAGATTGAGGTATGGTTATGAAATGATTTCATATTGGTTTTGGCATAATATTTTAGTATTTGATAACTAGTTTTGTAACCTTTATATTTTGGAATATTAATTCTATTATGGATGTCTACGTCCTTCATAATACGAACAAGTGAAAAGACCAGTTCCATGGTAAGATATGGAAGTGGCAATAAGACATGGTTCAATATTGGATGGATTTTGCACTTTGAGTTTTGAATTTTTAACTAGTTATAGATTGGTATGTCCACAGCTTTGTTAAGAGTTTTGAATGCAAATAGGAATTTTTTTAAGACACCAACATTTTCTAGCCATTACTCAATAGGTACATTCCACGATCCTCAAAGAGGTATGATTTATTTTCATTATAGCTATGTAACACAAGTTTTGGTTTGAAACCTTGACATCAAGATAACCATTATGTGGGTTACTTTGGCTATAAAATGTACCTTTATGTGAACTTGTTTTAAAAGACTTTTAAAACTATAATTTTGATCATCTAACTCTTATCAAGATAGAGTTTTATAAAAAATGAAACCACTTACTATTCAGTTAATTAAAACCATCAAGAGGGAACAACCATGTGTTTTATATGGTTTGTTTGAATAGTTTTACTAAACATCACTATAACATTAGATTAGTATACTTTTATTCTCTTTAACACATTATTTTTAGATAAATCCTAACTATTGGATCCAAGGAAGGAATTTTCAATAAAATTTGCGTTTGGAAGGATTTATATTTGATATCTCCTATTTAGTTTTTCATTTATGATAAGATTTTGGAAACTATATTAGTTGGATGAGTTGTGGAGGTATGAATTAGGGAGCAGTCAGATGGTGAAGGAAACCTCAAGACTAGTTTAAAATACTTAGTTTCCTCCTCACTTTTAAATTATATTTTCTTACAGTTACTTATAGATTTGTGAGTTATAAAGAAATATCTTACTATAAAAAATCTCCAAGTTGACATTGGAATTTGACAGATATAGGGAAAGATTCAAGGGACACAATAGTTAATTTTTTTTTTAGTTCCCTTGATTATCCTCAAGTAATAGGTATTGTGCATTAGTCACTTTAGGATAGATAAATGTACAAAACATTTTCATACTATGCATGTATGTCTGAGTCCCATTGTATTGTGGGCAATGTTTATACTTCAAACTTTTTGTACTCCCATGTATGTTTTTCATATAAATCATGTAGGAGTACTATCTAAGACCCATAAATGGGTAATGTTTGTAATGAAAGTATACATATGTTTATTTTTTTGTAAATAATATAGGTGCATGCAACACAATGTGATTTCCTTTATGTGATAACAAGAAGAATACCTTAACCTTCATGCAATGTAGAGGTTGAGAGAAGGTACTAGATATTATGATTATTTTAGTAAATAGGTTAGTTTGGTAGAATAGATACATAGTTTATTTTACTTTCTATATATATAGGTAGTAATTGTAATTGGATAGTTGAATTCCTATAGGTTTTTGTACGTTGAGAACCATTTAGTAGAAGTAGGGAGTATTTGGAAGTTTAGAGACCAAAAACCTCTTTATGGGGAGGTTTAATCTAGAGGACATTTTTTAATGTCCCTAATCCTCCGTAAACTAGCACCATTACATAAGTATTGTTAAGATATTTTTGATGGTATATGGAACTCAAAAAATAGAGCTCATTTGCTCTAGATATGGCTAGTTAAAGTTGGTCAACTAGTGGTCAACTAACAACATGGCAAGTTTTGGGAACATGGCAAGCAATGGGTTTGTACACCTCTAGTCCTTGATGGTCATAAAAGGGATAGCTATAGGGCTGTAGCTAGTGGAGCAAGCTTTTATAATGGAGGGGGACTCTACCACCATATATAGATGAGGATAATTTAATCATGAAAACCTAAATTGGAGTCCAACCCACCCTGAGTCCAACTCAACATGGCAACCCAAACCGGAGTCCAACCTGACTTGAGTTAAACTCAACATTATAGTCAAACTCAGAGTCTAACTTGACCTGATTCTTACTTGGAGTTTAACCCAATTCAAGTTCCATCTCGATGAGATCAAGATCCTATCCTTATTTGAAGGTTATAAGAAACCAATGTTCAAGTTTTGGGCATAGAAAAAATCAAAAGAGATGTGGCCAAAGCCACGTTAACATTGGTGGTCTAAGGCTATAAAAATCCATATTTATCCTTATCCCCATTAATGTGGGATTTAAACTCATGAAAAATATTCACTATTGATACAAGGTAAGAGATGGTTGGGGAGGATCAAACCCCCAATGTCTCATTCTCTATTTCAAGCCTTTATTGTTCTACCAAAGGTAGACAGTTGAAGTCCAAAGGGAGGATATTCCATTTAAAATGGATATTGACATGATTTGATGCCAAAAGAAGGGGATTCAACCCCGTAACCTGGGGCCAAAAGGATAAGCATCCTTACCAATGTACCTATAATTGAAACATGTATATAAAGGCACGAGTTTGGTTTTATTTGACATTTGTAGTTTGGCTTTGTTTTATTATACATAGACTAGTTTATGGAAAATGGATAATTAGGCCATTATATGAGCATTTTCAAAGTTTGAGGTCTTCTTGAGATACGTTTACAACTAAGAGATGGTCCTAATGATGTAATTATTATCTTATTTGGAGTTAATTTTCCATCATTTTAGAATCCATTTCAATCACTTTTGATGGATAATAAGGGAGATGACCATGCAAGTGCTTTAGGAAGGTGGAGGATGATTTGTTGATCATTTTCAGAGTTCTTCAAAAGATTAAGAGCATATTATTTGTAGGTTTTATATTTCCATTAATGATTATAAGATTTAATTGATGTACTTGTAACATTTTTATTAGTGGAATGATTTGAAAGAACTTAGAGATGTAGGTAATTCATCAAACTCCGTAATCAAATTCTTTACATAGTGTGCTTGTTATTTTGCATTTTACAGTTGATTTCTTGGAGTATTATTTTAGAATTTAAAAATTGCTTATAAGGATCCATTTATAAACATTTCATAGCATGGAGTTGGTGCCTATTTTTATATTAGGTTTAAAGCTAAGTCTTGGAATCAATGTATTTAGAACAATCGGATCTATCTGTTAGAAATTTGTCTTAGTGTTAACTGCTCAAAACAGGTTTATCATGGCATGCACAATGCAAAGTAGGGGTCAATTTCATGCATTTGGTCTTAGATATGAGACTATTTGGGTATATGTGTATGCCTTTGTGTCATCCTTGTCAATGCTAGCTCTTGTTCCAACTGAATCATGCTCTAACTTTCCCCCATGCTCATGGGTCCACTATAGATGGAAAACCAATCTAAAACTATTAGTTTTCCTATATTCATTATATTATGATACTCTACTCAATGCCTAGTTCCTATTAGGTCCATGTATATCCATTATGTTATTGTAGGAATCAATGGTTCACCATGTTCATAGGTCCCTTTGAGAATGGTGAACATAGTCACAAGATAGTGCTACAATCTTTAAAAGATAGACCCTGTATGTTATAAACTATGAACCAGAGGTCCATATTGATCTTAAATGGCATCCTTATATATTCTTAATCCCCTAAATATATCACTGTGTTCTTTTCATGGTGTTGGATTGAGATTTAATGGTAGATCAATGACCCTACTATACCCATTTATTTTGGTTGAAAATTATTTCTCGACTTCCATTGAAAGTCCTAGGCTCACCTTAATTTTAATTGGATATCAATATCTGACTCAGATTATTGACATATTGACCTTTTCTTATACTATCGATCTTATTAGATATGAATGCCCATGAGTCATTTATCTTTCCCTTGACTTGTCAACTCTATCCAAGCTTATGCCACATGGTAACCCTGCATTTGATTTTAGGATCCTATTATTAGTCTGTCAACTCATGCACTTACACCATGTGTCAATCTATTGAGCTCCTTGACTATTTGACTCATCTCATACCATTGGATCAAGATATATGATGCAATATAGACTATTGGATCTATCGATACCCACTATTTGAAAACTAATGACTATTTCATGAGCTTAATATTAATGTCCTTGCTCTCATCAAATGATGTTCACATGACTATCATTGGCATTTGTGTGAATATCATTAGTGTTCATGTGACTGTTAAATTTAAGATCAAAATGACTTAGTTTGCTCGAGCTTAAACTTGATGTTATCGCAAACTTATTATGTTATAGGTCTATCTTTAGAAGCTTATAACTTGATCTAAAAGGCTTGCATAGACTCAAAAATTTTAAGTCATATTCTTGGCATGAAGAAATACTTAGAAAAAAAATATTTTGGCTCATAGGGGCTTCCTGAGTTAAGATAAAAATTACACAAATGAGTTGGTTAGTTCATTTTTGGATGACATCTTGGATGGCCTAGCTCCTTAGACTCAGTACGTTGAACTTTGAAGGCTTAGCTCTTGAGATAGAAGGAACATTGAGATATGAAACTTGCAGAGCATGATATTGGTACTAAGTAAATTGATTGCATGTGATCTGATGATCACGTGAGGATTTCTAAGCACATTTAAAAAATACATAAGCAAGTTGTTCCATTTTGGTTTTCATGTGAAATCTTGACGATGGTCTGACTTCATAAATCTTGTTCATTAACTTTAATAGCTCCAAATGAACTCCTTGAGGATTGTGCAGACCCTTCCCATAATCTCAGATTTCATTGATCACCATAAAGACCTACCACTTACATATATGACCCTAAATTGATCCTTAAGATATTAAATGGCATAAGGATCAAGCTAGACCATGACCAAGACTAGAATGGTATATGAAATGGCATCAATTGGACTATATTCATGCACCATGGCATTATAAAAATACCCTATACAAGATTTTGACTATAGGGGAGTTGACCCATTTTGGCCTATGGTAAAAATGGTCAAAAAATACCTTTATTATACTTTTATTAACTTTATTGAGCCAATCTACTACACTAGTTAATTTAATTTTTGGTATGGTTGTGATGATTAAATCACTTAATATTGCAAAAATTTTAGGTTGGAATTGGTTATATCATCTAGCCTCACTAGGATATAAGTATCATTGGGTTGCACGGTTGAGTTAATCTTAACTTTTAGGTGGAAACTCACCTTTACTCTAAGGTTGAGGGAATAGGCCTTCTAATCTCTCTATATCCCTCTGTCTATCTCCTTGGATATATGCACATTCAAAATTTATCTATATATTTATCCTAATCTCATTTTTAGAGCCTTACAATGATACATCTTTTTCAAATCAATTTATCAATAGTTAAGGTGGTTACATCAACACACAGGTGTACTCCTAAACCTTGCTCTTTCAATTTAAATCTTTTCAATTACTTTAAATTCTAGATTATATGCAGTGATTATATATTGTAACATGATCTTGGTTGCAATTCAATCACCAACAAAGTACTCAAGTTGGGCACATGGAAAGATAAGGTGTGGTATACACACCTATGTATGCATTCATTTCCTTTAAACTAAAAATTTCATTACTAGATTAAAAGGGGGAGAAATGTATATGATATTGTGGATTTTATAGAACCTTAGTCTTGTACACTTGGTAAAATTAGACCTTCACTATTCCTCTTAGATCTGGACCTTTTCTTACTTACTCAAGTCTCACATTTGCTCTATATTACTCCCCTGGCCTATCTTATGTTGATGACCTAGGCCTTATATCTTTCCTAAAATATTTAAATTTTACTTATCTTTCACCTTTGCAAGTTTTAATCCTATACCTACTTTCCTACTCCTTGGACACTAATGTTTAAGATATACACTAGCGTTAATGTTAGTATCTTGACCTTATGTAAATTTCAAGTGCCCTGAATTCATCTATTTTGCAAATGAAACATATCATGATGGTTCGCCTAAGTGATTTAATGTGAGTTACATCTCCAAATGGATTCATATAAATACAATATCAACCCTCATTCATTCAACACCTAGAAAATACCTAGCAAAAACCAAGGCAACCTATCAAAAGCATTCAATCAAGCACTAAATAAAGTAAATATTTCATGTTATCACCTATTATCATATCAGTCATAGGAATAACACATACATAAGTCTGAATTACTAAATGAGTAACCCAAGAGCTTGATTTTCCAAGTTATAATATAAGTAACTATTGTACTTGCTTTTAGACATATTGTATAATTCACACACGAGCCAACACATAAGGGAGAACTAAATTAGTTTGAGGCCCTCTTCGAAGTATTGGTTATCTATGGATCACTACCTAACAGAGGTCTATTTTGGGTTAGTTAGACACCATGTTCCCACTAAACCATTTTCCCCTAAGTTCACTATGAAGATGAAAAACTAGGGTTTTGAAAATTCATGAGGAGTGATAGTCCATATCCCAGATCTAAATGCACCAAAGTGAAGGTGGAGTAAAACCTAAAAGCATTCAATTGGTTACACCCTTTTCTAATAGGTATTATGTATAGGACACTTATGTCAAACCGATATAGTAACATCGATGTAATTGTCCCAGGATAACATTAGTGTCCAAAGATCTAAAAGCGTTAGATTTATAATTTGATGATTATTCCAAGATCATCTTCTAACCTTCTTTCTATCTATTTTAGATCCATCATTGTCTTAGCATAAAAACCAACAATGTATATTACTTCCTTATCATTTCATAGATATCTTAGTTATACTTTTTATATTTATCCTATACTCAACATAAGAAATTTCGTGTATGTTTGTATCTAAGTTTAACACCCATTTGGCCTGCTATGGATCTAATTATCACCCTTATGCATTGGAATTTATATATACCCATTTAACAATAATATAAGGCTAAATTTAAACACTTATATTCTATTTTACGGTTAAACACCAGCCTAAATCCTTATAAAAATTTAACTTGGGTAGGTCTAGGCATAATTAATCCACTTAACTAGCCCACCTCCATCTCATTATAAACAATTAAGGTAGATTTAAGATGTAACTAAAAGTGTATGTAAGGATGGGATGTGGTCCATAATGTCTAGATAATTTTGATCCATACCTTTTTTTAATTTATAAGGAACCCATGAGATTGGAACATGGGTCAAAAATGTGAAACTCCTTTTTTTCCATCAGTAGTCCTAAGCCTATTGGACATATGTACTTTATTGTTGAGTTTGAAGCTTGTGAATTTTAATTATATTTAATGAAAGTGTCAAAACCCATCCATCATCCATACAATTACATTGAGTCCAAATGGATCCCCCTACACACTCCACCAACTATATATATATAAGACATGATTAGGAATCTTGATCATGCATAAAATTTTGGTGATGAGGTTGATTATTGCAGTAGGTTAAATAAGACCAATTTTTTTTAAATAATGTATATTATTTTATGTCATTATACCCGTCATTTACCAATAAACATCCTTTACTAATTAAAAATAATAATTTAAATTATTTTTTGTCATTTACAATAATTTCTTTTAGTTGATTACAGTTTTAGTAATATCTCAAATAGTTGATACAAGACATTTATTTAATTTGATAGGTTGAATTATAGGTGAGCTTTGAGATTTTGATGCTTAAGAATTGAGAAGAGTAGGGAACATTATAATCAATAATCCCCTTCTTTAAGTCATGAGAAGAGGGGATTCAAATTTTCCATGCTTATGATATATCCTAAGGGATTTATTGATTTTCTTATGCCATATTTCCATTTTGTATGCATGATTTTTTTACATTCATATAGGGATGTTTGTATACCTCAAAAAAAAATATAATTTGAGATGCTTACATTTAATCATGTTTTGTATGAATTTATGGCTTTAGAATCAATACACACACACACACACTCAACTCATGGTTCCAAATTTATTTATATTATTTATTACACTTATTACATGATTGATTTTAGCTCATGTGTATGATTTAGAATTATAAAGAAACATAATGAATAATTTTTTCATGCCTAAAACTTTAGCATGAAGAAAATGAACAAACAAGGTGGTTGTTTTGCTAAGGTATAACATGTATGTATGACAATAAAAACATAAGAGAATGAAAAATAGAATGGTATACAATATAGAAATATTCACAATAATCATGTTAATATCATTTATAATGACCAACCCACTATGATAAAAATTATCCACATCATCTTAAATGGGCCCATTGGGCCCTACGGCCTTAAGGTTATGATTTAGACTCATTAAATTAGGAATGAGGTCAGACATTGAATAACATAAAATGACCCACTTTAATTCCCTATGTGGCTCAAATAATATGACAAATGATTCATGTTTAACCCTAAAATTAGATAAGAGAGATTATCCTATATTTTTTGTTATAATAAGATTAAGAATATATAAATGATAATACACAAGTGTGATACTCAAATATACAATAGGCCAATTAGGTGTTAAGCTTGGAAATAAACACACACTAAATTTACTATGCTAAGATAGACTAAATATGGAAAGTATAGTTATGTTAAATATGGAAATGACAAAAAAAAGGTACTTAGTTAGTTCTAATGCTAACATAGTTCTGGATCTAGTATAGATAGGAAACAAGTGGGAAGATGAATTTGGAATAGTCATCAAATTATGGATCTGATGCTTATATAAATCTAGACACTAACTCAACCTGGGATGGTTACATAAAGTCTATTATTTGGGTTCAACACAAGTGCCCTATATAGAATACCTACTAGAAAAATATGTGACCACATGGATGCTTTTGGGTTTTACTTCACCTTCACTTTGGTGCATGGACTATTTCTCCTCATGAATTTGTAAAACCCTAATTCTTCAACTTCATAATGACCTTGGGATAAAATGGGTTAGTGGGAACATGGTTTCAAGCTGATACCAAAGATGCCATTATTAGATAGTTTTGCCTACTTAGACAATACTCTAGAAGAGGGATTCAGACTCATGTGGCTCTCCCCTATGTGTTGACTTAAGTGTGAATCATGAAATATTGTGAAAATCAAGTATAATAGTGACAGATCTTGTAAATTGGAAAATCAGGATCTTGGGCTTCTCCTTTATTACTTCAAATCTGTAGATGTTTTGTATGTATGATTGGTGTGGAAATAGGGAACCTTTATTTAATTTACTAATCGATATATTGTATATGATAAGTTGCCTTGGTCTCTTTGGTCTTTTTGATAGGTGTGGAATAAATGAGGGGTAATTTTGTATTTATAATAATCCCTATGGAGTAATAACTCACATTAAAACACTTAGTCCAACCATTATGATACATTTCATTTATAAATTATATGATTTTAGGGCACTAAAAACTTACGTCGAGTCAAGACACCAACATCAACATTAGTGTCTATCCTGGACATTAGTGTCCAAGGAATAGGAAAGTAGATATAAGCTAATAACTTGAAAATGTGGAAGATAAGTAAATTTTAAGCATTCTGGGCAAGATAGAAGATCTGGTTTATCAACATAAGATAGGTTGGACTAAGATATATAGTCTAATGGGGCACAAGATAGAATATATATGAGACTTGTAGAAGTGGGAAAGGTCTAGAACTAAGAAGAATAACCAAGGTTGGAGTTTTCCAAGTGTATAAGATTGAGATGCTATATAATCCATAAATATTGTCTACATTCCCCCTTACCCTTTAATCTATTAATTAAATTACTAGTTTAAAGGAAAGGAATGTGTATCAATGTGTGTATAACATACCTTATCTTTGTGTGTGCCTAGCTTGAGTGTTTTATTGATGACTGATCTACAACCAAGTGCATGTTATAGTATATAATCAATTCATGTAATCTAGGTTGAAATTACTTCAAATAGATTAAAATTGAAATATAAATATTTAGGAGTACACATGTGTGTCGATGTAACCACATTGCCTATTGGCAAGTTGATTTGAAAAATTTATATCATTGTAAGATTATGAAACTAAGATTAGGATAAAATATAGATAAATCTTAAAAATGTATGTGTGTGTGTATATATATATATATATATATATATATATATATATATAAGGAGATAAAGAGAGGGAGAGAGTTAATATAAAGCCCGTGCCCCAAATCTTTAATAAAAAATGAGTTGACACTTGGCGATTGAGATTATCTCAATCATGCGACCTAATGATACTTATAACCTAGTGAGGCTGGATGATATAATCAAGTCCAACCTAAAAAAATTTCAAGATTGAGTGATTTGATAACCTCAACCATAAAAAAAATTGAACCAACTACTTCCATATATTAGCTCAAAATTTTTCATAAAAGTCTATGGGGTATCAGTAAAAAAATTTCATGATGTGGGAAAAGTCCATAGAAGAGTTTTGGAATCTAAAATTGATTTGCATTTTGAGATATTAGGTGCACATTACATAGCATATGAACCTTATATATGTCTCATGATGAAACTATGTATAGCAATGGTATTAATGTATAGAATTCTACCACAACTATGAATCTGAATCATATAACTATGTGCTTTAGCCAATTTAGATAAATGTGTAAGTATGGATAACATGCTTCCAAAGCATGTCTCCACTATATATGGATAAATATAAACACTAATACAAGTACTAATGTGGATAACATGTTTCCAAAACATGTCCCCACTATAATCAGGAGATGTTGAATATTGTATAGGTGTGGAGAATATGCTTCCAAAGCATGACCCCACTAAATCTAAAAATTGTGAATGTGTAGAAGCCATGCCCATATGACATGCCCTCACTAAATATAAAAACTTTGAATGTGTGAAATCCATGCCCATATGACATGCCCCTATTTAATATGAGAACTAATATAAGTACCAAATACTAAATAAGTGTGGAAAGCATGCCCCTAATGAATTTAAAAAATATACCAAATGAGGAGAACATGCCTCTATGGTATTTACCCACTAATATTTCCCCCTTTGAGGTGATTAAAATATAATATCTAGTAGTTACCTCACCTCAAAAGGATAAGACAATTTTATAATCTATGAATGTAACCATGTAGCATAGATAAGGAACATGTCTAGTAGATATAGCATTGAAGTGCATATAACCGATGTGATCACATGAAGGCCTAAGATTCATGGTATGGATTATGGAAATGTCTAGATAGTAACATTAAAATCTCAAAAAATAAACAATCACACATACAAGAGCACTAAAAATCAATTCAAAAGGCAATGTTCCAAGTAGACTATAAACAAGGGACATGTTTAAGTGCCACACAATCGAAGGGACATGACTTAGTAAAATGTCCACAAAGGTAAGGATGACATATTCAAATGTCAAAAAAACCATACAAAAGCACAAGTACCACAAGAAAAATAGTATATTAAAATGTTTGAATAAGGCATACAATAACAAGGCAAGATGCTCAAGGAAGTGCATAAAGTAAAGTATAAGCAACCAACATAAACATGTCATAGTATCCCATGGATCAAGTGTGTTAGGAAAAAATTTCAAGTGCATTTCATATCAAGTACCCTGTGTAAGATATAATCATGGGTAATGGCATGTGTAAGTACATATGCAAGCTCAAACATGATAATGTAGATTAATCATCAAATCATATAACCTATGTGTATCAAGATCAAATAATAGGATGCCCCCAATGTCTTCATGACTTCAATAGAGGGAAGGACCAACATCCAAAATAAGAATATATCATGTATATGTGTATGTATATATCACACTTGAGTATAAGTGTGACACATATGTGTGTATGTATAATTAATTATGCCATCCATCAACATGTAACTAATGCATAAATGCCAAGGAGCTAATAGAACATGTAGGTGGTGAACATATTTTTAGGTTTTTTTATTTTTTTGATCTTTTTGGTATTTTTGGGAAATTTAAAAAGACTACTCTATGATCTCATCCAGTAGATGGTCATGCGTGTCTCCCCCCCCCCCTAGTTGGTGCCTGTCAACCTTAAGTTGGATTTTTTACATTATTTGCATCATGATTAGATAGGTTAAAAATTTACATAACATGTTCATCCTTGAATTTTGTATTTATAGCATAAGGTAAAGAAATCATTTTGTGTTCAAGTAATGTAGATAACATGGTATTAAGATTCAATCAAGTTCACCAAATTTTTTACCCTAAAATTAGATAAGAGGGATTATCCTATCCTTTATTGTATAATAGGGTTAATAATATAGAAATAAAAATGTACAAGGGTGATAATTAGATCTATAGTAGTCCAATTGAGTGTTAAACTAATATAAGCATACACTAAATTTATTATGTTGAGATAGTATAAATATGGAAATTAAAATTATGCCAAACATGGAAATGACATAGGAAAAAAGGTACTCAACTAGTTCTAATGCTAACATGGTGTTGGATCTAGAATAGGTAGGAAACATGTGGGAAGATGGTTCTAAAATATTCATCAAATTCTAAATCTGACACTTTTGGATCACTGGACACTAATGTCAACCTGGGATGGTTATATTGATGCTATTGTCTTGGTTTTATGTAAGTGTCATATAAAAAATACCTAGTAAAAAATGATGTAACCCCCTGGATGCTTCTAGGTTTGACTTCACAGCTACTCTAGTGAATTCAGATCTAGGTCATAGACTATCACTCATCATGAATTTATAAAACCCTAGTTCTTCATCTTCATAGTGACCTTAGGTAAAAATGGGTTAGTGGTTGCATATTTTTGAGCTAAAACTTATGATATAAGAATTTGACTCAAGAGAGGATTGTTAGTATGGTGCTAGTTCCAAAATGAAATAAAAACACTAATAACATAACATCTCTAGGTGTAGACACTAGGGAGAGTGTAGTTAACAAAAAAAATGATAAACACAACTAAAAATTAAGGAATAAAACACAAGAATTCCTTCACCTTCGTTGGATGCTCCAAATACCTTTGTAGTAGTGGCTTGCTCAATTTGTGCTCATGAAGTCCTTGGCAATAGAAGCTTGGCTACCTCCATCTCTCCTTAGAACCTTTAGCTTATGGATTGGCTTGGCTTAAAATAAACTTGGCATGGTAACACTAATTGTAATGGCTTCTTGAAGATATTTGTGTATTATAACTTTGCACCAAAATAGCTTAGAAATCATGTCCATGGCCTCTCTATTTATAGATTTTTTAGAATGTCTAGAATCAACCTAAACCATCCATCCTGAGATTGAGATGTGTGGTTGAGGATTAATTCAATTTTTGGAGTTAAGTTTTTAATTATCCTAATCATGAAATTTGAATAAGGGAAAATTAAGAGGCATGAAGGGCATCATGAAAGGCATTATTGAGGCATGGAGGGCATGAATCTTGATATTTATGGCATTTATGGCCCAGGGATGTCTTCCTAATAAATGAGGTTACCTAATGATGTAGTTATTCAATATTATTTTATAAAAACAATTATTCAACAAGTTTCCATGGAATTATTAATTAGCCCTTGATTTGGGTTATTTATTTCTTAAGCATGTTTAAGCACTTTATGCACAAATTACTCAAATTGATTATAATGTCTTGTTATTGGTCCAAAATTCAACTGGATTGGAATTAGAAGTCACTGTTAGATACATTGTATCTATTATTCCATTTGGGATGTTACCAAAAATAAATAACAAAGGCACGTTTCTTATACAAGAGATTTGATAGGAAAGATCAATCTAGAGCACTCAGGTGCAAAATTGGCTTTTTCACTCGAAATGATCTGACCAAAGTTAGTTGGCCCATAAATTGCATTATCCCATTTAGTGATACCTTGGCTAAAATTGGAACTTTAATATGTCATTTTCACATCATTTAGTGTGTTTTAGTGTTTTTAGGCCAAATTATGCATTTTTGGTGGAAATTGGTTAAAAACCTAATTTGAGGTTATCGGTGGCCAGATTTAGGTGTCTACAGTTTGCCCCTATTTGGGAAGGCATTTCAAGCTATAATCATAGTAATGCCTTCTCAAAAAATGAAAAGGTCATGTATGCCTACAACTAAAATGATGAACTAACTGTATGATGCCCCCTTGAGGGAGTGGTTGGCACAAGTAGGTTAGCAAACGGTCCCTCGAAAAGAAAGAAGCAAAATGAGGGGACCAAATAAAAGAAGGATGATGGGGTGAAAACACAATGACACTAAAAAAGTAATAAAAATCATTGAGAATACAAGTGGGATGGTGCACAATGGTTTGCCTAAAGGTAGTTATAATCATTATACCTTGATAGTGGTAATGTGGTATGATAACACAATGATTTTCCCAAAGGCAGTTATAATCATTAAGAAGATGGAGTTTGCCCAGTTAGGATAGACAAACAAGATAGCATGCCCCTCTATAGGTAGAAAAATTAAATTGGTGACAACATAATGATTTGACCAAAGGTGATTATAATCATTGAGAAATGTAAGTGGGATGGTGTCCAATGATTTTCCCATAGGCAGTTATAATCATTAGACCCTAATTATGGAAAACATGATAAACTTGGCCAAGGATGATGATAATTTAACATAGAGGGTAATGATGAAATGGAACAACCTACTAGTAGGGAGATGTTCATCTGAACTAATAAAGGTTGAAATTCTTTTGTGGTTAATTACTTTGTTTGGGATATGATCAGGATTAAATCAGGATGTTAGTGTCAAAGAGATTCTGCCATTGCTGAATAGACTTCTTGAAACTAAGGTTTGTCATAGCATATGTCAGTATGCATCATGGTATAACATCATGAGGACTTGGCTGAAATATGCATAAGGACTAACTCCCGTAATCCAATACTCAATATAAAATAATGCAACAATGATAAAAACCATGATGACAATGTAAACATATGAATATGGATGGATTCAAGTGTAAGTGTGGGCACAAAATCACCCAATGAACACACATAAACTAAATCAAGGTAATAGTGTTGAAAGCAAAGAAACAAGTAGACAAACAAACAAAAAAAGTAGAAACAAACAATGCAATAGAAACCCTATGAACATTGCCCCTAGAAAATAGGTGACAACTTAACAAATGAACAAAATGGGGAAATAAAAGAAAAGGAAGGGGGTGGCAAAGTTGTCTCCATATGCACTAGGTAAGTGGACGTTGCCTACATAGTTTCATGGATGTAATATCCAATAAAAAAATTCAAGCCAAATGTAGTTCTCCCAGGGAATGGGAAGAATGTGATAACTAAGGAAAACAAATAGAATGGATGTGATAAAAGAATATGAATGGTCTTAAAAAATGGCAAGTGCATGAGAGAAAAAGGCCAAAAAAGATGGGGAAACTAAATAACAAGTGATTTTCTTGTAACTTAGTAAGGGTTCTCAAAATCCTTAAGGTAAAGAAGTGGTCAATGTTTTTATTCTTTTCTAATGATTTTTCAAATGTTTTCAGAATTTTTTCTCAACTCAATCAAGAATGATGAGACACTAAATGGTTCAAGATCACAAAATGGTGAGAGTGTGGCTTAGGTTGCTCACAAAATGGTGAGAGCATGGTGGAAGTGGTGACTGAGTTGAACTCAATAAGTATTGATCACTACCTAAATAGTCTTAGAGTAGGACCTCAAGTCACTAGAGTTCCACCCTTACAGTAGAGGAATTTGACTAGTGTAGCATCCAATTCAAACAAAACAAGCACAGTTGGTAAAAGGGCACAATGTGGCATAGGAAGTGGCAAGTTGGTATGTTAAGGCTTAATGTTTCCCCTATTTTTCCCATAGGTATTTATAACTAAGACACAACGGCATAGATCAATGGTACTAATTTTCCCAAAGGTGGTTATAATTAGTAGCAAGACCAATGGTAAGAAAGGAATAACAAATGAAGGATATAATTGCCAAAACTTCTATCACACTATCCTAAAATGTAATTTCTATTTGAAGTACTTGAACCAACTGATGAAACTGATCAGAGGCCTCGATACTACATAAAGAATGGATAAAAACCAAGGTCAAATGGGCTAGGATTTAGAACATATTCGGTCAATAAAATAGAAGAAAAAAGTGGATATGATGAAGAGGATGGATAAGGATGGTATTTGTACAAAGAGGAATAGTGATAAAATGGCATAACTGAAATGGTCCTTATAGACAATACACCTTAGCACTCAAGCATCGTACTGCTTGAGATGAATAATGTTTATTGGCTTAGGAAGTTCATCTCTATTTGGTGTGGTAGGCCTGTATGCTCCTGATCCATAATCTATAGTGATGATGAAAGGACCTATCCTATTTGGTTTGAATTTCCCTTTATGCTTCTTCTCATCCATGGTATTCTTTTAGTTTTATTTAAGAACAAGATCACCAATTTCAAATGTTCTATAATTAGCATGATAATTATGGTGGCCTTTAAGTCAGTTCTAATATGTTTGAATATTGTTGAGTGTGGATATGTGTTTCTCATCAAGTAGGTCTAGTTCGTACAGGTGGGCTACTCGATAGTCATGATCATCTAGGACATGCTTAAAAGAGATGCATAGTGAAGTCAACTCAACCTCAATGGGAAGGATGGCTTCAGTACCATAAACAAGTGAGTTTGGATTGGCTCCTATAAGAGTACAATGATTGGTATGGTATTCCCAAAGGGTAAGGAATATCTACAAGTGCCAATCATGATCGGCATCAATGACAATATTTTTGAGAATATTGATAATGGTTTTTTTATATACCTCATCTTGGCCATTACCTTAAGGGTAATATGCTATATAAAAATGTTGTGTGACGTTATATTTAGTACATAGCTGGTCTATATCCTTGTTCTTGAATAATCCTCCATTCTAAGATATAATGTTAAAGGGGATATCGTATTGATAAATGAGATGGTTGAAAATGAATTTGGAAATTTGCTTTCTAGTTACGTAAGTGAGGGGTATAACTTCAACCTAATTAGTGAAATATTTAGTGGTGTTAAGGATATGTTTATGGCCATCAAATGAAGTGGGTTTAATCTTACCAATGAGGTCAAGTCCCCATGTAGAAAATGGCCATGGTGTCAACATTGGTTTTAGAGTTTTTGCTAGGTCATGAATCAAATTAGCATACTATTGACATTTATCACATTTTTTTACATATATGTAGTGGCACTACATCCATTGTGGGCCAATAATAACCAATACATTAGAGCTTTTTGGATAGGACTACCCTGATAGATTGAGCTCCACATACTCCTTCATGAACTTCTCTTAATGCTAGCATAGACTCTATCGAAGCTAAACAATGAAGCAAATTTCCATCAAAAATATGATGGTAAAGGGTGGATCCAAGTAGAGTATAATGAGTGGAATGATGAATAAAGGCCTTGGTTTGTTTTTGAGATAGGTTAGGTGGTAGAATTTGGTCATGAAGTTAGTTATAAAGGTTTGAGGACTAGAGAGAATTAGGACCAACAATATCACAGATCATGGCAATGGTTGAAGGTTCAGAGCTGGTGCTGACAAATTCTCAATGAAGAATTGATACTCTCTAGCTTTATCTATTTATCAAATTAGAGAGCTAATAATAGCCATGGCATCTACAGTTTTGTTACTAGCCCTTAGTATGTACTCAAACTGAATATTAGCAATTTATTACTTAAGAGTGTCGACTATGGCTTTATATAGAACCAACTTGTCATCTTTGATCTGAAAATGATCTGTGACCTGATTGATGATTAACTAAGAATCACCATAAACTTGGAGATGAGATATATTCCAATGTACTACTTATCAAAATCTAGAAACAAGTGCTTCATTCTCGACCATGTTGTTTGTATAAGGAAAGCTAATTCTGAATGATTTAGGGATTAGATCTTCTTATGGTGTAATAAATAATAGGCCTACCCCTGATCCATGTGCAGTAAATGAACCATCAAAATAGATTTTTTAGGACTACTCTTCAAGGGGTGTGTTAATGATGGTCATTATGGATTCATCAAGAAATTGAAATGTGAGTGGTTGTGTGTCTGGGAGAGGTGCTTCAACAAGTTGATTTGCAAGAACTTTTCCCTTGATTACCTTCTAATTGACATACTCTATGTCAATCTCACTAAGAATCATGATCTATTTAGCCATTATACCTTGAAAATCTATTTTAGATAGTAGATACTTCAGTGGATATGCTTTTGAAATGACCATGGTCTTATTATTGAACATGTAATGGCTCAATTTTTGAGCTACAAAGACCATGGCTAGATAAGCTTTTTTAATCGATGTATAGTTATGTTCATACAAAACCAAGCTATAACTTAGGTAGTACACAAAATGTTATTTTCCATTGTCATCATGTTTAGCCAAGAGTGCCTCCAGAGCATGGTTGGTAGCTGATAGGTATAACAAAAATGGCCTTCCTAGCATAGGAGGTAATAGAATAGGCAGATTAACAAGATAGTCTTTAAGTTGTTGAAAATTTGCTTGGTAGTGATCATCCTAGTGAAATGCAACTCCCTTCTTTAAGAGGTGTGTAAATGGATGACACTTGTCTACTAACTAAGATATGAAGCATCAAATTGATAGGATCTTACTCTGTAAACTATAGAGTTAATTTAAATTGGTTTGTGGTAGCATCTCAGTTTTAGCATGGACTTTAGCCAAATCAAATTCAATACCTTTATGAGACATGATGAAGCCAAGTAGTATGCCTAAAGTTACACCAAACACACATTTCTTTGGATTGAGTCTGACTTTGTACTTTCATAATCTTTCAAATATCTTATGCAGCACTGTTGGATGGTTGGCCCTGGTTTTGGATTTTCCTAATATGTCATCAACATGGTCTTCAACAATATCATGCATCATATCATGGAAAATGGAAGTCATGGCCCTTTGATATGTAGCTCCAATATTCTTAAGGCCAAATTGCATTACCTGATAATAAAATATTCTCCATGGAGTGGTGAACATTGTTTTATGTTGGTCTTTTGGTGATATTCTGATTTGGTTGTATCCTAAAAATCCATCCATGAGTGAAAGCATTTCATAACCTATAGTGGAGTCAATGATCATGTTGATATTAGGTAATGAACAATCATCTTTAGGACAAGCTTTGTTGATGTCTCAAAAATCATTACAAATTTTGATACCTTTAGGCTTTTTAGTAATAGGTACCACATTATAGATCCATTCAAAGTAGTCAATAGATCGGATACATCCTGCTTCTGAGAGTTTTTCCAACTCTTTTTTTACCAATACAATAATGTGAGGATGCATCTTATTTAACTTTTGTTTTACTGGTTTGGTGTTAGGATTAACCACAAGGTGGTGTAGAACCAAGGTGGGGTCTAAACCTAGCATGTCAAAATAGGACCATGTAAATATATCTACAAATTCTCTCAACAAAGTTGTAAAGATGTCATGTTCCTCCTCAGTGAGGGATGCCCCTAATTTTATCCATTTTAGGTTTGATGGAGTCCCAATATTTACCTCTATTATATCTTTAATTAGAAGGGTCAAATCATTTTATAGGATAGTAGGCAATGACTTGAAATATTAATTTATGTCAAGGTCCTCCATTAGGACTTGCTCTTAAAATTCTCCCAGGCATGATGAATCTGAGTCCCCTAATGGGAGATCTGGCCATGTGATGAAAACAATTGGAAATTCTTGAAGAATTTGATCAAATACTTATTGTTGCTCAAATATAAACTTGGATCCATAGGAAAGTTCATCATTGGTGGTCTCTTGGTCTAAATTTGAAGAAAAATGAATACCCCCATTTAGTGGCACCTAAAATAAGTTTTCACCACTAGACTAGCCTTTATCTTTACTTTTTCCCTGGTTAAAAAGTGCCTCAAAGAGGTTTTCACTTTGGGACCTCAATGTTTTACTTATTTGTTTTTGATTAAGGGTGTTCACTCGCTCTCCAAAATAAGTTGCAAGATTCAATGTGATTGAGAATCCTAATTTGTGATCTCCCAATGGAATGTTGTCTCTAAGGCCTAAAAAGTCACAGAATGCCTCATCATTCTAAAACTCATCAATTGATAGACTAGATTCTTGTTGGTCCTAATCTATCAGTTGGGGATAATATAATAGTAAAGGGTTATGATGAATGGCCAAGGTAAGGGTACAAATGGAATTGTTATCAAACAAGTTGGTTTTGGCTAGGTTATCAAAGGTGAGGCTATGATTGGACTCTACTTCACTATCAACATCATCATCACTAGTCGCTAGTGATGGAGTTTGAATAAGATATGTGGGGTCACTCCCAGGTGGTTTAAATCCAAGTCCATAAGGTCTTTCATACTTAGTCACATAAATTGGATCGATGGTTCCTTGTTGATTCAGTCCAAGGCCTCTTCCTTCATAATTGTGACACTCCATGATCCTATTAGGAATAAGATACTTTGTATTTTTATAGCAATCAGCTTGGTTTTCATTGTATAAGCATGATTCGTCCCCTTCAAGAGGGTCAGGTCCTAGGATAGATGCTGGTATAAATGTGACAGGTCTCTTATCTTTGTTCTTTTATTAACAATACATATATGAGGTGACTTTAGGTCACCCAAAGGTTTTCAGCTTCTAAGGATGAGTGGCAATATGAAATGTATCATGGGTCACATACTCTTCTGGCCCATTATCCAAAATTGTGAAATGACTAGAAGTTTTAGGAGGTGGCATGTGGGAAAGGGAATCCAAGGTATTAGGATCTATGAAATTATCTGGCAAAGGATCAATAAGTATGGCCTTTCCTTTCTCCTACTTGGAACATGGATTCATATCATACTAATAATTGTCACTTTGAAATTCAACCTCAAGATGCTTGCAGTGTTCATATGGATTTAAGTCTCCTAAAATATTCACTTCCATCCCTAAGTGGGAAAACTTGATACATTGGTGCAACATTGAGGGGATTGTATAGATCTCATGTAACCAGGGCCTACCTAGAAGCATATTGTATGATAATCAAGATCAAGCACATGGTAAAGTGTATCATGGGTCAAAGGCCCAATGATAATTGGAAGACTAATGGTGCCTTGTGATTCTCTTTCTTGTATATCACAGGCTTTGATAGTTATTGTTTATGGCTGGAGATCTGCCATTATGTACCTAAGAAGCTTGATGAGCTTTAGAGACACTATGTTGAGGCTAGATCCATTGTCTATAAGGACACATTTCACTTTATGCCATCCTATATAAAGTTATATGTATAATGGATTATTATGGATCAGGCCGAGAGAAGACATATCACTTTGGTTGAATGTGACTTGTTAGGCTAGAGCTAGGTGTTAAATCAAAGCTTGAAATTTATCAGGGGATATGTCACTAGCAATAGTGGATTGGTTTAAAAAATTAGTCAAGATGTTCTTGTGGATTATTTATGTTTGTAATAAATCTAAAATATAAATTTGTGCTAGTGTCTTCTGTAATTGTTCCACAATATCAATTTTCTTGTCTTGGTCAATAGTGCATTGTTTATTTTGAGGCTGAATAGTTGGTTGAATGACAAGTAAAGTGGCAGATGATTGTGGGCTTAGGACAATAATCTTTGACCTCAAAATTATGATTGCAAAATTAGGACTAAATACTAGACCATTCTTGCTAACTAATGTTGGGAATGGTGTGGGACCAAATAGGACAAGTCTCAGTTGCCGATGCACTTGTATGTGGTCACGTGGCAAGGATGAGTTGTTGATATAAGGTCCAAAAGGGGAAGTCCTAGTTTTTTGGTTTTCATGTATGCATTCTCAGGTCAAAAAATGATTATCTATGTAATTTAGCTGAATGTTATTGTTTAGCAATGGTCTAGGTTAATTAGTGTTTGGTCTAGGATTAATAGAGATGGTATTAACGCTACCCCTTACAATATGAACTATAACCCTATTGTAGTTATGTACAACTACATGGTAGGTTTGTTGGTTGTTACCATTCTACCCTTGGTTTTTTCCATTGGTCTACCATTATGGGTTTTGCTATTGATTTTGTTGACTTTGTTGGTTTAGCCTTTGATTTTGATTTTGTTGTTGCACTGGCTGTTGTTATTGCTGATTATTTTACTGTTATTGATTGTTATGTCAGGGAAAGAGGTTTTGATAAATACCAAGAGTTTGATTAGAAGTTTAAGCACCATTATCCAATGTTATCTTCCCATTCTCTGACATATTCTCAATTAAATGCTTGATTTGGATACATCTTCATAGATTATGCCCATTGACCCAATGATAGTCACAAAATTTATTTTCTCGATACCAATCAAGATAAGGAATGCCTTACAAATAATGTTTTGGTATAGGCGAACTAATTAGATTAGCAGTAGCAAGATTATGAAATACAAATTCAATAGGTTCTCCTAGGTCACTAAAGACATGATGCACAGACATGATTCTCCTAAGAAGAGGGGTTTGTAAGGGTAACGGTTGCTATATTTGTTGTACAAGTCTTGGTGTTGTGCTAGTGGCATTGGTTAGAGAGGTTTTTGGGTAGGAATAAGCTAAAAAGGTGGTGTAAATGATGTTTTCACCATTTACACATGATGGGATTTAGTTACTCCATTTCCCACAACATTCCTATTGTAGTTGAATTGCTTTGGTCTTTCTTGGTTATTGGCCTGTGCTGGTTGTGAGGTTTGCACTTGAATGGGATGTTGGTCATTTCCATAATTGGTACTTTGATTTTGATTAATTAAATTAATCTTGATGACTCTTTTATTGATGAGTGCCTACTCAATCAATAAACTTGTATCAATGATCTCCTTGAACGTATGTGCACATTGTAGTTCCAAATGGTAAGCTATCTCACTATGCAAATTTTTGGTAAATACAGTAGCTAATTGTTTATCTAGTAAACTATGGGTGAAATGAATTTCATGATAGGACCTAAGTTCCCCAAAGCTCTGACACAACTTGTCAGAATTAAGAGCACACATGATTACCAATGTATAAGCAACTAAACATGTAGAATTATACCAAAAGTACAAGTAACTATCAATGAGAAACAACACAGAATATGAGAGGCAACAGACAATTGTATTTAACTCAGTTAGAAGGAAATTACAACAAAGAGATCACACTCTTTCATCCACTTCATGGGCATACCAGTAAATCCCTCAAGAGTAATCTTCTCTCAATACAGGTCATAACACACAGCTAACACAAGCTATTGTTCACCTCATTATACTTCCAATACAACCGAGTATGAACTGGTACTCCAAGTAGATCTCACCATGATCTTGCTCCTTAATGTATTTCTATCACCTTGGATCTTGATCCCTCACCGATCTCCTTTCTGACCCTCGCATACACACACCCATGCAAACAAACCCTAATCTTACTTATCACATGTAGATCTCCACCATGATCTTGCAACACCCTACAGATCAAAACTTGATCTTACATACATGAAGAATCCTACTTGATTCTACCATGGGAAGAACTCTCCTAGTTCTACACTTTATAATACAGCCCATGAGTCTATTATATAGATCTCATGCATATAATAATTAGACAAGTGGCTCAAAGACTCGAACTAGTCTTTACATGCAAACAACCCATTCAACAAATTGACTGTCCGTCAACAGCAGTTTTGAAACCGCACAGGTGACCGACATTGGTCCCTATCTACCTGGAGGTGACCGACGTCGGCTGACTCCTATCGATGTCAGTTGCTCTCTATTGACCCTTGCCTGACGTCGATGTGGCCTATCGACATCAGCGACTGTGACTCAGCAACCCTCCTCCTATTTGCATCCAGGTGAAGCTTTTAGCTCCACACCCTAACAATCTCCCACTTGGAGATAAACAGTTGCACCTGTACCTATACCAGTACTTTGTCTATTCTACATCCTGGCTTGTATTCTAGCTCCCACTTGAAGACCACCCACCACACACCCTGTGGTGCTACACTTGTGTCTAAATTTCTCCATTCTCAGCTTACCTTCTTCTGCCATTGCTATACTCCCACACAAACAACAACCCGTGTGAGTAACTTGTAATCAACAAACACTTAATAGATCTGAACCACCTGTTAGTCAAGCTCACTCTAAGAACATCCAACCTCGATCTGATACCATTTGATAGGACCTAAGTTCCCCAAAGCTCTGACACAACTTGTCAGAATTAAGAGCACACATGATTACCAATGTATAAGCAACTAAACATGCAGAATTATACCAAAAGTACAAGTAACTATCAATGAGAAATAGTACAGAATATGAGAGGCAACACATAATTGTATTCAACTCAGTTAGAAGGAAATTACAACAAAGAGATCACACTCTTTCATCCACTTGGTGGGCATACCAGTAAATCCCTCAAGAGTAATCTTCTCTCAATACAGGTCACAACACATAGCTAACACAAGCTATTGTTCACCTCATTGTACTTCCATTACAACTGAGTACGAACCGGTACTCCAAGTAAATCTCACCATGATCTTACTCCTTGATGTATTGATGTCACCTTGGATCTTGCTCCCCCGTCGATCTCCTTTCTGAACCTCGCATACACACACCCCTGCAGACCAACCCTGATCTTACTTATCACATGTAGATCTCCACCATGATCTTGCAACACCCTGCAGATCAAAACCTGATCTTACATACATGAATAATCCTACTTGATTCTACCATGGGAAGAACTCTCCTAATTCTACACTTTACAATACAGCCCATGAGTCTATTATATAGATCTCATGCATACAATAATTAGACAAGCAGATCAAAGACTCGAACTAGTCTTTACATGCAAATAACCTATTCAACAAACTGACTATCCATCAATAGCAGTTCTAGAACCGCACAGGTGATTGACGTCAGTCTCTGTCTATCTGGAGGTGACCGACATCAGTCGACTCCTGCCAATGTCAGTTTCTCTCTGTCAACCCCTGTCCGACGTCGATGTGGCCTACCGATGTTGGTGACTATGACTCAGCAACCCTCCTCCTATTTGCATTCGGGTGAAGCATTTAGCTCCACACCCTAACATTTCAAGGGCTCTCCATCATTGTAAATAAATTCAAAAAAATTCACCTAATTTTTGCTTTTCTTGCATTAAGTCCACTAATGAAATCTCATGCTTGAGATTATAATAAAAGTGTTGTATGAACTTATTAGAAAGATCATCAATATTTGCTAATAAATTTTTGAGTAACTTTAAAAACCACTCAAGGGCTTGTCCAACCAAGATTCTTAGAAACAATAGCAATAGGTATATGTCATTGTATGCCACTGGTTGACATGCGACAAAAAATTCGATCAAATGAACCTTAGGATCACCTTTCCCTTTATATTTATCAAATTTCGATGGTTCGTATCCTAAAAGAAATAGTATCTAAAAATACTCCATGCTAAATGGATAGGAACATACATCATCCAATTTGAACTTTTTAGTTTTTTTACCAGCTTGAATTGTAGTGATTACATCCTTTATCTATTGCAATTCTTGGGATAGGAAACTAGAAGGAATATTGGTTTGAGGTAGAATATTGGTTTGGGAAAATGGTTGGGAGGTGACAAGTGGGACACTTTGACCAGGGTATGATGGAGATACATGTCGGGGTATATTTATTTGGTTAGGGAATGGATCAATAATACACATATGTGGATTAGGATATACTTGAAATTACACATTTAGTTCCATGATATTCTAGTTTGGGTTAGCGATAAAGCTTTGACTTGGAGGATTATATGGTTAGGACGGAGGGATATAACTATATTGTGCCTATTGTGGTTGAAAAGGGACATGTTGTCAACTAATCAAACCTTGCTATTGAGTGGGAACTTATGGACCAAAACCCTATCTCTAGATTTGTGGCACATTTTAAACCAATGGTTGTCTAGTAGGTACCTGAGAAACATGGGGACCTTCTTGTTGCATGAATCCCTATGAGTAAGTGAAAGTAGGCTATAGATTTGGCATCTATTGCTGACCCATAATTGCACATTATTAACTAATCATTACTTGGTTTTGGATTGGCATATTATTTTGTGACTAAAGATGTATGTTCATCATTACTTGGTGGGATGGAACATTAGTTTCCCCCTATTGAGGTGGCAATGTATTTGTCCTCTATTGTGTTGATACATTAGATTATGCCTATTGTTGTAGAATAATACTCGTTACCTATTGAGGAGTAGGGTTCATCACATTCTATCATTGAGACATGACATTAGCCTTTGTTTGATTACCAAATCCCATAGGTTGTATACTTGAGGAAGTGGCCAGTTGAGGTTGGGGTACAGAAACTCCTACTCCCTAGTATGATGATCCACTCATGAGATGAACTACAAGCACATGTTGTTGGCTAGTTGTTTGTGTGTTAGTACCACTTTGATTGGGATTGGACACTATTTGCACATTATCTACTACATTTGGCTCACTATTCTATATATAGATTGAAGACACTTCTTCAATAATGGACATATGCATCAACTTATCTATCAAAGTGGTTTATATGAATGGGTCAAAATTTAGATTCTCTTATCTAGTTAATTTTATCAACACTCATGTAGAAGGAACTAGGTCAATAAAAGGTTTACTTGCCATGTTCATCTGATTGAAATCACATGCTAGATTTAAGTAGGTTTGATATGCTATCTACATTTGGTTAAAGTGATCTTCCATGATGTTTTTACCTTGATCAGATATATTAATATCTTGGTATGTTGTTTGGACTAGAGCCATAGGGTTGCTAGAAGAAGCTTGTTGACTGTAAATGATATTGTGGGGCACTCTTACTAGACTTGGTAAATTTTCATGGGGGAAGTCTACTGTAAACTTGGCCCTTACCTCTATGGCTCAAACCAAAATCCCATCTTTGTTCTCTAAAAAATGTCGCCCAATAAAATTGGATCATACATGGAAGCCATATTAGTATAATATAGCTATTAAATTACTATCTCATCCACCACAGGGATTGTAGCTAGGTATTTTATTGTTTGTTCTTAGTCTTGTTCTAAATAAGGTGGTGTGTTAACTAGATAGTTAACCAATAGATCTTTGCATTGTGCCCCTGATTGAGTATTATAATAGGGATAAGAATCCATCTCATAAGTAATATTATCTGCATAGGGGTCTTGCACCATTTCTTCCTATGCAACTACATTACTAATCCTAAGATTGTACATAAGTCTACTATGAGTGTAGGAATACATGTTAGGATCCATAGTCAATGCTTTTGTGATAAAAGGTCAAAGAGTTATTTAAACTCTAAAAAGGACAATGTATAAAATAGATGATGTCCAAACTTGATCTAGATTCATCAAAAAGATCAAAAGGATTTATGCAAAGTTTTGTGAGGAAACAAGCTAGCATGAAGTATCGAATGTTTCACCATTCACACAAAGGTAATCAAGTAAATGGACAAAAACCAAAATGCCAAAATCTAAGGTCAAAGTGTTTCATATCAGTCTAATCTAGGAATTTAAAATTTGTTAGGTCTTTTGGCCAAACATGGTGTCAAAATCTAGGCTCAAACAAGGCATGCACTAGGACTCTTGGCCAAATTGCATCAAAAGATAGACTTCAAAATAGATGAAATTTTTAATCTAACATATTGGAAACACTTCTAACAAACACTAGGCATTTGATTCTTGGACATGAACTTGATCAACTAGGTATAAGGTATGAAACAAAAGGCACTTTAGAAATAGTTTATTTTCTCACAAAAAATGGTATAAAACTTGGTTCTTTTGACAAACAAGCTAGACAAAAGTGAATGGTATAACTATTTTAGACAAAAGATCACAAAAGTAAAGTTGGATTGGCTTGAAAATGTAGGAACAAGTTTTTAACTCTATGCAAGAGGGTCGATGAAATAATTTTTAGAATATTTTAGGTAGCGTAACGATGTTATACTACCCAAAAGGTGTGACAAAAAGGTTCGTTTCAAAAATTCTCTAAGGTAAAGATGTTTTCCCACAATTTTGATAGCATAACACTACCTTTTTTGACTCAAAATATTATGTTACATAGATTCAAATCACAAGTGTTTAACACAAAATGGCCTAAGTCTATCAAGTGATGATAATGATTATGAGTCTTAAATGACCTTCAACCCAAATTAGAAATTGAACCTAAGTCCCCTCGAGTTTAGTGAAAATGTTGAACCCACATAACACATCAACCTTATGAACTTATAAAGGTGAAATTTCAAATTTATATTATAAGTGAAGGACTTAAACAACTTTGGTAAAGGTTTAGACCCAATTGGGCAGCATAACTACACCAAAGTGGATGATATGACTCTCAAGCTTTTGATGAAATTTTGAACAAGGTAAATTGATGATCTCATGTAGGTAGCATAATGCCTCTTTGTTCAAAGGAAAATTTGGACTATGTGTTTGGTTTGAATTATTTGTTTACACCAAGTTTTGACTCCAAACAAGACTTTAATCCAGGATAAGACCAACTAATTAATCGCTTTGAGATCCTAAACTGATAAGGTTGCTTGGTATTGTTGGAATCCGTCAATATACATCATTTGAGAGGATTTTAAGTGTTCATCAAAAATTAAATACACATTATATAGTAGGGTTTCTACACCCCCCCCTTCTCTCAAATGACAATACTGCAACATGGACCTTGAGGTGCACCTTGCACCAATAATACTTCCGTGGCAAGTGGGGATTTGTCTAAGATCTAAATTTTTTTGAACGATCTAAGGGAATCAATTTCATAATGACTTTTACACCAAACAATACAAAAAAAATCATGGATTTTGGGTCTGTATCACTTGGCTTATTACAAAAAGGTCTATTCCTTTTTGTAACCACTACATCCTATTGTTCGCTCAATGTAGTGTGGTGTCCAAAGTGCCACTACATCCCTAGTGAAAATTTAATTAGGATCCAAATGAAGTCAATATCAGGATGTGAAACCCTAGGTCAAATCTTCACTAAAGAACTTGTAGAAGGTGATGAAGCCCCCATCGCAAGCCAAGTTTGCATAAAAACAAAGAAAGCATGAACTAGAAAGACTTTAAGGTCATTTTCAAGGTTACCCAAACTTTGATGAGTTTTTGGGGAGTGATTTAGATGAATTTATTTCTAAGCCTTGGACTAGGCTACTTGCAATAGGAATGGTGCTTTTTATTCTAAGGGTTCCCTAAATGGGACAAATAGAAGAGCATACAGACAACATTCTTCTTTTGGCTAAAGAAAGATTTAATCTAAACAACTATTGCAAGCAAGAATTGACAAGTGTGTTCAATTTTAAGCCCAAATTAAAGTGAGGTGGTGTTCATTTGACCCCTTGGTCTTAGTTGCAAACTTTGAAAACATTCACCAAAAACATCTAAATTCTTTGTTAAACACCTAAAACAAGGTTCCTAATTGATTTTTAAGCATGCAAATATGATTTAAACATGTTTTGAGAAAATATCAAGCTTGGCCCTGTAGAAAAAATGTTAGCATGTCCTTTATCTTTGAATCTCTTTTTGGTTTGAAATAATGAACTTTGGAAAAATATCTCTCAAGTCTCTATTTTTGGAAAAACAGTGATCGACGTCGGCTATATATAATCAATGATGGTTACCTTGGCTAACAAAAATATAACTGATGTCGATTTTGCTAACTGATGTCGGTCTTACTTTTTGATGTTGGTTACTTTGTAAAACTGTGGCAACTAAAAATGGAAAAATAAAGTTAGAAAATCAATTTGAAATAGTTTTAATGGTCCAAATAAATATTTTAGAATTACAAAATGATCTTCTTCAGGTGTGAGATGCATCTAGTCCCACCAAGTGTGCCATAATGTGATCTAGTAATTTGGATCAAGAGAGGATGGGTAGTATGGTGTTAGTTCCAAAATGAAAATAAAATGAAATAAACACACTAATAACATAACATCTCTAGGCCTAGACACTAGGGAGAGTGTAGTTAACAAAAACAAATGACAAACACAACTAAAAATTAAGGAATAAAACATAAGAATTTATTCACCTGCCTTGGATGCTCCAAATGACTTTGTAATAGTGGCTTGCTCGATTTGTGCTCATGAAGTCCTTGGCAATGGAAGCTTGGATACCTCCATCTCTCCTTGGCACCTTTGGCTTATGGCTTGGCTTGGCTTGAAATCAATTTGGAATGGTAACACTAATTATAATGTCTTCTTGAATATATTTTTGAATTATACCTTTGCACCAAAATAACTTATAAATGATGTCAATGGCCTCTCTATTTATAGATTTTTGAGAATGTCTAGAATCAACCTGAACCATCCATTCTGAGATTGAGATGTGTGGTTGAGGATTAATTCAATTCTTAGAATTAAGTTTTTAATTATCCTCATCATGAAATTAGAAGAATGGGCAATTAAGAGGCATGGAGGGCATCATGGAAGGCATTGATGAGATATGGAGCGTATGAATCCTAATATTTGTGGCATTTATAGCCTAAGGATGTCTTCCCAAGAAATGAGGTCACCTGATGATGTATATATTCAATATTCATTTATAAAAACAATTATTCAAAAGTTTCCATGGAATTATTAATTAGGCCTTGATTTGGGTTAATTAGCTCTTAAGCATGTTTAAGCACTTTATGCACAAATTACTTATTGATCTAAAATTTGACTAGATTGGAATTGGAAGTCATTATCAGATGCATTGTATCCATTATCCCATTTAGGATGTTACCAACAATAAATAACAAAGGTGTGTATCTTATGTAAGAGATTTGAGAGGAAAGATCAATCTAGAGCACCTAAGTGCAAAATTGGCATTTTGATTCGAAATGATCTGATCAAAGTTAGCTAGCCCATAAATTGTATTGCCCTATTTAGGGACACCCTAACCAAAATCAGCACTTGAATATGTCAGTTTCACATCATTTAGTATTTTTTAGTGTTTTTAGGCCATATTGTGCATTTTGGGTGGAAATTGATCAAAAGCTTAATTAGAGGTTATCGGTGGCCAGATTTAGGTGTCTACAACACTAAATTCTATAATATTAGAGGGTAATGCTTACATATCCATTATTCTAGAAGAGGGCCTCAAACTCATTTAGTTCTCCCTTACATGTTATCTTGTGTGTGAATTATGTAATATTGTGCAAAAAAAGTAAAATAATGACCTATCTTGTAACTTGGTAAATCAGACTCTTGGGCTGCTCTTTTAGTACTTCAGACTTATACATGTGTTTTACTTATGATTGATTTGGAAATACGGAAACTTTATTCAACTAAATGCTTGATAGAATGATTTTGATAAGTTATCTTGGTCACTATGGTCTTTTTGCTAGGTGTGGAATGAATAAGGGTTGATATTGTATTTATATAAATCCCTTTGGAGTATAACTCACATTAAATCACTTAGTCTAACCATCAAGATACATTTCATTTTCAAATTAGATGGCTTTAAAGCACTGGACACTTTAGAAAAGTTAGGACACTAACATCGATGCTAGTGTTTATTTCAAATATTAGTGTCTAAGGAGCAGGAAAGTAGGTATAGGCTTAGAACTTGTAGAGATGGAATATAAGTATATTTTAAGCATTTTGGACAAGATTAAGGACCTAGGTCATCAACATAAAAGTGATTTAACTAAGAAATATAGGCCAATAGGGCACAAGATAGATCAAATGTGAGACTTAAAAAAGTGGGAAAGGTCTAAAACTAAGAAGAACAACCAAGGTCTAAGTTTTCCAAGTTTACAATATTGAGGTGTTAAATAATCCATAAATAACATCTATAATTCCATTTAATGGAAAATCATGGAATATACCTTAAGCCAAAAGTTGGATTCTAATTTTATGTTGAGTTGGTTTATTAAAAAGGGGTTCCTAAAATCTATTCTAGACCTCATATAAACACAAAAAGATGTTTAAAATACATGTGCCTATCCCCATAATGTTTGAGCATTCCATCTCCACCATTGGATTAGGTTTTCCTTTGCCATTATATTTGGATGCCATTTAAGAAACCCTAAGAATACTTAATTTTTTTGAAAGAATTTTTAACTTCACCAAGATTACCAAAATAGGTTAAGGAAGAGGGATTAAGGATTTAAAGAAGTCTTTCCCATAGTATTTCCTCTTCTAAAATTGTGTCCCCTTCTAATCAACTCCATAAAGCACATTTTAAGCCAATGTTTTAGAACTAATCAAGCTAAAGAGAATAAATTCCCAAGATATATTAAAGAGAAAACCACAAAATGTAGAGAGCTCCCTTTACTTATAAAAAATCCCCTTAAATTAGTATCTAATTAATTGGAGACACTTATCCCCTTTACTCTTCAAGGCTTTTCCCACAAGTCTTCAAAACCATTAATTACTCACAAATCACATGGGCAACATGCTTCTTTTTCAACCCTATTAACTCTTCCAACCCCCTCATTAATTTTCTCACTATCTAAGGATTTTAATAGGTTAGTTGGACAACCAAAATTATTAAAAATATAAAAATATCCTACTTAATCAATCCTTTAAGGCCATAGGATTAATTACACATAGGAAAGTCAAGGCATGCATTCTATACTAGAATAAATGAGGCCTCATCTTCAAATCCATGTTTTACAAATTCTAAATCATACATGAATCACCTCATTCTTCTAATTGTCTTATATAACTTCCAATAGAATTTATGGGTAATGATGGAAAGGATTAGATTAAGGGGTTAAGTACTAACACTGGATAACCCATTAGGTGGTCCATAGGGTCACATAATTTTACATTTGTAAGGTTAGTTGAAATATACATCTACCTAGGGGAATGATGGTTAACACATGCTTAAAATATTTATTTTATCAATATTTTGGTCATACCTATCACCTACACACTCATTATACACATCAAAATATCCAATATAGACATAGTCAAAGCAAATACATAATATTATTCTCAAACAATATAAACAATTCAAACAACTCATCACTCCATGTCTAGAAACATAGCATGACTAATGGAAAATATATCCTTAATATTATCCTAAAATAAAGGCATCCTACAATCTATACCTTATAATATCTTGAAAGGCCTCATGTTCAATATAACTATGGTAGTTGTTGTTATAAGTAAACTTAATTAAGTAGGGATAGTCCTCCAAATGTGACTATTTATCCATAACATACATGTGAATCATGTCCTCTAAAAATTGGTTCACTCACTATATTTGGGCATATGTTGATGGTGGATCATCCCTGGTGAATTACAAATCTTGCATCACCCATAAAAAAATCAATTAGTTGAAGCAATTAAACAATAGGGTGTGTGAAGATATGTGGTAAAATACTTTTAAAAGGCTATTGTGGACAACATAAAAGTCCACTTGCATGGAATAAAGGTAGAAGGGAATTGATAAAAATTTGGAGAATAAGAAATGGGGTTATTATTTTGTTATATTTTGTTAATGTAAACAATGAACAAATAAATCCAAGCCTTCAGGGATTTAGGAAAAAGTGTGAAAAGAGTTTGCTATAGATGACATGTACAAAGGTAAGGAATGTTATAGTTAAAGTAAGTTCAGACTTACAAAACTAAGGTGTAAAGAGTTGAGTAGTGTGTAGAGTAGTTGAGAATCACAAAAAAATGTACAAAGAGAAAAATAATGTAAGAAAAGGAGCTTTTAAGTAACTAGAAAGTGATGACGATGGTGTTTGGAAAGGAAATTTTAAGGCAAGGGTGCATAGAGAGATAAGTGTAGACATACAACATATAACCCAAGGAAGTTGAAAAAAATAGATGAAAAATTAACTACAAGTATGAACACTTGGCCTTAATGTAGTCTAGATTGGTGTTATATATGACATGACAATAGAGAATAGGTATTCAATGAGATATATTATGCATGGATATGATATGAAATCTATCAGACATACATGACTTGAGGTTATTAAAAGGTTGTGTTACTTATAAGGTAGGTCTATATATTTATACAAAACCTATAGATATGTTCAAGAACCAATTAATTATAGTTATCAACTAATTGTCTAGAAAATTTATCTAAAAACTAATTAGGTATGGCTATAAATAGGGGTTCAATCCAAGTATTTGTAACACTTAAAATCCAAGGAAGAAACTCTATTATAGTAATCCCATAAATGGAAAGAAGCTGGGTAAGAAAGATAATGCCTCTAGCCTTGAGCAGATGGCAGTCTAAAGACACCATAGTAGAAAAGGAAGATTTATATTTGAGGACTAGTTCTAAGATTTGTAGAGCTCCATTATAATAACATAAATCATAATATATTTCAATACACTTATGATAAATTAATGAAAATACTTTAATGGAAATATTTTTTTGTGAGCAACTCTAATGGTTACATGGTTAAGATGTCCCTTCACTGGGATCCTTAACCATAATTGTAATGGTATGGTATCAAAGCAAGTTTGTAAAACAACTTGTAACCAAATGGGGCTTAGGTCGATGTATTTATCCATCCTAGGAGATTGTGTGATCAATGATTATGAAATTATATGATGGTAGCTAGAATATTGATTTAAATGATTCAAAATTGTTCCCTTGACCTGGAATAAAATATATTTATACTTGGCTTATGACTATTAGAATGCTAAAATTTTGAAATTGGAAGAAATAGTGCCTTTTTGCTTAGTGTGTTGTAAAACTGCCAAGTGAGTGCTAGATGTATTTGTAGAAGCCTTGATGTGCTTATATATGGTAATATTTAGAATATTCTCACTAACTAACTTTACAAAATGTTCAAGAGAGTCATTTTGAAACATCTAAATTTCAAAAAGTTACCGTTAGAGCACATAGGATAAGATTGCAGTGCCAACCTGTCTGACTTACCATATAGTTGTCCTAAAAAGACACAAATTATTGAAAAAAGTCTAAAAGGATCTTGTAGGTTGAATAGGGATGAATAAAATCAAAATATGGATGTCTATATGATATTTTATGTGTTTTTAATATAATAGAGGCTCTCTTATATATTGTGAGTTATCAAAATGGAGAATGAACCAAGGTAAGGATGTCAAGATTAAACTTTTTAAAGAACTTAATGATTAATTTTATGTGTTTAAACTATGTAAAAGTTATATAATGAGGAACTCCCCAAGTATTTATATTTTAGGTCCTACAAACCAAGCTAGATATTATAATATAATAAACTATCTCAAATAAAATGAAGTTGAAGAATCACCTAGTAAATTAAATCATTTAGATAAAATAATATTTAACATCTAAGCTCACATGGTGTTTATAAAATATATTTGATTCACTTGTTAAAAATCTCAATATCTATTTTATTTTCACATGAAATATAAAGTAGTTTTTGTTTAACCCTTTTTAAGATGTTTAGGTGAGGGTTAAAGAGTAGAATAGATTGTAAACAAGAATGAATAAAACTATTTTAAAGTAGAATAAATAATTAAAAAAATCAAATAAATTAATACTCTAAATTAAAATGTTGAGTTCTAATAAATATATAAATTTCATTCAAAATAAAAATGTGATTACATAAACATGAAGGATGGATAATACTTAGCTTATTTATAAATGCACATGTAGATTTGAAAAAAGAATAGTTGAAAACAAGTAAGAATAAGATCATGATCTAGTCATCGGTTTCTAAAAATATTATTTCTAGAGGCATAGACACTTGTGTTAGCCTTGGGAAACTTGCATTAACATAGGTTTCCTAATGTCAACATATTTATCTAGTATAAAATACTCACTATATTGTGAAGTGATCACCATGAGCTTTCTAGTTTTTGTCACATTTTTGCTCATATGTTTTATTCACATGCACAAGTTATAGATGATTGTTTATGGATAAAAACCTAGATCTTCACCTTAGGTCTTTGTACCTTTTCAAAAATGGGTTGATGGGATCATGAATTTGAGCTGACCTCATGGACCCCTATGTCAATGAGTATTGAATACATAGACAATACTTTGAACAGGGCCTCAAACATATGTAGTTCTCTTTTATGTGTTAGATTATGTGTGCACAAGGGTGATGTTATATGCAAGGGAATGCAATGATATAGATTTTAAATTAATAAATATTACTCATGGGTTATTATTTGAGTGTTTTAGACTTGTAATATGACTACTCCTATGACTGATATGAAATTAGGGAAGAATAGGACAATAAAAATCAATTGTACAATCAATTTAATGAGATTTAATAGGTGCTTTCTTGGTATTTTATATATGATTAATGAATTTTATTAGATTTGTATTTATACCACACCTTTTTAAAATATATCAAGGAAGGGTTAAATAAACAAATGGGCCAAACCATAGGATTTGAAATGTTTCCAAATTATGTGACTGTTGATAACTAAACACTTGATAATAATCTAGACACTTGTGTCTATGCAAGTGTCCCTATGTGGGATATAAGTATCTAACAAGATAGGAATCTGTTAAGAATATAAAATTGATAATGAAGGATATATATATTAGGTTTTAGGATTTGTTTACAATGTAAGAGATATGGGCCATTAAAAATGATAGGGTCAGATCATAAGATAAGCAATTAGGCAAAATGAGACAATGAATGCAAACCTTTCAATAGCAGGGAGGTATAGAACTAAAGGGTAGATCCCTGATAGGTATTTTTCAAGTATACAAGATTAATATGCTATATAAATTATATTTTAGTATCTACATTTCTCCCATTTAATCTAGTAATACATAAGGATTAAATTATTAGTTTAAAGGAAATAAATGCATATCTAAGTGTGTATAACACACCTTGCCTTTGATTGAGCCCTGGTGAGTTTGATTGGCAGTGTATGACATGTAACCAAGATCATGTTATAGTATAAATCAATGAGTATAATGTAAAATTTGAAATAATTAGAATGATAAAATAGAAAGAGATCAAAGGAGTACACATGTGTCGATGCAACCATGTTTCCCCTTAGTACTTTGACTTGGTAAAGATACTTCATTATAAATAATTGGATATTTCATACATTCAACACTGAACCTTGGATATTTTAAGAGGGAATTGGAAGTTAATTATACCCCAATCTAGTGCAATGGTGAGTTGTGACATGACCATTGAGATCATTAAATCTCAATCATAGTACAATAAAACCCAAGTAAGTGGCATAAAAAAACTCAACCTACAAGAGGGAATTAGTGTTAGGTTAGTAAGGGAATTTAATATCAACCAAACTACTCAAAAGAGCCAACTAATATAGATAGAAAAGGCTCAAAATAGTGTTTCCTAGTGAAAATGGTGCTTCCTAGTAAAGTATCGATGTTTCTTGGTAAATAATTTTGATTATGTATTTTTAATTTTTTGTGAACTTGCATGGAATATGCACCTCTAATGTGTCTCAATCGAAAGTATATTTTTAAATGTAACATCTTCTCTATATCTATGTATAATATTTGTTATAAATCTAAAACACTTTATCCCAAATCTTTAAAAATTCGTGCAATGTGTATAGGATTCTAACCCAAGTGTCTATATGAATCATGTAAACTATAACAAAACTATGGAAATTAGAAATTTTATATAAATTTGTAGGTCATGCATCTATCACATGCCTCTGCTAATATGCCTCATTTTGAGGTGACGAGATTTGAATCTAATAGTTATCTTACCTCAAAAGGAGAAGATAAATATATAATATTGTATGAATGATGTAGCATATAAGAATAACATGTATAAGAAGATATCTAAATGAAGCTCATAATATGTGACCACAATAATCCTTAAGATGCATGATATGGATCATGGAAATTTTTATAAAGTATTAATACAAGCTCAACAAACAATCAATTACAAACATAAGATCACTCAATGTCACAAAAAATGGGGTCTAAAGAGACCACAAACAAGGGGCATGTTCAAATGTCGCACACTCAAATGAATGACATATTCAATTTTTCAAATAGAAAAAGAAATAAACATATAGTCACACATGGTCTAATAAGTAAGGAACATATTCAAATGTTCCACAATCAAGACAATAACAAGTGATAAAAATACACTCAAGGAAGTGACAATGTGAAGAAATGAAGTATAAGTAACCAATATAAGCATATCATACTAGTCCCTGTATGTATGTGTTAGAAATTAATGTTATGTAACATATCATATCAAGTACATTGTGAAATATGTAAACATGAGTATAGGCATGTATAAGTGTTAATATATAAGTTCAACATGATAAAAATAAAGGTGATCATAAAATAATATAGCCCATATCAATATGACCAAGGAATTAGATGCCCCCAACATAGGGTGTTATGCAAGAAGAGGAAAGGTCCAACATATGCATGTGCAAGTATCATGCATCTAGTGTATGCTTATATCACACTCAAGTATGTGTGAAAAATATGTGTATATATAAAATAAATGATATGCTATATAATAACATAAAGTAAAAAACATAGATGCCAAAGAGTTAGAAAACATGTGTATGTTGATTATTTTTATATTTTGGAATTTATTTGAATGTTTTTTTATTTTATTGAGTATTTGATTTTTTTGAATAATTTTTGAAATGTTTGATAATTAAAAAAATAGCCTATGATCGGATTTAAGGGATGCTCATATGTAGATCCAAACACAAAATATGGTACAATAAACTAGTGATATTGCCAAGGAGCATGTATAGGTGTGATATCTAGAATTATAAAATATGTGGTACTTTTTGTATGTCTCATGGGACTCTATGGTCATTGGTGGGCCCCCAATTTTAAAGACTATTTTGGCTATGTACTTTTTGGTAACAAGTAGTATGAAGAGACACGATGTGGAAGACTATGGCATAGAATGCCATGGAGCATGATTCCATGGAGTGGAAGAACCAAGTCCTATAGAGTAAAGATGCATTTTAAATGGAGAACCCAAGAATGTAGGACTCAAATAGTAGCAAAAGGTTTTGAGAGAAAGTGCAGAAAGTGGAGATGATCCATTCAAGTTGGTAAGGGATGAAAGAGAAGACTATGTCAAGCATGAATCCATCACCAACCCATGGGAAGATAGGCATTTGGTGACGAAGATCCAACATCAAGAGAGAATATAGGGGTAGAAAGGCTTGAGTCTATAAGAATTTATTATAAATAGATGCTACAACTCAATTCTATTAAGTATCATTGGTAAGTCATCTTAATTGTATTTACTTATATAACTAATTGATTGTGGTAAAAAATGTATAAATACCCCTTGATGTACTTTATATGGTTGTTGGTTGTTATTTATAAGTTGATGAGTTGATTATAATTTGGTTATCATTATAACTTTAAATCATTGTACTCTTTTATATCACTTATGAATATAATGGAAAGAAGCCTATGTTGATGTAAAACTTGTGTTCATTTGTCAATGGTAATAATGGGGTTGATGTTATCTATTATCATTTATGCCAACTTATCTTTCTATTGATTTTTAAGTGATGAACAAGTAAGTTTAGTTAGATATAGGATTAATAATGAGTTTATCACTAAGTATTTATTTGAGTGCCCTTGTCTAGGAAGTTAGACAAACATACCCTGGCATGAGCTTCAGGTGATTGTGCAATAACTTGTTATTGCATGAAAGGCTAGCATGTTATTATGTTGTAAATATTATTTATTTAGGTGTGCACCTAGGGAAAGTTAATATTATTTAAAATTAAAATAATCCCAACATTTTGGTTCCATTATTGGGACATGTAGTGCTTATTTTCATGATGGTGGACTATGCTCAAATGACTATCTCTAGATAATATTGAATGATGGGTTACTAGAGTAGAAGATAAATTTACATTAACATTTTTTGGACCAAGAATTTATGCATGTTCATGGGTAGAAAATAATCTATACAAATCACTTTATGAAATGTTATTTGTAGAAGTGCATGTTCACCTTCATGATTGGATTTCAAAATATGCACAAGACCGGTCAAGGAACTATGGATGGAAGATAGCTTGGTTAGTAGAGTGTCATCAATTTTAGCATGGTTAGGAGCACCTTGGACACATGTAGTGTATGTTTGGTGGCATGAAACTTTTAATATTTACATTTTATAATATGCAATCTCAACATAATCCTATCTATAGGAATAACAATTTCACTTCATCTGAGAACTGTGTAGTAGATATCTCAGACATTTTTCATTAGATATTAAGAATATTTAAGTATATTATAGAATTAAAATCTTCTCCATGGATGGATAAACTCTCTCTCACATGAGTAGTGTAATTGGTGAGGAAATGGAGGGACACTTTTTGATGTAAAATTATTGGTTCAACATGGTAGCCAGTCAACAAGAGTTACAGAAGTGCAAGTATGATGAAGCTCGATGTAGAGTTATGAGTAGAAGGAATATAGGAAGGGGATGGGAGGAATCTAGAAGCTATATAAGGGTATATAGGTAAGAATAATGCAATAAAGAGGACTCCCCACCATAGGACCACACTTGATGCCAATAAAAGTATGCATAGGAGAAAAAACATAGGTAGTGGTAACTGAAGAACCCAATTTGGATAGGCCCAATTCCCCACCCACAACACATTCTCATACTCTTGAGTTAGATGACATATTTATATGAAATTAGGATATGGATAGTGTAGAATTAGAAACTGACCCTATTAGAGATTCTTTTGAAAACCAAGACCAAGGTAGTAGTTTATTGTTGATTTCTTATCCATTGATAGATAATTTTATGGCCTAGTTTATAATGCATGATGGACCAAGCATAGCTAGTAGGTAGAGTACCATCCCATCTATAGTTAATTATCCTACCTTGATTCCCAATGTATTAGGTGATTTTATTTTTGTATAAGGTGCAAGAGGTGGTAGCTATGGTGGTTCAGCTATAAGAACTAGAGTAGATGTTGGAGGTATTATTGGACCTCCCCCCCTCCCCATAAGGTTTAGGAGGGATAACAAGTGTATCACAATAAGCCCCATTGATATCACCTCATCTACCCACTATGTATTATGAAATGAAAATCCATTTTCTTGAGTATCATGGTGTGGATAATGTTATAGAACATGTTCACAAGTGTGAAATTATTTTGTGAGCACGTGGCATTACATATTTTGAATGAAAGGTAACAAATTTTTCCACCACTCTTTTGGACCTCTCACACCAGTGTTACCATAAGTTTGATTTGTAATAGGTTGTGGTGAATTATGATCAACTAAAGGAAGCATTTATCAAATAATTTGATATCCTAGAGTTTGAATAGTAGAGCATAACTATCCTAAAGTACATCAAGCAAAAATTAACTAAGAGTGTGTGTGATTGTGATTATAATTTTAAGATGCTTCTCTCTAAGCTTTATTTTGAGATAAATGGAGCTAATCATGACTAGTGGTTTGTATGAGTATTATTACTTCCTTTTTGATGAAATTTATCATAGAAGACCTTCAACAACCATGTGAGGCCTTGGAGGCTTCCCTTCATTTTGAAGTTATTGGAAGGATCAACACTAAGATTAGTCCCTTCATGGAGGCTTAGATTTTTTCTATGGCATCTCAACTAGGAAATCTCACTACACATAATGCTCATGACACTCATAGTATGTTATGGTGCGTGGATTGTATATCTAAAAGACATAATAGGAATAATTGCTCTGAAAGAGTATTCACACTGTGATGATGTAATCCTATGATATTTCCCAGGAAGAGCATGATGTGAAGGATTTCCCCCTGATTCAACACACTACACAATCAAAGGTATCTACATATTGCAAGATATGTGATGCATATACTCATGATACAAATGATTATGATCTTATTAATGAAATTAATGAGGTGCTCACATGTGGTATACATAAAACTTATGTTTCCAATAACTAGGATAATGGAAGAGGCTATCATGGTTGAGGTCGTGGTCAAGTACATGGAGGTGGACATTTTCCACTAAGAACCTATTACAAATGTGGTTTCCTAGAGCATTACCAGCATGATTATCAAGTGTATCATACATGTGCTTTTTGTAAAAATGAACATTGTCTAGAGGATTGTGTAGACTTGTATATTACCATCATGAAGGAGAGAAATGAAAAGGGTGTTATAATGATACAAATTAAAAAGGCTCAATAAATACCATGCCTTGCTACTCTAACTAGTCCCAATGTCAACATTACTACACAAAGTGGTGCCTAGTCTTAACTTGTGTCAAACCTGCACACTAAAAAGGTTCAATAGGAGAAGCCTCATGTGACTTGTTATCTAGATGCTCAAGTAGCAGAAGGAAGTGTTACATGACACCATGAACTTGGTGAAGGATTTTTATGAAGATATATAATTCCTCAAGGATCAAAATGATGTTACATGTGTTAACATATATAGATCTATACATCTTCATGACTCGATGTGTGATGAGTCCCATGAGTTATTCAAGTGACTCTTTGATAAGTATATTGTACCCCTATTGTGAAATTAGTTAAGGCATCATACACCTAAGCTTAATGAAGATCGTCAGTTAAACCATATATGGTGACAAGAGACTCATATCTAACCTAGTATAGAGGGGGATAAGGAGATATTGGTTAACACCACTATTAATGGATGGGTCATTTAGGATATCATAGTTGATATTGTAAATGAAGTGAATTTCCTCACTAAGGATGCATGAAAGAAGATGGTAAGCCCTACTTTGTTAAATAATCCTCATGTGATTTTTATGGCCAGTAAGACACATGCTCTACCTATTAGAGTACTTAAGGATGCCACTATGAATATTTTAGGTGTCACTTTCACAGCCAACTTTGAAGTAATTGATTTGGTTGAATCTAATGAATTTATAGATCTTTTGGGTCACCCTTAGTGTTATACAAATAATGTTAACGTAAGCTTCAAGAAGAACTACATCAACTTTGATAATGATGAGAAGCATATTATAATCCCCTTAGACCATGCTCAAGGACCTCCATATGTTGAGCCAATCAATGTTGATGAGGACATTAACCATATCTACAATGTCATGGCTTAGGCTATAAAAAAACTTAATCCTAGTTTGGATGGCATATTACATTGGGTAGATGTATAATCTTTATCTAACACTACTAGTAATGCTTGCGACTATTGGGCTCATGGTGAGTATAATCTTATTAGAAGGATCTATGGAAGTATAGGTAGTTAAGAAGATACTCTATGATAGTACCATAAACCTCATAAATTTATTCTTCTTCATGGATAAATTATGATTATGCCACCTTTGTGGTTAGATTAAGATCTAATATTTCATGGTCAGATGAAAGTGTGAAAGTTTTTACAATAATTATAGGCCTTATATGCAATTCAAAATGATCAGGTGTGTTCAATTATCCATATCTTTGATGGCATAGTTGCTCGATGGTGGATAACTCATCATCATAACTTGCTTACTTGGGACTAATTTCACTCTAATCTACATCATCATTTTCATCACAATAACCACGTTCATGGCATAATATGTTACAGTGGCATCAATGTTCTTGAAGCCTATAAAAACATGTGGAAGGTAGATGAGTCATTGTTACTTGAATATCTATGGGTTCATGCATTTTATGGCACTCTATGCACTTTGGATAGAGAATGGTATGTTCATGAAGAGTGGCACACAAAGAGAGACTATTTCCATTTCATTAAGAGTAATATGATTGCAACATTGTCTTATTCATCTCCACAGATGGATTTATGCCTCACCTTGCAAGCCATGCATCAGGCTATTGTAGGTGACATAGTGACTATTGAAGATCACATAAGACATATACATAGTGTGTGGGAGGAGAGCTTAACCATTTCATAATAACCTGATATGGAAGCATCATCTCCATCTCCTAAATCTAAACTATACCATGCATTACGAGAATAGATCTAGAAAGGCAAACAAAAGGTTATGTACCAAGTTGATGAAGGTGTTAGTTTTGGTTTACCTAATCTGTTTATTTATCACTTGGCCTTACACACTAAGTATGGCATGCACAATGTGTAAGACACCATATATAATGATCAACATCTATATTTAAAGCCACTTTAGATGATCCAATGTAATATTGTCACAGAGGAAGCACTCAAGATAGATATTATGGGAAAATATTCATTTGATACAAAGATCTCCAAGGTTTTTGAACTGTTAAAAGAGTATTAAGACATTTTTCATGAAATTACACTAAAATTAAAGGAGTGATTTCTTACTTAGGCAAGATGCACATCAAGTTGGTAGAGGGTGCTCACCTGTCAAGAAAAGGATGTCTCATATGAATCCCAACTTGTGTGCTCGAGTCAAAGAGGAGATTGATAGCATGCTACATGAATGAGTCATCACTCCTATGGATGAGTTTGAATGGGTGAATCCCATGGTCATTATTATCAATCAGGATGATCACATTCATGTCTTTTTAGGCTATCAGGTACTAGATGTTGCTTGCATAAATGACCCCTTTTCGATGCCCTTCACTGAGGATATTTTAGGAGTGTTGGATGCAAAGTTTATAATTTTACTGATGGCTTATCTAAATAACATCAAGTCTAGATCACAAAAGAGGATAAACCAAAGGCCACTTTTTCAACTAAGTGGGGTTTCTTCACTTACAAATTGGTACCATTTGGGTTGAAGAATGTTCTTATTATGTTTTCATGGATTTTGATCGCGGCTTTCAAGGATTTTATTCATAAATTCCTTTAAGTCTACTTGGATGACTGGAATTTCTATGGTGTAGTACAAGACCACTATTCTAATCTTTTAATTTTGCTTGAGTGTTGTCAAAACCTTCAAATTTATTTGAACTTGAAGAAATATGTTTTTGCTACTTCATTTGGCATATTACTTGGTCATGTTATTTGTCATGATGGACTCATAGTGGATCTAACTAAGATTACATTTATTCTTCACATTTTAGCACTAACCACCCAATGAGAGGTACACACATTCCTAAGACATAGGATATTATAAGAAAATAATTTGAGGTTATGCTAAGATTGTTGTGCTACTAGAATAATTGTCAAAATAGAATGGTTAATTTGTCTAGACCAATGCTCACTAACAGGCATTTATTTCACTCAAGGATAAGCTCATTACTACCCTTATTTTCCAATTTCTAGATTGGATGAAGCCTTTTCATGTACAAGTTGATGTCTCAAGCATGTTAGTAGGTGTTATCCTTGCTCAACCTGGTGAGGAAAACCTTGATCATCCTATCTATTTTTTTGGTAGGAAGCTCACTCCAATTGAATAAAACTATACAATTATAAAACTAGAAACCTTGTCCATGGTTTACACATTTCAAAATTCCTATCAACATTCATTGGCCACTCCATTCATTTTCTTTATGTACCATTAAACACTAAAGTACATAGTAAATAATCCAAAATTACATATATGCATTTGACAATGGATAGTGCTTTTATAGGAGTTCCAGTTCTCAATGATGGTGAAACCCAATAAGGCTAATTATGGCCCTAATCATTTCTCATGCATTGAATCTAGTGAACCATCATGTTCGATTAAATATGACTTACCTAACATGTAAATCTTCCAATTCACATGCATGCCTGAAGAGTTGGAGGATGTCACAAATTTTTTGAATATGATTTCCTCACCAGCCCACCTCAACACTCAAGAAAAGAATTAGTTGTTTATTTGTGCATCTCCCTTCTAGCCCATAAGGGGTGGCCTTTATAAGATTGGGAAGAATGAAGTGTTATGCCATTGCATCATGCAACATGAACATGTTGAGTTTATTTGGGAGGTTCATGAAGGTATCACCAGAGGACATTATGTCAGTGATGTTACAGTGTAGAAGTTCTTTTTGGTTGGATTATGGTAGACTAATTTATTTAAAGATGATAAAGTTCATGAGCACTAATGTGATATCTTCTAATGCATGGGTAAGTTAAATAGAAGAGATTTTATGCCCATTCATTTGATCCTAGAACATGAACCCTTCAAGAAGTGGACTATTAATTTTGTTTACACCATTAATCCAGTAGGAAGGTATACTATCACATGTTATATCATCACCACTACTAGTTACCTTACTCATTGGGTTGAACCCATGCTAGCTAGGTATTGTACCACTACCACTATTATTAAGTTTCTCTAGGAGAATATTATTACATGGTATAGATGTTCATTAAGTTTCACTAGTGATTGAGTAACTCATTTCCTTAATGAGACCATCTATATTCTCTTGGTTGAGTTCATGATCGTGTACCACAAGACAACACACTACATATTTAGGCTCATGGTATAGCTGAAGCATTCAATAAGATCTTGGGTAATACATTAATTAATATTTATAATATTGGATGAACAGACTAGGATGATCATGTTTATACAGTGTTATAGGCATATCAAACCATATACAAATGATTGAACAAGAATACACCTTTTTAATCTTGTGTTTAGTATTGAAGCCATTCTCCTAGTTGAATTCCTTATCCCTTCTCTATGTATTAGGTGTGTTGGTCTATTGGATGATAAGGAATCCTTGAAAGTCCACTTGGATACTTTGTTTTAGTTGGATGAAACCCAATTTATAGCATATTAGATTCAAGGAGTGGAAAATCAAAATAGAAGGCCCGACATGATCATCATTTGAAGAATAAGACTTTTTATCCAGGTATGCAGGGTTTAGTGTATGAATCCAAGTTTGTGTGCCATTTGGGAAATATTTACATCTATTAGGATGGTACATTTATTGTTCATAGTATTCATCCCACTAGCACGTAAAAATTGAAGTGGTTAGATGGCTAGTTCCCTCCCAACCATTTTAATGGTAGTTGATTGTGCCCCAACTATTCTAAGTACTATTTTTCTTTTTTAAGTAATAAGGCATATTCCACTAGGTTAGTATACAATTTTGGTTGTATTAAATAAATTATGGCATTATTTTGTTTGTCCTTGATTATATTTAGGTCAACACTTTGTTCTTTGTATTTGTATTTATATTTCTTTGTAATATCATGGAGGACCACATACAAATTTTAGTGTGGGGTAAGAAGGGTGAAAGAAGTAAACTTTATAGAATACCAAGGAAATGGTGAATGGGAATGCATGTGGGAAAAAGGGTCATGTTAGTGGAAGTGTATGAGGATAAATTTGTACATAGTATGTGGCACATAACCACTAAGATGAGTCAAGGTAAAGAAGTGAGATCCCCACCTTGGTTATATATTTTTTGAATTCTTTACAGCTATCATGCACTTCAGGAAAAGCATGGGATAGGATAGATGTATTAAGTATGAGTAAAGTAATTTTAATAGAAAGTGTGCCAAATATGAATCATAGAAATATGGTTAGAGAATTAATTACATGAAGTGATAAATGAGATAGTGAGGAAGTAAATATGGATTAGTGCCTCAAGGCTGTAAAAGGTTAGTTGCATATCATTTACATTTTACTATTGTCAAATTTTCAAATTTATAGAGCTAAAGGAAAATTATCAAGCTATTAGAAGAACATTTTTAAGCTTCTAGATGATCATAGATCGACTATTGGTGATTAATTTTAGTATTATGGAGTGAAGAGGCTATGGTGAATAGGGAGACTACTAAAAGAGTGATTGAAGAAGTGCAAGTTTATATAATTATAGGTTGCAAATGTTGGCATTCACCATTAGAGGATGTTGAAGGAAGAGATATAAGTGAATCATAAAATTTCATGCATTCTTTTGGTAAGGTCAGACAATCACACCTTGATCTTCAGGCTCTTTGAAAGATGATTTAGCCAAAAAAAGGCCCAGTGTAAAAAGCCCCTACTTGTGATACAAGAAGAAGAGGAATTTGAGAGTGTGGGTGTTCAGCCAAATTTTATTAGGGAAGAGGTACCTAAAGAGTTTGGTATGCTCAAGGAAGGTTTATCACAATAGGCCAAAGAATCAGTGATGGTATGCCATGCCAAGAAGAAGGCTATCATACCACCTCCACCCCCACTATTAATAGTGGAAATACAATATCTATAAGTAGTGTTGCACACTGAGAAGTGGGATTCAAATGTGCCCATTTGTAATATTTTTTACTATAATATTTTCTAACCTAGAAATGAGCTAATAATGTAATGTGAGTGCTGAGTAGAAAACCATAACACATAAAATGAGCTTGTGTATGACTTAAGTAATTTTAATAATCTTAATGATGCAAAATTATTTTAGTTGTTTAATATTTTGTATTTCAAGAATCCTATGGAAGCAGTCAAGTTTATTATTTCATGCATGCATGAATATTATTTCTATTTTATTGGGTATTGGATGTAGATCACATCCTAAAGGATAAGAAAAGTCATAGGTTTACAATGCTAAGGCATTGACCTTGCTTAAGACTTGGAGGACTAGGAGGAGATTGAGAAGACTGAAATAGTGCTTGAGTACCAAAAATAAGGCATGTAATTCACATTATAAGTCTCCACGATCCTACCCTTAGAATAATCATGCACTTAATTATGACTAATATTAGAGGCATGGATAGATGGAAAGACATGGACATGGCACATTTATATGTCTCCCATGAAGTTAACTTGGGAGTGAAGTATAACTGGGCACAATATTTTGATGATAAGATTATTATAGACGCAGAAAAAACCCTCTACCTATCGAACCAAAAATTTGCATGGGGGACTATCTTCTTGTTATTATTTTTTATAATATTGGTGTACCATAGTACACAACTAGAGAATTAAAATGATCTTACCCTCCTAAGCATAAATCCCTTACGAAGTGATTTAAAACATTCACTTACCCTGGCGTGATAATTCCCTCCCATAAGGTTAAGATGAAGAGATGGTATGATAGTATAAAGGAAGCCTTTGGGAATGAGTGGTGCATTCCTAATGACTTTCCTAGATAGATTGGAAACCAATCAAAGTTGAAGGTTAAGTAAAACTACTCTCTCGTACACATCCATATGTTTCCCTGAGGTGACTTGTTTAGATGTCTTAAATTTCCATATGCTTTCAATGCTAGATATTTCATGAACATCATCAACAGGATCTATAATGCACAACCTATTAACATTACTACTAATAAAATTGATGTTGAGACTCACACTCTCCATCAATTATAAATTTACCCAAGGAAAAATGTGTATAGGGAAGATCTAGAGTCAAATAATACTAGCATTAAGTTCTAATAAATTTTGGTTGGTAATTATATTCATTCTTATTTTATATGTTGAAACTGAGAAAGAAGACATCGAGGAACACACATAATGAAATGGAAATAATTTCACCCATGCTAGAGATAGGAAGGTAGAAAAAGTAGAAGAAAAAAGGGCATGATTTTAGTACTAGTACTTAGCCATAACAAGGTAAGCAACAAAATACTATCCCTACACCACCCAAGGATACTCTGCTTGTAGGTTGACTAGAGGGCCTAGAAATAACAACATAATCTATTCCTTCAAAATTTGATACTTCAATACCTAAGGACGGTCACCTAGACCAAAAAATAGAAATTCCAAAGGCAAAAAAAAAAAAAGACTATTGAAGTAGAACAAGAAGAACAAGTTACCCTGGCACATGAGAAGACACCTTCACCAGCCCGACATGAAGAAACCACATTTGAGGAGGCGCAAATGGATATTGGAAATCCTAATGCTGAAGAGAGGGATGGTTCAGACATGGATTTGGGAATGAGTAGACTTGATATCAGGCCTAGACACCACATTAAAGACACAAATGTTAAGATACTAGAGTGATATCCCTCTAAGGGGAAGAGCCAATAGAAAAATATATCCAATAGAGGACAAAAAATATTGATACAACCATGCCTTTATGCGATTAGTACAATAAGGGAGTGCCAAAAAATCATTTATTTTTGTTCTTATATTTTACACCAAAGGACTCAACTGAGAAGAATCAATGAGAATAGTAATTTTACCATGATGTCTATAATGAAAAATGCAATTTTGAGTTACCATTAGAAAGCTTAAGTTTAGAAGTAGGAAAGATAGAACTTCCATATACACTTTGGGTAGATCCCTATATGTGTACTTTGACATAGGAAATTGAAACACTCTTGAAGTTTGCACATGAGTTAACAAGGAAGAATGCCTTAGCTGAATCCAATGTCCAGTGACTTTATTAAAAAAAATTAGAAATGGTTGCTCTATATCACAATCAGTGCACTGTGAGAATAAAACTTGAAGAGGAGTTATTTGAGGTCAAACACCAATTAGAGATAGAAATAATAGCGAAAGTAAAAATCATAAACCTCTGTAAGACAATTTTTAACCAAGATCTAGATATTATGTATGGGGTATCCTTTAGTGGTGAGACAATGAACAAATTGGAGAGCCTAGTTGAGCTTTTATTGAAGATATGTAAGAACTAGGTTGACCCCATACATGATCAAAATTAGGCAAAAAAATAATTTACTAAAGCAGTGGAGCTCTATAAAATATTTTTTAATAGCTTTAGTGACACGATTCCCATCTTGGATGGGTTTTTTGCTAAGTTGACATGGCCCAACAAAATTTTGGAAGTAAGGCTTGAAGTAGAGGAGCTTCAATGTCAATAGTTGGCTGACAACATGTTAGTAATAAAGGATTGCACTGAGTGCACCAAAGCATTTCATGATGTGGAAGCTATGGAATTAAAATAAGCACTCACCTCCAGGAGATTAATTCTAGTTTCATGGAACTCTGAGGATAGGTTGTAACATAAGTCACCTCACTCAAATATGTTCATAAGGATGCTTCTACATCCCTTAAGTGTTTGGTCATTCAAGAAAGTGATTATCTCAAGAAGCCTAAGGAGACAAATAAGCTTAAGGAGGCAGTCAAAGACATCATGTCCCAGCTCAAGAATGCCTTAAACCATTAGGAGGACATAAATAATTAAATTGAGTAGATAAGACCCGAGTTTTTAGAGCGACTTGAGAATGATGCATTGTCTGGGGTAGACTATCGGCTTAGTGTGAGGTGATGTTGGGCCCCCAATTTTATAGACTATTTTGGCTAAGTAATTTTTGGTAAAAATTAGTATGGAGAGACATGGTTTGGAGGACCATGGCATATAATATCATGGTATGGGAGTCTATGGCATGGAAGAAGCAAGTCCCATGGAGTAAAGATACATGTTAAATGGGGAACTTGAGAACGTAAGACTCAGATAGTAGTGAAAGACTTGTAGAAATCAAGGAAAGTGAAGATAGTTATGGATCGATTCACAAGAATAGAATAGAATACTAATTCAAGCATGAATTTAACACTAGCCTATGGGAAGATAGGTGCTTAGTGATGAGTATCTAACATCGAAAGACAATATAGGGGTAGATAGGCCCAAGTCTATAGGATATTATTGTAAATGGTTTCCATGACTCAATTATATTTATGATTGTTGGTGACTCACCTAAATTTTATTCACTTCTATAACTGATTGGTTAGGGTAAACCATGTATAAATACCCCCTGATGTACTTTTTATGGTTGTTGGTTATTGTTGATAAGTTGATGAGTTTATTATGAGTTAGTTATCGTTGTAACTTTCAATCACTTTACTCTTTGATATCACTTATGAATATAAAGTAAATATGTATGTGTTATATAAATATTGTATTCATCCATCAATGATAATAATGTGGTTGATGCTATATGTTATCATTTATGCCAACTCTTTATTTTGATCATTAAGTGATGAACAAGTAAGCTAAGTTAGTTATGGGATTAAGAATGAGTTTAGTACTAAGTATTTTTCAAGTTCCCTTATCTAGGAAGTTATACAAATATACCTTCACATGACAAAACCAACAAGAGAACATGAGAACTTGTTCTTGTGATAAACTCTAGTACACAAGCACATTGTAACTCTTATTTATTTAGGTGCATACATAAGGAAAGTTATCCCCTTTCAAAGGAAAAGAATCCCAATAGTTGTGATGAGATAATAAAAGGAGTAGGGGTTCATGGAACCCATTGTGTAGTGTTTTTTAGGTAATAAAAGGATTAGGAGTAGGGTGATTGTCAATGGTTACTATTGACATGTTTGGTTAAGGTAAAAGGTTAGATTATAGATAAATTGTAAGTAGATTGGCAAGTTGGTGGTCTAGTTAAGGGTTAAAAGGGGTCAGAAGGTGGACTTCAGGAGGTAGCAAAAAATAAAACAAAGAAACTAATGATTGATCTTGATAAGAGATAGATACTTAGCTTGATTATTTAATTTGATTGAAGATGTTAGTGAAGCCTAAAAGAATTTTAGCAGATTAATGGTGCGTATGGTTGCAAAGCAATTTTGGTAGAGTGTTAGGTCTATGTTATGCTCATCGGTTGGCTAGAGGGAAGACCTATAAAATAAAATCTTGATGAAGAAGCCTTGTCCAAAAAGATCATATATCCATTTCTTAGTCCTTCTCTCCTTTTATAGGCAAAGAGAGATGGAGATGGAAGGTTCCATAAGAGGTTTGGTTACCTAAATTTAGTGTTCATGATGTGCTAGTTTGTCACCTCCATTCAATTTTTGATGCATTATCTCACACATGGATCAATTTGGTAAGTTTAGGAGCTGATTGTCAATGGTCAGAGTGCCAATCATTAGTGGTTAGAGTGATCACTAGCAGTCAAGGGTTGAAGGTCAAAGTGTTAAGTTTGCTCAAGGTGGGTTAGAAGATGAGTTGGGTAAAGGGTGTTTTGACTCAAATTGTAATCAAAAGGGTGAAAATGTTAGGTTGGGAATCTAGGGGTATTTCAACATATAGAACCATAGTTTGCAATTTTCTAGTGTTTACATTTTAACCTTTTTATTATGCAGTTTGTATCAACAAAATACAAAATAAAAATGGATTTTAGGTCAAAGATTCAGTTGCCTTGAGTATGGGAGGAGGTGATCCCCCTCAAACTGAGAGTTTATGAGGTGAAACAAAATTGGGTATAGGTTTTATGAGTGGTTATGTGGGTGAAAAGGTATGTGGCAAGGGTGGTTGGTGAGGTTGGGTATTGAGGCATAAACATGCACACAAAATGAGACTAAGTATGATAGCCAAGATCACGCATAGACTAATTTTCCATAGTTGGTAAAAATAAGGTTGGTTCTAGAATGATAAGTGATAAGGTAACCAAGCCCTAGAATTAGGCATAGCTAATCGAGTTACTCTATAAGTCTCTTAGATAAGGTCAGTGTCTCATAAGTATCCAAGGTAGGAAGTGCTCCTGAGAAGACACAAAATGGTTGGTTGTGCATGAGGTGGTACAAATTCAAATGTTTAGCATAGAAATGTTGATCGGTGTGGTCAAAAGGACCAAGGCAAGGTCATCACAAAATATGTGAATAGTTTGGGTCAAAAGTGGCAAACATCAAGGTGGATGTGGTCGAATGCTTGGTTGGTTGGAGAGGGTTTTCTCTAATGGTCATGGTTGGTTTGCAGAGAAAGGTAATCTCCAAAGGTTGGTTAGTGGTGTTGAAGTGTGATTCCCTAATTTGGTGTACCACTTGATTTGTTTGGGTAAAAGGTTTGGTAGAGAAGTGTAATCTTTAATGGTTTATGGTTAAGGTAAGGTGGGTTGGTTGGTGGAATTCAAATGGGTTCCCCTAATTTGGTGTACCACTTGGTTCATTTGGGTAAAAGGTTTGGTAGAAAAGGGTAATCTCCAATGATTGGGGTTGATGGAGAAGGTGATCTCTAATGGTTCATGGTTAAGGTAAGGGTAGGTTAGAGAAGGGTAATCTCTAAAGGTTGGGTTTGGTTTAGTGGAGAAGGTACTCTCCAAAGTTTCATGGTTTGGTTAATTAGTTGGTGGAGAAGGTGACACCAAAAGGGTGGAGAAGGTGACTCCCAAATAGGTTCACTAATTGATTAGTTTGATGGGTTAGTTTTAATGACTCAAAAGGGGGAAGATGCCTCTTCCTAAGTGGTCATGAAAGTATAAGTAGGAAGTTAAATGCTTCAATTGAAAAAGACCATAATGGAAAGATGTTTAGCTTATGAACATAAGCCCCTGTCATGTGTTTGATTTGTTGTTAGTTCGATGGTTAAAAAAAGGTAGCTTGATCACATGGTATAGAGTAAGCTCAAAAATCCCTTGATTTGTGGAGGATAAAAGGGGATATGGATGATAGGTAGGGTAACCTTATTATGGGGACAAATTGCCCCTTCTGTAGGTGACCTAGGAACCATGATAGACAAGTCCATGTCATATGCTAGGTGTGAACTGATCAATGCGAGAAGCCTATTGATGCTATTTTGAAAGTTGATTGTAACTTTATTGGGATTGATTGGTGTTTGATTTTTATATAGGATCTATTATTTCTTAGTTTGATATATTTGTGAAGCTGATTAATGTAAGAAGCTTCAAATGATTAATTTTGACAAAGTTGACTTAGCCATCCTTCAAGGGAGTGGTCTAAGTTTGGATTTGTTCATATTTGATAGTTCTCCTTCAAGGGAATAGTCTACCTTAATTTAAAGAAATTTTAATTGCCTTAGGGTAGCTGTCCTTCAAGGGATCAATCTACCTACTAGAGATATTGACCCAAGTGATAGTTTGGTATCCAAAATTGTTTTGATGTTAGGTTAGACATGGAAAAATCTATATAGGCCCAAGTTTTTCCTTTATAGATGCAAAACCATGACATAGAAATGTAAATGGTGGGTAAAGAGGTGGTTTAAGTAATAATGACCATGGGAATCCATCTTAATAAGGTTAGAAAGTACCATGAGGATCATGTCATGGGTAGAGCCATGGTATCTATACTTAGGATTAGGATAATTTTGTGATAAATACTCACATGATCCTATTTCAATTGGTTTATCCTTAAAAATAATGAGATGAAGGTGATTGAGAATAATGGATGAGCATAAGTTAGACAAAATATGAAAAGGAACTTGGTTTAATGAAAGAATAGATGTGAATGCAAAGCATTTGAGAGGTTTAGGTTTGATATGCCACAGATCCATACTCAGATAAATAGTTGATGTCAATATATGAGATTAGATGTCCCCCAATTACTTTTTGACACTTGATTAGATATGGAAAAGATTTGGATTGACAAAAAGGTGAGGTTTGTTAGGTGATAGTTTGGTGGAGAACGGTAATCTCTAATAGTTCATTAGGTGGTGGAAAAGGGTAATCTCCAATGGTTGGGGGAGAAGGTGACTCCTAAATGGTTGGGTGGTATCCAGATGGGTTTCCCTAATTTGGTATACAACTTTGTTTAGGCTAGGTTGATAGAGAAGGTACTCTCAAAAGGTTTGGGGAGAATGTGACTCCCAAATAAGTTTGGTGGTTTCCAAATGGGTTACCCCAATTTAGTATACCACTTGGTTCAAGTTGGGCTCATGGAGAAGATACTCTCCAAATTTTGGGGGAGAAGGTGACTCCCAAATGGTTTGCAATAAAAAAATGTGAAAAAGGTGGCCTAGAATCACTAAGGTTAAAGTTATTTGGTTTGTTGGTTAGTTGATAGAGAATGGTAATATCCAATGGTTTTATGGATAAGGTATGGTGGTTGGTGAGTTCTTAGGTATCTAAGGAAGGATGTGATCTTGATAAATCATAAATGGTTGATAAAGTGAATAAGGGTAATCTCCAAAGGTTAGGTAAGTTAGCAGAGAAGGTGACTCCATTAGGTAGGGGGAGAAGGTGATTCTCCAATAAGTTTGGTTGGGTGAAGGAGAAAGGTAATCTTTATTAGTTAGGGGAGAAGGTAATTCTCCTATAAGTTTGGTTGGGTGAAGGATAAAGGTAATCACCAACATTTCAAGGTTGGTTGGTTGATAGCTTTGTTTGATAAGTTGAGGCAAAAATGCCAAGGGTTAGTTTGGTTAATTGTTAAGGTATGGTTTGGGTTGATAAATGGTCAAACCCTTATAGAGGGAAAGTTCCCCCTAGTTTTCTCTTTCCATGGATTAATGAAGATGAGAAAATGATCCTAAGGTGAGGTGTTGGTTAATAAGAGGGTTTAGAAGGGGTGAAGATGACTTTATTCACCTTTTAAAAAGGGTTGTTAGTTATTAGTGGTCAGTAGGTCAAGTTTGTAGGTGGTGGTTCAGGTGATATTTCCACTATTGTAATAAGGTGAGGAAAATGTAGTTGGATCTAATTTTGTAGGTTAGGGTAGGTTTGACAACACTATCCCAAAATAAATGTAGGTTAGACAAGAGTGTTCAATTATCCCAAGGAGGGAGCTTAGGTGAGGTAAGGGTACGTTGGAAAGGTTTTTTTGATTTGATGGGTTGGTTTTAGTTTAGATTGATATTTGGTAAGGTTGAGTTGATGGTGGGTAAGGTTGGGTTAATGATAGGTAAAGTTAGGTTAATGGTAAGTGAGATAGGGTTAATGGTTTATAAGGTAGGGTTGATGGTAGGTTCCATAAAATTGGTAAATAAAAGAGGTAAGTTGGTTGGTTCGACATGCGTGCGTGGAAAAGGTTGGTTGGTTAGTTCCACATGGGTAAGTGGAAGAGGTTGATTGGTTGGTTCCACATGGGTAGGTGGAAGACGTTGATTGGTTGGTTTCACATGGGTAAGTGGAAAAGGTGGGCTAGTTTCCTTGATTGTGATATCGAAGGAAAGTTGAGAAGGTTCCACTTGGTTAACAAGTGATTTGGTTAAGGGTTGGATTATGGTTTCTTTATTTATAGGTTGACTAAGAATCAAATATAATGGATGGACCTCGTTATGTTGAGGGATTTGGTTATTGGTGTGCACAATAATGGGTGCAAAAATAGGTTCAATGATGGATTGCTCTTGGGTTTGTGAGCTAATAGGTTGGTTTAATGAAGTTGATTGGTTTAATAGGTTTTGTTGAGTTGGTAATTTTGGTTGATTTGATGGGTTGGGTATAATAAATAAGGTTGGTTGGGTTGATAGGTTGGGTTGAGTTGGAAATTTTGTTAGGGTATGTTAATTAGGTAGGTTTGATGAGATAGGTAAGGTAGGTAGGTTTGATATGGTTTATGAGTTTGATAGGTTGGGTAGGTTTGTTGAGGTGGGTTGGTTTGATTGGTTGGGTAAGGTTAATAAGGTAGGTTGGTAGTTGTTTATTAGATAACAAGGAGGATATACCAAGTCTTGGTGTTGAGGCAAAGAGGGCTGCCATAAAATGGGTTAAAGTGATTGATATGGTGGTTGGGGAAGGTGAATCAACAATTGATGAGGTTGGACAGGTTAAAGTTGAGGTTGGTTATGATAATTGTTAAGTTGGTGTTGATGGGTTGTTGGTTGGGTATGATGATGGTTAAATGATCATTGATAGGTTGTTAGTTTGTTGTAATTGAGATTTGATTGGTTTTAGGTGAGGGTTGATTGGTCACGGGTACTGAAAATAGATTACTCTACTTTGATTATCTGATCCATTAACATTATAACCAACTCAAGTGGTAGTTGACATTTTGTGGTTGGTTTTAGTTGAGGTTTAATAGGTGATAGGTAGGGTTTGATTAATTATGGGTGAGGCTGGGTTGGTTGTTGATGAGGTTAGGTTGGTTATAAGTAAGGTTAGGTTGGTTGTATGGTAGGTTAGGTTGGTTTTAGGTAAGGTTAGGAGCACAAGTGGCTTGTGATGCAAGGTATCACTCTAAGGTGAGATGGTTGTTCTCCAAGATCTTAGAAAAGTTATGATCTCCTAGAGAGAATATAGGATGATTCCCTATTAGACAAGGTGATGGAGGCAAGATGGTGGAAGGTAGGTTTCTCACAACTCAAAATAAAGAGCAGATAAGAAAAAGTCAAAAAGACAAAATACACACTAAAGTACGTTACCTCTTAGGGTTCTTTTTAGTCTGTCTTTTGGCTTATGCCTTAAGTTAGAAAGAATGTTGGAAGACTTAGCTTGTAGAGTGGGTACTAGAAGAGAAGTCTATGGTTAGTTTCAGGTTATTTAATTCTCTCAAAATTTATATTGAAAGTTAGTATGTGTCTTGATGTTGGGGATTACCCCCTCACTTCACACATCACAGTGATAAGGGTGCCAGGTGCTTAGCTAGTATATATTGATTTATAGAGTTTAGACTCAACTAGAGAGTTGAGTTTTGGTTTTTCTTCTTGGTAGTGAAGTCCAAGTAAGATATCCAAAGGGTGAAGGTTTACGACTAGCTATAAAATCTTAGTTGGGCCTTATGTCAAGTGTTAATATGTGTTGATTGATAATTGGTTTGGTATGGTGTGTGATAAAGAGGTGAAGCTATGATTGATTACTTTGCTTGTAATTTAACTAAATGAGCTAAACAAGTAAGCAATCAATGTATACAGTTAATTTTATATCCAAAAGAAATTTTCAATTTCATTATATGAGCATAGAATAAAGAAGAAAAGGGGACTAGATGTAACTAGGTCCCATCAGCCATGCCATAATGTTTTACTAAATTTTTCTTTTTTCCTGTTTATAGAAGAAAGGTAAAACCAAAAGAGGGGTAAAGGTTGGTAGAACCTAGATGGGTGTGTGATCTATAATCTAGACGGTTGTAGATACCCTTCTTTGGCTTGGGAAGATGACCTGCAATAAGAGAGAACTAGAAAAGGGTTGGTTAGTTAGGTACGCTGGGTGGATTGCCTAGTAATATAGATCTAAGAAGTGTGATTTAACTAGGAGGTTGTCAATCCACCTTTTGATACAAGTTAATGTTGAAAAGAAAGGTTGCATGACATAAAATTACTAGTTATAAAGAAATAAATACTTTACAAATGAATACTAGTGTTTTAACAAAATAACATTAAGGTAAATTCTAAATTATTAAAGAAATATTCAGGTTGGGGCAAGTTACTATTTCTGGGCTATGAGGTAATAGGGGCCAAGAAAATAGGTTTTATGTTTGAGGTTGGTGGTTGTTTTTTGTTTGTTGTATTTTGGTCAAAAGGGTTCATATAATGACCATTAACGATAAGGATGATTGTCGAAGGTTAGACAGTTGACCGTCAGTGGTCAGGGTGATTGTCGATGGTTGCTATTGATAGGTCTAGTTAAGGTAAAAGGTTAGACTATAGATAAATTGTAGATGGATTGATAGGTTGGTAGAGGTCTATTTAAGGTTCAAAAGGGGTCAGAAGGTGGAGTTTAAGAGGTATAAAAGAATAAAACAAAGAAACTAATTATTGATCTCAATAAGAGACAGATACTTAGATTGATTGTTTAAGTCAGTTAAAGATGTTGATGAAGCCTAAAGGTATTTTGATAGAGTAATGGTGCATGTGGTTGCAAAGTAATTTTAGGAGATTATTAGGTCTCTATTATGTTATATTTTTGGCTAGAGGGAAGACCTGAAAAATAAAATTTTGATGAAGAAGCCTTATCCAAAAAGATCATAGATCTCTTTCTTGGTCCTACTATCCTTTTTTTATAGGCAAAGAGAGATGGAGGTGGAAGGTTCCATAGGAGTTTTGGTTGCCTAAAGTTAATGTTCATGATGTGATAGCTTATTTCTTGCATTCAATTTTTGATGCATTAACTCACATACAAATCGAGTTGGTAAGTTCAAGTGGTGACCGTCAATGGTAAAAGTGTCGACTGTTGGTGGTCAGAGTGACTGTCGGTGGTAAATGGTTAAAGGGTGAAGGGTCAAAGTTCAAAGAGTTAAATTTGGTCAAGGTGGGTTAGAAGGTGATTTGGGAAAAGGATGTTTTGACTCAGGTTCACGATCAAAAGGGTGTGAATGGTAGGTTGGGAATCCAGGGGTATTTTGACATCTAGAACCATAGTGTGTGGTTTTTTAGTGTCTACACATTTGTAACTATTTTTGCTCTGAATTATCCTTTGGTAACCATATTTTTTTTATACCCTTGTTCTTTATAAAAGGTACTCCTAAAGTGAGTGGGTTATTTGATTGATGTATATATTATAGGATCACCACTATCTTTGAGACTTTTTATTTTTTTCTTCAATGAAAAATAATAATTTGTATGATTCTCGTGCATTCTATGATATGTATAATAGTATTTATATCTCCTTATAGGATGTATAGGAGATATTTGAATTACTTTGTTTTGAATCATTTCTCTTAGGATTTCACTTAGACTCTTATTAGTCTAGTATTCAATTTTTAAGTCACTAGTTGTAGATGAATTCTATTTTAACTTCTTTTTTTTGATATGAAACCTTATTGGATATAACATTGCTATATGAATATGCAAACACATGATTAAAACTAATAAATTCTAGATTTTATGGGTATGTAATCTCATTTTCTAATAATGTGATCTTTAAACAAAATTTATTTTGTAATTCTTCTATTAACTTGATCATAAAGATGATTTGATATTTTATGGCATCATAATCACAGACCCTAAGTGCTTCAGATTGATATACATACACACACCATGTAGAGGTGATGTGGGAGGTGGAGATTTTTGAGGAAGGACATATTGATTACCTTAATTTTAAATCATAGGATATGATACCTTACCCCTTGGAGAGGTGATAACATAGACCTGGTTAGAGGAATGGTAGCTATCACCACCCTTAGAGTGAGGAATACGTTCCTTTTTATTCATTTTAAATTTTATAAATATGGATATGAGAACAAGAGATACATACAAATTCTATAGAACAACCCAACATAATATGAAAAATTAAAACCGAATAATTATTGCATTATGAAACCCTAGAAGGATAAAAACTCTAGGGTAAGCTAGGATTTTGCATAAAGAGACATAGAGGTTGGGTTTACCAAATGTTTCACCCTTTTTAATATGTTTGGGTGAGGGTTAAAGGGTAGAATAACTTATACACAAATATGAATAAAGATATTCTAAAATATTCAAATTAATTAAAAACTTAGATAAATAAATATTCTAAATTAAATTATTGAGTTATACTAAATATACAAAGTACATTCAAATAGTAATTTGGTTATATAAACACAAATAAGGGATAATACATAGCTTATATGAAAATTCACAGGAAGATCTAATAAGTACAGAGGTAAAAATAAGAAATGACAAGATCAAGATCTAGTTGTTAGGTTCTATAATTATTGTTTCTAGAGCCCTGGTTACTGACATCAGCATTGGGATACTTTCACTGATGTAGGTGTCCTGATGTCAATATATTTGTCTAATATGGAATACTTATTATATTTCAATTATACCACCTAGGGTTTTTTGTCACCTTTCTTTTAATATGTTTTATTCACATGTACATGATACAAATCATTATTTATAGATCTAACCCTAGATCTTCACCTTATTAAAAATGGGTTAGTAGGCTCATAAAGTTGAGCTAACCTCAAGGAACCCTCTATTAATGAGTGTTGCATACATATATAATACTTTGAAGAGGGCCTTATACATAAGTAGTTCTCCCTATGTGTTGGCTTGTGTGTACACAAGGGTGAAATATGTTATATGTAAGGGCATGCAATGATTTAGCTTGTAACTTTATCAAATAATTCTCATGGGTTATTCTTTGAATGATTCAGACCTATAATATGATTGTTCCTATGACTGATATGAAAATAGGGAAGAATAAGAAAGTATAACTTAGTTGTGCAATTGATTGAATGAGTTTGAATTTTTAGATGATTAATTAATTGGATTAGATTTGTATTATACCACACCTTTCAAGAATATATCATTGAAAGGTTAAATAAAAAAAATGGGCCAACCCATAGGATTCTAAAGATTTGAAAATTGTAAAAAAAATTAGGACTGGACACTTGATAAGAATCTAGATGCTTGTGTTGATGCAAGAGTCCCTATGTGGGACGTAAGTGTTTGAAATGCTAGGAATATATTGAAGATCAAAAACTAATAATGAAGGATATATATCCATTTTTAGGATTTTTTACAATTCAAGAGATCTAGGTCATAAAAATGATAGGTTCCAACCATAAAATAAATATTTAAGCACAATGAGATGGTGAATGCAAGCCTTTCGGTAGTAGGGAGGTCTAGAATTGAAGGATAGAGCCCTTATATGTATTCTTTAAGTATACAATATTGAGATGCTATGTGAATTATATTTTGGTATCTATAGTTTTAAAATTTCATCCTAAAGTGATGAAATTTATCTATTTTGAGTCATATGAAATCTGAAGCCATCTTGAAATCCTTGGTCACTCTAAATTAATAAATTAATGCACACTAAGGCCAATAATTTTGAGCCCATTTAGGGTAAAAATTAAATTGAAAAAAATGGCCTACATGATGAAGTGGTCACTTAATCATGTACATATTTTTTTTCTAAATTGATCTACATGGTCAAGTGGCTACTTGACCTTGTAGGCCAAAAAATGAAAAAAAAAATCTCCTACATGGTCAGGTGGTCGCTTGAATATGTAGGTAAAAAATTATTATTTAAAAATTTAAAAAAAAATAATAAATTAGCCTACTTGTTCGAGTGGCTTATTGACCATGTAGGCTAAAAATTTTAAACTAAATGAAAAAATATATTGACCTAGATGGCCAAGCATTTGCTTGACCATGTAGGCCAAAATTTTAATATTTTTTTTCAAAACAAACTGGCCTATATGGTTAAGCAATTGATTAACCATGTAGGTCACTTTTTTAAACTTTTAGCCTACATGGCCAAGTGACCTCTTCACGACCTATTAGGCCAATTATTTTTAACCTCTTTTTTATTGCATGGTTAAATAACCATTTAATCATTTTGACAAAAAGGTATTATGAAAAATTCAAAAAAAATCCTCCATGGTTAAGCAGCTACTTGATCATGTAGGCTAAAATAATTTGCCTACATGGTCAACCGACCACTTGACCTAAGATAAAAATAATAATATTTTTTGGCCACCTAACCATGTAGCCTAATGTGTGTGTGTGTGTGTGTGTGTGTGTGTGTGTGTGTGTGTGTGTGTGTGTGTGTGTGTGTGTGTGTGTGTGTGTGTGTGTGTGTGTGTGTGTGTGTGTGTGTGTGTGTTTGCTTCATGGCCTATAAGAAGTTTTGATGTGACACAAGGTCACATGCTATCCTCAATTAGGGGTTAAATTTGATAACCACATGCATATGTAAGTTTTTTGATGGTAAGGAGTTAAATTTGGTCCTTCAAAAGCTCTCTCAATAGTTGTATCTTAAATTAAGGGTTTTAATTATTTTCACTCAATTAATGTGTCTATATTTATGTTGATAGTTGTTATTTACTATAAGAAGTGTTGACCTAGTACTATGTGTTATAGATCCAAATCAATGGCTGCAAAATTATTACATCCTAATTTTCTTATTATTTTCATATTTAGATGACAACTAATTTCATTTGTAACTCACATGTATTTATCTACAATAATTTTTTATTTTTTTTTTAAATTACATTTTATACATTTTTATAATCAGGTTTAAGGTATTTTAGACACTTAAAAATAATCATTGAGTGTTTGACAATTTTTAATCTTGACATCTTACCCTTGTTTGGTTTATTCTCCATTTTGTTAACTTATGATCTCTATGAGATATTTCATTATTATATTCACTATCTCACAACTACTCAAAACATCATTTAGACATCTATGTTCTACTTACAGACTCTTGTCATCCATATCCTAGTAGTCTCTATATTTCAGGGATAAGACTACACTAGGCAGATAGGCCCATACTACATCCTTATCCGTTATTGCATCCTTGTCCCCCATGCAACAATGGTAACTTTCAAATTCAATACATTGTGTTTTATCCCTTTTGTACTTTTAGTAAGGCTATTTATTAGAAATATTTAAAATGTTCCTCTATATAAGCACACCAAGGCCTCTCCAAATAGAACTGGCAATCACTTGTAAATTCTAATACACATTGAGTAAAAGAGCATTATTATTCTTAATTAAAATTCTAAATCATTCTAGCATTCATAGGCCAAGTCTAAAATTATTTTATTATAGGTCAAGGTAACTCATTATCAATAATTCAAAGTAATCTATCTAGTTGCATTCATATGGTAAAAATCAATAATCGCACACTCACCCTGGGAGGGAGAAATACATTGGACTAAGGCCCTTTTAGGCTATGTAGGCAACACTTAGACTATGAAATGTTTTCTAAGGATATTTCAATTATTCCCCTTTCCCAATTTCCCATTTTATATTTGATTTCAATTATGTTTACATGCAGGATCTAGGGTTTGGATATTTTAGGTCTTCAACACAAAAAATCAAAGCATGTAGGTCATTCAATGAAGCCTTTTAGATAGACACACACACCCAAATCATAAAATTAGTTGCACTACCAACTAGGGCATGTCTACAGTTAATAGAAAAGCCATAGTGCATCCCTATCTTCATAGTGTAACTTTCTCCTAGCATAGTTTGAATTTATGTTTTTGGCCGCAACACATTTTATAGGTTTTTTCAAGTGGTTTTCATCCACAGTCAACATAAAATTAGTTTGAGCTAGGTTTGTATATATGTTTATCAATTTACTATTTTTAGTTTATTTCAACTTCTATAAATTCTATATTCAACATTTAGATTTGTATATTTCTATAAATATAAATCAATTTTTAATAATTTAGTTTATTATTAGTATTTAATTTTTAAATTAAAAATAACACATTAAATATGTATGGACTTCTCCACCAACATATCACTATATAATTTACAAAAAGAAATAGAAAAGTCTTCTATAAAAAATATAGTATTATTCTATTATAATGTTGTCCTAACATAGAGTGATTATAGAGCGAGAGGCTTTGAAAGGATAAGGATGCTTCTTTCATAGGTTCTTATTTCAAATTTGTATAGATTCCATGTGTAGCATGTCAATTTTTAAATCCCTCTCTAACAAGGTAAATGTCAACAAATAAACTCATTTCTAGATTAAAAACGTTGCAATTAGATAAAAATTTATGCTTCAAACATTTTATCTAGCTTGAATACATTCAATTATGAAAATATACTTGAGAACATTTTTTATGTTGTTATAAAATGAATAAGTATGTTAGATTGAGTTGTTGATGTTCAAAATGACTTGCACTCAAATTTGAAAAATCAACAAGATCAAAATTTTACCACATGAATTCTCCTATTTCTTGCCAATGAAAAAATATATATGAGCAAGATCCATAGTTAATGAGTATTCACAACCTTAACTACTTTGAATCAAATTCAAAAAACTAATTTATTTATTTTAGTATTTTTTAAATGTGCCAATTGTTAATTATGAGAATAGTCAATTAAATGTGCAAGTGTGATAAACAATCAAAATGTAATTAGTTCATAACAAGTACAAAGTATATATGAAATTCGTCCCCCAAAAAATATGGTATTGAATCATAAGATATAGCATGGTTTATTATATTTTTTAAATGTTTTTTTAGAGGGGTAATTTTTTTTACAATAATACTGGCAACCTTGCTATTTAATTCCTTACATGAATTTGGGTTACAAAAAAATTAAATTATACAACAATTTACTTATGAGTACAATCTAAGTCAAATTGTTTCCTAACTCACTAACCATGAACTGCTTAATAATATTTACATAATAAGAATGCATTTTTTTGGTGATAATGACATGAAGAAAGGAATAAATAATGAGGAATATTAGGTTAGATAGATGGTGTTACATGAGCCTATAGCACTGAATCTAACAATAAAGTATAACTTTGATTGTCCAATGTTTGTTATCATTATTAATTAATCAAATATGAAGTTAGTCCAAGAACTTAACATTGATCAAAATAAAAAGTACTCATAGAACCTTATTTTCAGAATTTTTTACTTTTCCTATACCAGGAACACTTATGTATCCATTATGGCTATTTTTTGATAAATATAGTAGGAAGAAAGATAAACAATATAAAACAAAAAATGAAATGAAATGAAATAAATAAAGAAAACCCAAATTGACAAGATAACGAGAATATTCATAAAAGTGTTACAAATTATGGCTATTGACTATAGTCACAACCAGTTTCCATCCAATCTTACAAGTGAAATTTATTTCTTCTCAATACAATAGATATTTTATAAAGGCTCAGCTATAAAGAATAAAATTTATGATGATTCCCAATATCCTTACATGCCTTATCCCAAAACAAGACTAAATATCCAACTTTGAAGACTTTCTTAGAGACCTTTTTATTAATAAATTTCTTACGTTTTTCTTTTTCATTTTCAATTTTTTGAAGTGTTGTATCTTTAACTTTATCTAATGCTATAAGATCATCTAATGTTTCATGTAATTCATCAATATTTCTAGAGACATATTATAAAGTAGTTATATCTGAATAAATATATAAATCTATTGGCATGTTGGCTTCAAAAATGATGCCAAAAATGAGACCAAACTTTTTGAGTCCATATTTTTTTATTCATAGCTACGTTTGAGTCCATCTTCATGCCAAAATGATGATCTCAAAAATTTCAATGCAATTATAAAACTAGCCTATCTAGTTATTGACATTTTTAATCTTTTTTGGAGGCCATATATGACCATTTAAAGGTCCAAAAGTGTAGTTTAATATTATTTTTGGTATTTTCGTAATTTTAGAAATTGTATATTTTTGTAACCAAACTTGAAAGTCATTGATTTTAGTCCAATAGATTAATTTTAGTGTTTAGTTTATTTTTGCTATTTTTAGAGCTGTGTGCATTTGCATGTGAAACTTAATAAAAATAGTCGCTACTAAAAATAATAGGTCAAGTTTTATTATTTTTTAGAGTTTTGAATTGTACATGTGAACTACAATTCTGAGTTGAGGCTTATTTATTCATGGTTTGTAATTATTTGAATCATTCAATATGAGTCAATATAGATCCTTATTTTAAAAGCTTTTCCTATTGGTATTTTTTTTTGTCTCGATGGTATTTGGGTTAATTAAAAAACATAATAAAACATGAAAGGCACATATCTTGTTTCATCCTTGACCATAGTGAGATCAACCCAAAGCTATTTTAATATGCCAATTTTGTTTATTATCATAAACAGTCTTTTTCATAATTGAACTCATATTTTTATTAGTGGATTCAACTATAGATACTAAAGTCTAGTATTAAGTACTTAATAATGACAAGCTTGACACACATTTACTATGCATTACTTGAGCACATAAATAAGGTTTATAATCCTCCATTATCTCACACTTGCTTGTTATCTTATGAGTTAACCCTTTTTTAATTATTACAAGCCTACACAAAACTCACTATTTATTTTAACCATATTTAATATCCTATATAGACATCTTCAAACTCTTAGTTTGGTCCACCTATACATAGGTTAATTCTATTAGTTTTGGTTGTTATCACCAATCGATAATGACTTACACCAGTGAGCACTGGCCTATTCTTAGAAATGCGTATTTTTCAAAATTAATTCTCTCCTTAGGGTCAACCCATTTTCCTATCATGTTGTTGGCTTTATAAATTACAAAATTGGCCTCATGTATAAAGACATCTAAATCTCATATGAAGGGACTTAACACTTATCTAATAAATATCTATACACTTTTTCACATTGATAAAAATTTCCATATTTTTTTCAAAATAAAAAATTTATCATTAGGAGTAGTCACAAGACAAGTCTAAAGTACACTAAATCCAATTCAAAGAATGCATTGTCAAGTAAAATCTAAATTATTAGCTATATACATATAACTAAGGAGCATGATTTTAAATCCACATTAGGTGGGAGAATTATGTGTGGTTTTATTTCCCTCTTCAAAGTATTATATATAGACAATGATCAATCATCAAATTGGGTGATTAGGGTTAGCTCAGCCCATTACACTTTTCTAGTTTTTGTAGGTTTTTATCCCTCATAAGCACACCTAGGGTTCAGGATTGAAAATACAAAACATATAAAAATAAACACATATGACTGTACAACCACAATCCCTCATTTCCTCTTTGATTAGTACTAACCAACATAGGTTAGCATTGATTGGTGATTATGACCCAATCTATTAGAATTGACCCTATGCAAATAGAGAATCAGTTCTAGAACCGAACAAACTATAGGCCTATTTTATCTTGATTTTCACTTCCAAAACAATGTCACAATCAAGCAATCACCCAAAAAATCTAAATACTCATCCTTTTTTTTATATTTACTATATTTAGCATATGCCACTTTTCAAATCATTGTAATCAATTTTAGTATTTTACATTCAAATGTATATAAGAATAGCATATCTTAATATATGAATCATTATAGAAAATTTTATCCTATTAATTTTAATCTTGATTGCATTAATCTGAATTAGATTAAAACATATTGGTGAACCTGTACAAATTTTAAATAGTGTAAAACCCTAGGATTCCCTTAATGTTTCTTCCTTCCAAGGTTTCAGATTTTGTCCTAGGGTTTTAAAATCCCAATTATGATTTCCATACATAAAAATAGTCTTTTTAAATTATTTTTCTTAGGGATTCATGATCTCATTTTTTATTTTCATACACAAATAAATTTTTCACCTTCAACCCTATACCTTCATTAGGGTTTTAGATTTATACCTTCAAGTTTTATATTCAAATTTAATTTATCATTATTCCCTAATCATACACATTAATCATGGCCATAAATAAAGATTGTTTTAGTTACTACAAGTCATTAACATACTCTTTTCATATTTTTATACATGGATGGTGTATCTTATTTAAATCAATTATATAATAAAATGGGTAAAAAGAATCAAATCTAAAAACATTAATAAGGCTAAAATTACCAATGAATAATCCAAGCCTTCCTCTAATCTTATTGTTTCAAAATCCAATATGGTATGCCTATTTTACCACTATATAAAAAATGGTATGTATGACCTCCTTTTTTAATCATGTGGATTATACAACATATCCTATCCACTTTATTGATGGACTTATCATGAATGTTTAGATTGGTAATACAACTACTAAAGATCAACTAGACTCCATGGATGATCAAGAATTCATTGAATATCTTAACATGAATCCTCATTAAATTGATGCAATGTTATATATAGTGAGAGAAGAGTATAAAAAGTTATCCTAAACTTTCACATCAGGTGTTTATATCTCTATTACTTGTATTATCCTTACACCTACACCTCTAGTGATCTATGTGACATCCACCCAAATATTAGGGGAAACGCAAAGCCTCCAACAAATTTCTATACCTATTCCTATATAGGAAACCTTTATCCCTCTCATGATGACAATGCATGTTCCATCACCAACCTCACCTACTGCACGTTCCCTTAAGTAGACTATTATAGATTTACATGTTAAGGTGTTATATCTAGAGTAATGCGCATCTAGAATTACACATTCCATGGATTTACATGCCTTTATTCATAACCCATTACCCCTTAATATAATAATCTACCTTTACCAATAGGGTTTGTAGCTCCCAAGCTTCTATTATATGAAGTTAAAGGTGATCCCAAGTAACACCTTAGACCATTCCATGCAACAAGCATGGACTATGCATATAATGACAAACTATTGACCAAATAATTTCCAAAAAGTCTCAAGGTCTATACATTTTGATCATTCTACCTTAATCGAATAGATCATTCTACCTTATTGTAGACTAATTCTGAACACATTTTTATTCCATCAACATTTATGAGAAGTTATCCTATGCACAAATTACTAACCTCAAGCAAGGATCTAATTAGCTATTCAATGATTATGTACTTAAATATAAGACTATGCTAGCCCATATGAGTAATGTTATGTCCAAAAATGAATTACAAGATCTATTCAAGTAAATCTTTCTAGCACCACTCCATGAGTCAATTTTATTCAAGAGATTCAAATCATTTGATGAGTTATACCATATAGTGAGGGACAAAGAAATGAAGTTGATATATTTAAACAAACTTAAATATACATCCACTCCTACTTCTACTTTAATAGCGAAGTTCTAAATTAAACCAAGTTATAAGTTCAAACCAAATGATAATAATAATGAGTCAAAGATTATAGTCAATGTAATGTTGCAATATAGAAATTAGTTATAATTGATAGCTCCACTGAAGGAGCATTTTTATAAATTACCATCACCTCCTCATATACTATTGAATAAGTTACTTGAGTGTAACATTATCACACTTCTTACCCTACAAGAGCTCAATCCAAGCAAACCTAGACCAAGGAACTATGACAAAAATGCCTATTGTGATTATCATCATATTTTGGGACATTCCACAAATAGATGATTTAAATTGAGACATAACATACAAGTTCTCATAGATGGAAACATTATTGACTTAGGCACCCCTATAGAAAAATCTAGACCACATCAAATTGGAAATAAAAAGTTGAATATCTTTAATGGTACATTTCCTAAACATGATAAAATAAAAATTAAGAATAATTCAGAAGTATATTATGCATACAACATGCATCTTTCACCTATAATATATGATTATCCAATAGATGTTTTTAGTGGTACACTTATCAATACTTCATCACAATAGCCTATAATCACACTCATTGATATCAATATTGTTGATGATGATTCATATTTTCATGTACTCTTAATATGAGCCTATATTGATGAACAAACCATATATGGTGTCATGATCGACAATGGTTCATGTGAGAATGTTTACATGATGACACTTTTCCACTCCCTTAGGTACACATGATAGTATTTACAAGATACAAAAAAAACATTTAATGGATTTTATGGACAATTAAAAAATGCCTTGGGACACATAGTATTACTTCCTCAAGTAGGCTACAACATATTAGCCATTCCATTCATAATTCTATGGTGTAATGAGGTGCTTGACACATTATTACGATGCCCTCATATGTAAAAACTACATGTAGTACCATATGCAGTGCACCGATGTCTAAATTACATACACTAAAACATGGTAGTCATAGTTATAAGTGTAAGGTATAAGTACCCTATATATCCAATGGTATTTACTCCTCCTCCCTCACCACTATTTCAATTGGTTGTTACACATACTTTAGATCATTATATAGATATGGTTTTACACCTACTTAGCATCATTATAAAGAGATGGTTGGTACACATATTTAAGATCATTATGTAGAGTTTATTGTTACACACATATATAATTTATCTATATACCTAATTCATTGGAACATAGTTGGGCCCACTATGAAACTAATTATTTATCATCGATCACATCTGAGAGCTACTTAGGTCCCACATAGGCCACCATGTCCTATCATACATATTTATCATAGTGGACACTTCATCATATTCCACAGTGAACACATGTAATGATACATTCTTCTACTATATAGTGGACCTCACAGACTCATAGGCCTTCTAGAGTTACCCATTGCATGAAATATTCCATGAGTTATGATCATGACAATTTTTGTATAACATGTGACATATTATCATATTATGTCATGCCCACCTCTTATACCTTTAATTCATGGCAAATGACCCTTCAACTATTCAATATAGTCACTTCCCATGATACTCCCATTAATGTGATCATTGTCTAGATTTTTTAACTTTTAAATATTCTAAAAATACAAATAATCAAATAATCATGAAAATTCAAAAACATTCAAAATATTCAAAAAATCTAAAATCAGGACTTGAGCATGACACGATTGCTAAATTACACTATTTAAATATGTCATTCATCACATGTTTGTTATATTACATATTCTTTTCATACACACATGTATTTCATGATATATGGGTGGAATGCATGACATACACATTACACAGGGTCATACATATGTTAGAATTCATTCTACCTAATAGCCATGTTAATAGTGGGGGCATCTTGTTTCATAGGTTTCATTATTACAAGTAATATCTTTCTATGACCTTTTCTACCATGTTGAGCTACCTATAATGCTTACACATGCCTTTCTAGTTACTCATATCTTCCACAATGACACATAGATATGCTAGAATACTAAGATGTGACATTGATACATATATATGGTGTAGACTAGTTCCCATTTTATTTATCCATTATCGTTTTTACTCTCTTACATGATATGTTACTTTATGCTTGTCTATTGTGTGTGGCCCTTTAGCATCATTGATGACATATTTATGTCCCTTGTGTGTGGCCCTTGGCCTTATCTAATGTGACATATTAGTGTTCCTTGTTTGTGACATATTTATATATTTTGCATGTGGCCCTTGGCCTTTTTTGTTATGACATATTCATGTCCCTTGTATGCAAACCTTGGCCTTATGTGTGCCACTGCTACTTCAATTTGTTGTGCTTGGTGAGGTTGTTGACATTGAGTAGTGTCATGATATATATCATGCACTATTATTGTGTAATCTTATTCAGTTATCCTTTTACTACATGCTTCATTGATGCATATATCTAGATATGATACTTATATGCCATGTATTACATATTTTACATAAATGCCTTGATTGACATATACATTGCTATGATGACATATTATACACATGTTCACATGATTATACATGATGTTATATTTATAAAAGAAATGATATGGTTAAATATTATTTAGATATGGTGACTTATAAGACACATCCCTCATTTCAAAAGGGGAACATTATAATGGGATTATATAGATACATAATCCTACAAGGACAAAAATCAAATTAGAGTAAATATTTCAAATATTCAAAATGGTTCACATATCATATTTTTAGCTACATGACATATATTATCACATCAATATAGATTATGGGGGCATATGCCATGCATATGTACTCACTCTTCAAAGACATGAGTAAATATTCATACACACTTGTGTGCATATGCATGGGAATATGTTCAAAGATTACATGAACAAGAATGTTAGGTTTCCACATCCACATATATTTGAGATACATGTTCTTAAATTTAGTATACAAATCCATAAAATTATATATCAACTTGTACATATATATGAGGCATGATACTAGTTCATGCATATATATACACATTTAAAGATTCATGAGGCATGATATAGGTTATTTCACACATACATAATAATAAAAATTATAGTTGAATAATAAATGGTTTTCATTCCACTTCACACTTATCAAATTTTTGGTTAATATGGGTGCATGAATATTGTTCATTCTCTTTCAATCATGTATTTTATGCTACATTGAGCAAACTTAATTGAAACTAGATAATAAAATTTCATTCATGATTGGGGCATGAACATTTCTCATTCCTTTTCAATCATGCACTTTATCTTACATTGAGAAAACTTGAGCGAACTAGAGTGAAGCTATACAATTAAATCTATAAGCCATATATAGTGATTGATTCAATTTCACTTTTAGAGAATTCATTATGTGGTTCCCTCTTTATTTTTTGCATAGTTATTTGGGTTGGTACATTAGGTACTTCTCCACACATTTATGAGATTTGAGACATGTTGTCTTCCCAACCTAAGGACCTACATAGTTACACATATTTTAGGCACAATCAACTCAACTATATATGTTCTTTAGCAAAGAAGCACAAGTTTCTCCAATGATTCAATAAGGAATCATCATCTCTAATAAGATTGAATGGAAACACACTTTTCACCAAGACACTTGTGTACTCCTTCCTTGCCCTTTAGTTTTCAAATTTTCAAATTTAGATTTCAAAATTTCAATATATGGACATTAACTACTACATTTTCATTATAAGCTTTGCAATTGAGTGACCTACACAATCAGAACTTCATACCAAAGATAAAGTATGTTGTATAAACTTAGGTACATATTTTTATTTTACTATATAAATTACATTACTATAATAAAAGGGGGAATATTTAGATACTAAAATATGATATTAAGTACTTGACAATGATAAGTTTGACATACATTTACCACACATGACTTTAGTGCACAAACATGGTCCAAATCTACCATTCTCTCACCCATATATGATTCCTTATGAGCTTCAATATTTCTTTCTAATATTACACACCCCTCACTATATGTTTAATCCATACTTAATATCATATGCAAACATCTCTATACCTTTAGTTTAGTCTACCTATACACTAGTCGATAACATCAGGTTCGGTCAATACTGCTAATTGATACTGACTTGATTTGGTTAGTATTGATCCTCTCCTAGAAACAACTATTTTTTAAAATCAAATCTTTCCTTAAGGTTGAACCATATGCCTAGTGTGTTAGTGGCATGATAAATTACCCAATTGGAATCATATATGTACAAATCAAGGTGTCACTTAATAGGTGCCTTGACACTTTTTTGGTACACATCTTTACAATATTGTAAATTGAGTGAATCTTCCCTATTCTTCCAAAAATTTAAATCAAACACTAGGAATAGTCACAAGCCAATTTTTAAGCATTCTAAGTCTAAGTCAAAGAAAACATGATATCAAAGTATAATCATTAGTTACTTACATTTAGAAAAGGAGTATAATTACACAATTACATTAGGTGGGAGAACCGTGTGTGGCTTCATTTCCCTCTTCAAAGTATGAGATACATAGGCAAAGGCCAATCATCAAACATGGTTGATTAGGGTCAGCTCAACCTATTACACTTTCCCAAATCTGATAGAATTGACATTTTGTAGACAAAAACATAGTTTCTGAACTAGACAAATCAAATTCCTAATTTAGTATGTTTTACATTACTAGAATATAGTCACAATCAAACAATCAACCAAAAAAACTAAGTACTCATCTCTTTGTTATACTTATTATATTTGGCATATGCCACTTGTCAAAACATTACAATCAATTTCAATATTTTACATTTAGATGTATGATTGAATGCCATATTTATAAATATGAATTATTCTACTAGTTTATATCCTATTAGGGTTTCTAACACCAAATTAGGGTAGAACAAATTTATCTCATTTTAATAATATTTTGAAGAGGGCCATTTATTAATATTTGTGCTTTAATATATTTGGTAGTCATTCTACCTTAAACATGTTTATATTATTTACTTTAAGGTTACACACATGCATTCATTGTAGGTGAATATCTTGAGTTTTTTTCAATTATCTTTGACCCATTTCACAATCTAGCATGGTATCATATCAAGATGGAATGGTGTCTATAAAGAGCATATTACTATTTTATATTCATTAACATCTAGACAATGTCATATGTGGTACATCCATTTACTACACCCTTTGTGATACATTTGGACATTGGATATTTTATGAAGTACATATTTTGAATTATCAAATTCAACTCAGTCATTTATATGATAATTATTTATTAGTCATTTTACTTCAAACATATATGTGCTCTCATTATGTATGAACCAAGGTGAAGGCCTTGAGGTTATCTCAATTATCATGTACCCATTCTAGGATCTAAGAGGATCTTGAGGGACTTTGTGTAAGAGGTTGTAATTTGTGTTGGAAAGAAATTTTGTAGTTTTGTTGAGTATCAAGTGTTAAGGGTAAATCATAAGGAATGATTCCAAGATAAAGCATCGAAACATGATTTGAGGGAATAGTGTTGAAGTATAGGGTTTGCGGTAATGGATGAATAAGTATGAAGTTCTTATTAAGATAAACAAGAGGGAATTAGATCTCAGAGAAGGTAAAAGTCAGTTACAAACATATAACTCCAAAGCAATAGAGTGCTAATTCAAAATTAGAGACAAAAGAAAGGGTGTAAAATTGACTAGTGACCATGTGAATATGACAAAGGGAAGCAACCATTTGGCAAATGTAGGAGACATGTCTCAAGTTCTATAGGGGAAAATGATGACTTATACTATCCATACATCATTCTTCATATTCTTCTTGCTTATAAATATATGTATCCATTTCATGGAAGTTGGGCTTTTGGAGGACATGATGTTTTTATCCAACTACGAGGGAATGAAATTTAAAGTAATAATATTAGTTGATCTTTTAATGGTAAATTGGTATAATATTAGCATTACAATAGAATATAGTAATAATTCATAACATCATTTCATTTGGATAATGAAATTTGTGTAATAAATACTTGATTAGATGTATATTGAGTAATTTTTGTATTTCAAGTTCAATTTACTATTCACTCAAAGTCGGTAAATACATTTTTTATACTTGTTTATGTAGATAGGAGTAGATGGATAGAAGGTCCCAAAAATTAAGAGGAACTTAGTTATGTGAATAACTTTTTGAGAGAATCCTCTAAAGGGCATCATCTTCCTTGAAATGGAACACATAAACACCTCCAAGTGTTTGCTAAAATCATGGATGTCTAGCTAAGAGCATCAATAGGGATTATAATTATAGCTAACTATCTAGGAAACTAATGTCGGTTTCTATGGACAATGATGAAAGATGTGACCATGTTGATAGAATAAATAATAACAAAAGAGACCTTGTAGTGAAGGAGTTGTTCCCAGTGATACTAATCTCTCTAAAAGCTATTTTCTCTAGTAGAGGTTGGTTGAGATCCATTTTAACAAAGTTTGGAGCAAAGGAGGTGTATTCCCAATGTCAAGAATACTTTGACTTGGTTTCAAATTCTCCTATTTTGTTAGTGTCCCAATTCAAGTATTCTTCATATCAAAACTCTATGGGAAGAGCAAACATATGGCTCTTAGAATGATGTGCAAGCCATATTTTTAGTATTTATATGAAATCTAGGTGTTTGTTGTCATACATACATACATACATACATACATATACACACATATACACCTATACACACACACACACACACACACACATATATATATCTGTGTGTGTGTGTGTGTGTGTGTGTGTGTGTGTGTGTGTGTGTGTATATATATATATATATATATATATATATATATATATATATATATATATATATATATATATATATATATATATATATAGGTGTATATGTGTGTGTGTGTGTGTGTGTGTGTGTATATATATATACATACATACACTTATATATACCACTTGAATTATGATAATTTTAAGTATGATTCATTCTCAATCATTGATTGTTGGTTTAGAATACTTCTGAAACTAATAGAGAAAAATCCCTTTATGTCTTATTATCAACATAAACTCCACCTACATTTTCCGTGTTTGTTGGGTCTAAAGCTATTGATGTTTTCATGTAACCATAATGTCATTATAATTACAAATTAAAATGTGATAGCTCTTGTAGACTATTTTGTCTAGGAATTTTTCATCTTGGGGAAAAAATGGGTTTAGTCTTTGATTTGTAGAGATGATTTCTTCAAACTACAAAAAGTCAAAATAGTCTTTACTAATATCTTAGCACTATTTTCTATGAAAGTTTTATCCTTCAAACTTTAAATTATTTATTTGTATGAAAGATAACTAACAGATTTTTTCTATTAAATTTGTCATGATTCCATGACAAAGGCCAAAAAATATATAAAAAGTTGCAAAGTTGCGCCAATAAGTACTTACACTAAAAAACTTGTTACCTAAAACAATTAATGTACCTAAACGTACGAAATATCTTAATTTATTAACTTGTCCAACAAATTATCTCTGACCCAACATTTGTAACATGCACTTGAGTCATCTAGAGATCAAAATTTATATAAACTTAGAGTTATTATCATTATTAAAATTGTATAATATAAACTTTATACATTTACTTCTAAATATAAAGAAAACTTTTTATTTTTTACATTGAAATATACATTTACTTTTTATTTATTGAGATATAGAAAAGTTAACTTTTTTTTTTTTGATTGAAACACGTCATATATTCCTTTAATAAAAAAAACCAACTTTTCAAAATTGTTATTCCTTAAAATATGATTAGAGCACATGTATGAAACACTTAAAAGAATATAAAGTCAAATATATACTTTATGCATATACTCTTTTCACACACTACTAATAGAATGAGTCTTATCTACGTGGTACTCTACCTTAATGCCTTGATTATGAACACACAAAGTTAATGATGGGTTTACTTGTATCAAATAAATTTAAAATATCAAATAGTAAAAGCTTGTTTAATATTATATTAAATGTTTCCATACTATTTGATGCATGCGCCGCTAAAGTCAAGAGAATATAATCCTATGTTTAAAGTGATAATATATTTCCAATGGGCAGGGAGTGTGGATAAAGCATATTATTGTGCCTTCCAAAAATGCATACTGATGTGACAATTCAAGCATTAAGTAATCATCATATTGTATAAAGTCATTTACTAATCAAATGATACTTCCAAATGAGTATACTTAATAACACCTTTATATAGAAAGTGGATTTATTTGTGGCAATAATTAAAGCATCTAATTATTAGTGCAAAGTTGATCCTTGACATTTAAAAAATAAATGCAAACCAGCTTAGGTGTTCATAATAAAATTATTGCTAAGATCCACCAAATAAAATGATAAATACATCACTAAAAGGTGTACCATTATTGAAGGGGAAAGGGAGTGGATCACCTTATTGCGAAGATGGTGATTGAGAGGATAAAGGCAAAGATTTTGTTTTGAATGGGAATGTACGGTAGTGGATACAGTGGAAGAGATTACTTACATTGTAGGTATTGGGGAATAAGATACAAATAATAATCATTAACCTTAAAAAGGCATTGAGCTTGTAAATGAAAGTTTTTGGATAATTTGTCATTGTTGATAGTTTGTAGTGGATTTGGGATGATCTTGTTTTTTATACAGCGAAAAGATTGATTTTTATTCATAGGTAGATACTTTTTTTTATAATGGTTTGGTTATTTCTCCTAAAAGGTATTATTTGTTATTCGTTGGTTAACTGTTTGATGTGAGTTTGTTGAAGGTCAGATCCTACCTTCTTTTGACACAAGTGTTTATTAGCCTATTTTTAAAGGTTTTTATATTGCTTAGTTATGGAGTTTATCATGGCACTGATTAACAAAGTAGGTTTTTTTATGAAAATTGACGAGAGCTCATCGTTTGGTAGATTTGTGAGAGTTCGTGTCCTTGTCGATATTTCTAGACCTCTTTTACAATCGATATTTTTGTCCTCTTATAGGGGCATGTGGACTCAATCCCTCAACTATGAAGGTCTTTCGTTTCATTGTTTCCAGTACAACCCCCTGGGTCATAAGCTAGCATCATGTTTGTTTGCGGTCCATTTGTCTCCTCCCTCCTCTGTGCTTGTTTAGAGGAATAAGAAGGGATCCTGTGACTAAGACTTCAAGTGGCGCAATCATGAGGTCTTCTATCAAGCTTCGTCTCCCCCCTTTACCCCCTTTGCCCAATGAACCTTCTTCCTTTGCTCGGATAGCTCCAATGTTACAACCCATCCCTTCTCCTTCGCCAACCCCCATCTCACCTGCACTTGTCCCTGCCCCTAAGTGTGTCGAGAAATCAAAGTTGATGTGGGCACTACTACAAAGAAGAAAGACATACGCTCTGAGGTGGAAACATTGAGGTTGGAGGCAGACAAATTGGTGAGAGATGGTTCCTAATGGAGATGAAGGACCTTCTTTTAAGGCATAAGAGAAGACAAGCCCTAGCTTGCGATTGAGGGCTGTAGCGCTCTTGTTAGGGCTTCCTTCGGTTGTTTTTCCTTCCATTTTGTCCTATGTGAGTTTCCCTGCAGTGGTTTGGCAAAAGATTTGCTTAAAGGGCTCGGTGGTTTCTTTTTTTGGTTCTTTTACTACCTTTTAGCATAATTTTAGCGACCTATAGTTGTTTCTTGCCTCTCTTAGTAGAGGCTTGTCCCTCTAATGGGAGGTGTCCTATCCAATAAAAAAAATGTTAGCTTGATCATCTATACCTTATTGTGGAGGGTATGGACTCATCAACATCATAAATCATTCATGTTAAATTAAATTTTATTATTCACTTTATAATTTGAAAAATTGGACCCCTCATTATATCTTAAATCTGATTTATTATTTTATTTAATTATAAAAGTGTTCTTTCTCTTGCAAAATATTCTTTACTCATCCACTCCGATGTTGACATTATAAATGGTTGTGTGCACTTAATGAGATTGTGATATGTGGTCCTCCTCTACATGAATGAGTACCCTTACATACGGTACAAAAGTATTGATGGAGAATTGGGAATGACTTATTCACCCATGGTAGATGAGTGTAAGTAAAATAAAACGTACTCTGTTAAAAAGAAATGCCTGCACCGTAGAAGGCAACTTACAAACAAATACATTTGGGTATGTGCTTGTGAGTGAGAGAGAGAGAGAGAGAGAGAGCGAGCGCAAGGTTTGATTTAAGAATGTGACGAATTGATAGATAAATAATGCACATATATTTATGTTGATCGTATGCAGTACGCGATCGTTGTCTTAAAATGATTTCCACAACATTAAGCCATTGAATAAGCGTAAATAGGGCAGAGCCTAGCGAATGTTTTTGCTGCATCACCACTGATATGAGGAGCAGGCCCAAAAGATTTGATGGGATGTTTCATCCGTTGAAAAACATTCCGTAAATTAATTATAATAACTCCTTTTATTAGAACTTTCATGTTCTTTATAAATTCATTTAAATAAGATCTTTTATTAGTGGAATATAATGGATATCAAATTATCATTTACGTCCCTTAACAACAAAACCAAATTCAAAAAAGAAAAAAATATCAATATAGAATTGGTATTATGTAATAGAGAAATTGCGATTTGATTTATAATTGGTGTTCATGTTTCGAATCACTTTTTAGGTTCATTATCCAAACAAGAATGATGTTGAGAAGAGTTTCACAACTCGAATTGAATAAATACATAAAGTAGTGCATAAAGAAGCGTGAAAAGTCGCCACGACGTGTTAATAATTTTCGATCAATGGAAGCCAAGACCGACTAATTAACGATTCATCGTCTCGATTTAGACAGTTTTTGTTTTTAAAATTTTGAATGGCCCCTCGTATCTTCCTCTAGGACCAATTCTCAACTTTTGCCAGGTTTCTGTGCCTGCAAAGTTAATGGGATGTTTAGTAATGTGATAATGATATGCTAATGTTGACTTGTGAGTTCTACTACGTCAAAGGTCAACGTTGTGATCTTTAATCCTTATACTAATTGTCCTTTTGGTTTCACCGATGTATGATTTTCCATGAGCGCATGGAATTTGATAAACCCCCTTATGTGATTTAGGGTCAATGGGATCTTTTACCAAATTAAGGGGTGTTTAATGTTGTTGGCCAGTGAGAAGGTAGTGGTAATATTCTTTTTCTTCAAATGTCTTTCAATTTTATTTGTAACACCTTGTATGAAAGGTAAGAACACTTTTTGTTCTTCTATGTTGTTATCATTGGTAGACCTTGAGTTCTCTTTTGTTGTCGTTCTACGCTCGTGAAAACCTTATTTTTTAGATAAGCACTGGTGTTGATGGGTCTCCTGCCCTATATTAATATCGAGAAGATATACACAAACATAAAAAATTAAAAATTTAAAATTAAAAAAAAAAAAAAAAAACCCGACCTTTACAATTATCATTTTAGGAAGAGGTCCAGGGGGGAACAAGGCCACCAAGTGACAAAAAATGACAAACTACACAGAGACCAAGCAAAACAACCCACAATAGGGCAAAAGACCAAAAAATGTCACCATACACAAGAACGGGTTACCCAATTAAACAACATTATCACAAATTTCTAGCTTCACACCAGAATGAGAATGACCACTGTCACGCTCTCGGGACTCCATTTTACTGTGACCTATAGAGCGGGCTTTTTTGTTGTTCAGGGGATGATTATGCATCACCAAAGTGATAATGACATGCTAAACACAAGGGAACCAGGGAATCCACTAGCCTTACAAATCTAGACTCAAGATCTCTAAAGACCGTAATGGGAATAAAACCAAACCCATGGTTACTTGAGAAAGACAACACTTGAAAGGGATCGGCGTTGAAATCTTCAACTTTCTCATTAAGACCAGGGCTGTGTAAGGGCGCCACAAAAAAGGCCAACATGTGCTTCACCAAAGCCTTGTCCTCCACAACCACCAAGACATTAGAAACAAAGAGAGTCACCACATCTGAGTTGACCTTGCTAAACATGTTGCTTCCTAAAAAGTCTTCACCTAGAGTAAAGCAAATGGCATACAAAACTTCATTTGTAGGAACCCAGAAAATCTTCTTCAACTGAGCACTAGATGCAGACCCATAGAAAGACATCTCCCTTACGCTACTCCCTCCTAGAATTGCAGGCAACCCAAGTGCCGAAGCCAATCCTAAATCCATCTCTCCACAGGAATGCTGAAAGGATGCAAACAAACCTAAATTTGAAAGCGAACCAAGGAATAAAGGAGGCAGGTAAGCCTCTCGAAACAAGCTGCCGTATCCACGCTCCATCATTACCACATGCTTAAGATTTGCCGCCACCTCCACAACTCAAACACATGACCAAGCCATGATGTCCCCCAAGCAAAGCTTAGATTTCAAACAATGCATTCGAATACCCCATAAAACCTTCCCAAGCCCCTATAACATTATCCACAATATACGAAATTTTTTGCTCAATACCACAGTTAGACAAAAAGTCAGCTGCCGAGTTGGCCTTTCTATAGCAATGGATACCTTCCCATTCTTCAAAAGACCCAACACTTTCCCAGGGACTAGCAAGAATATTGTTAATATTCCAAGGAGTGGCAAATTTCTTTAAAGCCAAAACGATGACAAGTGAATCCCCTTCAATTTGGATATCTAATATCTATTGTTCCTAAAAAAATTGCTACAAGTTTGAGTTCTCCTTTGTTGCCAATCTGCGCTTGTGGAAGCCTTATTAATTTGCACTTGCAACAAGTTTTTAGGAATAATGGATATTCCACTTTACAAATTAATAAGGTTTTCATGAGAATAAAATGACAACAAAAAAAAACGCAAAGGTCTACCAAAATATACTACTTAATGTATTTATTCAAATCAAAATATTAAATATTTATAATAATTATAAATCAAAGTATAACTTCTCTATAATATATTACTAATTATATATATTATTTCAAATTTTCGACTTAACACCAAAAACTGAAAAATATACCTTTCCAAAAAGAAGAAAAAAAAAAAAAAAAATATATATATATATATATATATATATAAAACAAACAAAACAAAAGCAAAATGAAACGTGGCTCTTACCTTATTGGCATATTAGGTGAGTTATGATGTAAATCTCCCTTTGGTAGGCTGGAAATTATGAGAGCAACGGTAAAGCAAGAAAGTTATGTGGGGAGTACGTCCTCGTCACAAACCCGTAAGCAAGTTAGGTGTTTTTAATGGCCACGTCTCTTTCCATCACCTAGAAGGTAATTGTATAATAATAATTACATTTAAGCGGTTTACCATGTGTGGATGAGACTTTTGTAGGAAGTTTTCTTTTTTTTTTCTTTTAAATATTTGTATTTGGTTCTTTGTGCAGATTCTAAATTATGACTAAGTTTAGGAGGATTTTTTTTCATTATATATATATGAATTCATATTAGGATATTATTGGTATGCAAATTTATATCAAACAAATAGGAAAGGATCACAAACTCTTGGGAGACTCTAACAGAGCATAACACTTTAAGACTCTAAAAATGCATCGAGTAAAATTTGTAGGGGACCAGGAAAAATAGGAAAAATATAGGGAAGAGAGAGAAGAAGGATGGGTACCCTACTCCAGTTGAAGAATCAATCTAAGAGACAACCCACCAAACCGTTAGGAACTAATGTATTATAATAAAGCCAAACTCCTCTATAATGAATTAATATAGATTTGCAAGAGCAATACACAAAGCTTTATTACAAGATAATAAGAGAGTTTCTACAAAGAAAGTGATATCAATAGAATAGATATTAACTACCTACTCTGAATTACAATAGTTTAAACCCTTGTCTTATAACTAAAGAAAATTAATAAAAGTAATTTGCTCTAAAAATTAAACAAGCATAATAACATCCACTCAACTTGCATAGGCATGCAAATAGGACTTTTATTTAAAGTTAAAAAACTAATCATATCATTTCAATATACATAGGTATATAAATCCTAAGAGTAACAAATTTACTAGAAGAAGAACTACTGATAATAGCCAATTAGTTTGGGCCACCTTTATAAGGTCAACTTTTCTAGGTATTCTCCAATTTTCTATTCTAGTACCTTTATGGAAAGTTTAACTCTTTAGGATTTAGTTTACATCACTAAAGCAATGTGGTGAGGCTTTTTGAGCTCTAAAAAATTCTCTAAATTCCTCCAAAAACTATTGTGTATGATGTGATTATTTTTTTTACAAAATCATAACTTTCTAAAATTAAAACTGCCACTCTTACCTAGTGGTCCTGAGTCATTGTATGGATCATTTGCTCCTCCTTGAGAAGTAATGGACCCTATTACATTCAGGTCTTTAACTGAATGTGTAATTTTTTGTTGAATCTGACCCTAAACTAGCCACTTTCCCTAGTGATAAAATTGCCCTGCCTTCACCATTTGATAGAGGGGAATTTGTTGATGTTTGGTATCTTTTACCATAGTATCTATGACCTGATCAACAACTAATGGTGTTGAAATGTCAAAGTTTACCTATGTGACCTACAACTAATCAACACTATTTGAATTTCCCAAGAGAGGTGAAAAATATGGCCAAAGAAGTTTCACATTAAACAATGTTAGATGTAATCAAGGATAGGATGACAAGTTTAGCTCAAGACATTAGTCCCTACTTTCTTGATGATTGTGTAAGGCTCATACCAGAGAGGCCTAATTTTCTTGTTTGGGAATTTCAAATTTTCTTTCTCTAAATGTATCCATACCTTATCACCATCATAAAATTGGTGAGGGACTTGATGTCGGTCATGATGTTACTTGTTCTTTTGGCTAGGTTTTTATAGGATATTATGCACTTGATTTTAGATCTAATAGATTTGTTTAACAAATATAGTGGCTGATGAGGTCCATAAATGTCCCTTATTTGGCTACTTAGTTTACCTAAAAAATGCTTTCTTATATTTCCATTCACACTCCTTTGGCCTATAGTGTGTTGTTAGGAACCTGTGCCACCCCTTCTCTTTACTTTGTTAGTATATTAGTTTCTATAGAGGCATATGCTTTGTAAGTTGTTCTGTAAGCATTTTGTTTTATCCCGCATTCATGAGAAGTAGTAGTTACTTAGATTATACTTAGTATATAAGTAAGTGTTAAGGCCAATGAACACATCCATTAAATGTATTGTATTAAGCTTACTCAAAGAGGTTGCCCGCTCAAAGTGGTATGTGACCAATATAATCCTTTTGGTGCTTCTGTTAATTATATAAATATGTTATTTCATGCATTTTCATTAATTGGTTGCAAGAGGATCCTCTCATCTAGTATCAAAGTGCTTTCTAGGGCCAATTTTTTTCTTTAAAAAGTCTAAACTTTGTTCTGCTGCATAATTCATTTAAGTATTTTTATTAGAAAGTCTTAACTCTATTCTACTACATAATTCATTTAAGTATTTTTATGTATCATAATAATCTATTTCGGATCAAGGTAAAAACATGTTCGCATAACTATGGGAAGTGCTTGGGTGAAAGATCTAAAAATCATTGTGAGGAGTACCACATGAACCCCAAAGTAGTTGGTCCATTAAGAGGACCTATCAGGGAAATGGGCAATGACCCCTTCTCGATTGAGTAGTTCCCACCCATGAGGAGAACTAAGAGCTGTCACTTAGGGGTAAATCTATGGCTTATTTTTTTTTGGAGAGTGGTACTTGCTCAGATGGCATTGGTGGCGAAAGAGATCTTTAAAACCTTAGACAATTGTTGAAATTTGGGGCATTTTTATTAGTTTCAGACTATTCCCAACAAACTATCAAAAAATCAATCAGTAAAGTATCAGAAGACTCTTAGAGGACTTGCATTCAGACGGTTGATATAAATTAAAAACCATAAAATATTCATCCTATCAGTTTCATAAAATTATCAGCAAAGTATCAGAAGACTCTCAGAGGACTTGCGGCCAGATATTTGATAGAAAAAAAAATAAAAAAAATGTTATTCTGGTCATGGTAGTAACCCGAATAAGAGCAAAAAACATGGAGGATGAAATTTCTACCCTCAAAACCCAAACCAAAGATATTGATAAAAAAATTATCAGCCTTAATCTTCAACATATTACCTTGAACAACATATGGCATCCAAAGTCCTCTTCAGACACCAAGTTTTCTTTTTTCAATATTTTTTGTGGGCTGAAGCTTAATTTTTCTTGATTCAATGGTGTAGATCTAACTAGATGGATCTATCATGCAGAATAATATTTTAGTCTGCATAATACTTTTGATGCCAACAAGGTCATGCTTGCATCCTTTCACTCAGAAAATGAAGCCCTTCAATAGTATCATTGGTATACCAAGGCTCATGATGATCCCATATAGACTGACTTTTGCACCCTCATTTTACAATGGTTTGGCCCTAGTGCTTTTGATGACTTCACTAGAGAACTCACTAAACTTCACCAAACAAAAACCATGAGAGAATATCAAATAAAATTTGAAAAACTAGCCAATCACATAGAGGGATTATTTGATGAATTCTTCAGGGGTTACTTTGTCAGTGAACTTAAGGATGCAATTCGATTTGAGGTCAAAATGTCCTAGCCTAACATGATGATGGAAGCCCTAGGGTTGGCTAAATTGGTAGACGACAAGATCATAGCTCAGCGATAATTTAAATATAATTTTGCTCCATTCAAAAATAACACTCCACAATGATCTCAAATAATGCTAGCCCTCAGAACCACTCTTATCAAGCATTTGACTAAAGCAAAGATGCAAGCACATAGAGAAATATGACTATGCTATAATTTTAATGAGAAATTCACTCGAGAACAACAATTTTTCAAGCAAAATCTCTACCTATTAGTTGTGGACTCTCTACCCAACACTAAAGTTTTAGAAGATACTCAGAATACCGTAGATGATCTAAAAGAAGGTTTGCTGATTGTGGAACCTGATTATCAGAAAGACTAACTAGAGATCTCTCTCCATGCCTTGGTAGGAGTCACCACCCCACAAACCATGCGGGTCAGGGGTTACTTCAAGAAGATCCCTCTTATAATACTCAATGATTTAGGAAGCACTCATAACTTCATTGACCCTCAGATTGCTAAACATACTGATTATTTTCTCCTTCCTTGCTCCAAATTTGAAGTCATGATTGCAAATGGGAGCACATTACCTTGAAAATGGAAGTGTCACAATGTGCATATCTCTATTGGAGATTACAACTTGTGCTTTAACATGTTTACCTTGCCTTAGGTGGATGTGATGTTATTTTTGGAGTCCAATGGTTATGCACACTTACACCCATCTTATGGGATTTTTCTGAACTTTGGATGTAATTTTTACATAATGGACAAAAACACACATTGAAAGGCACTACACCCGAGGTCTTTCGACATTTTAAGTTCACATCACATGGAAAAAATTCTTAAAAAGAAATCACAAAACATCATTGCCTAACTCCACTCCATTCAACTGCAACCACCAACGATCTCCACTACTCCTAATCTACAAACCATTCTGCATAGGTATGCAGGTGTCTTCACCAAACTAGTGGGATTGCCACCTTCATGGCAAGAGGACCACCATATTTATCATCTTCCTAGAAGTGTTCCTCCTAATATCAGGCCCTATTTCTACCTATTTTATCAAAATACCAAGATTGAGATGCTCATTTGAGACTTACTAAAGTAAGGCATTATTCACCCCAATACCAGCCCATATTCTCCCCTAGTTCTCCTTGTCTTAAAAAGATGAGTCATGACACCTCTACATTGACTTCCATACACTTAATCACATCATAATCAAGGATAAGTTCTCAATCCTTCTTCTTAATGAGCTTCATGGCACTCATTTTTTCTCCAAGTTGGATCTCCATTCTGGATATCACCAGATATAGCTTCATGAGGATGATATCTTTAAGACAACTTTTCACATGCATGATGGCCACTATGAGTTTTTGGTCATGCCCTTTGGCCTCACTAATGCTCTTTCAACATTCTAGGTATTGATGAATAAAATATACCAACCTACTTGCAAAAATCAGTTCTGGTCTTCTTTGATGATATCCTCATCTATAGTAAAACATGGTTTGAGCATCTCCAACATCTAGATCTCGCACTATAAATTCTCTCTAATCATCATCTCTATGTAAAATAGTCCAAATGTGCTTTTAGCCAAGATTAAGTGGAGTATCTAAAGCATATTATTTTAGCCTATGCAGTTTGGGTAGATCTTAAAAAAAATAGATACCATGATAGATTGGCCTCATCCTCAGACACTCAGGAGTCTCCATGGCTTTTTGGGGTTGACTGGATACTATTGCAAATTTATCAAGAACTATGGGAATATTTTAGCTCCACTAACATCTATGTTGAAATGGATGTTTTTATATGGACATAAATTTTTGAGTGTGCATTTGAAAAATTGAAACAAGCTATGTGTACACCTATTCTACTTATGCCAGATTTTGTGAAGACCTTCAATATCAAGAGCGATACTTGTGACAATAGACTTGGTGTTGTTCTCCTCCAAGAAAGATGCCCTGTTGCATTCACTAGCAAATCCATTTTTGGAAAGAATTTAGTACTCTCTACTTATGAGAAGGAAATGATGACCATTTTGCATGCAGTGTAGAAGTGGTGGCCATATCTACTAGGAAATCATTTTTGCATCAAAATTGATCACCAAAGTCTGAAATATTTACTAGAATAATAGGTCTTCACCTCATCACAATAAAAATGGGTCAAAAAACTCATGGGTTATGATTATGAGATCACTTATAAGAAGGGTAAGGACAATATTATGGTTGATGCTTTATCTCACATATTTACAGACCAAGCTTTCCTTTCAACGATTTTCATGCCTATTTTGAATTAGTTGTATATTGTACAATAGGGTATGTCAATGACTACTCATTATCTAAAATAATTCAATAGTTTTCCACTGACCCCTCTATTGTACCACATTATTCTTGGGATGGTGCTTCTCTACAATATAAGGATCATCTGGTGCTTCCCTAGAGCACATATCTTCAGTGGGCTATATTTTATGAACTCCATGATTCTCTATCCATATGGCACTCAAAGTTTCTCAAAAATTATGAATGGGCATGACTCAACTTATTTTGGAAGGGAATGAAAAAGGAAATTCAATAGATGGTGGCTGAATGTGATACATACCAATGCAACAAGGGTGAAACAACACTCATTCCTGGGTAGCTCAAACCCTTGCCCATCCCTACTAGGATTTGGATAGATATTTATACAAATTTCATTAAAGGTATCCCTAAATTTGGAGGGAAAATAATGATCTTAATTGTGGTTGATTGCTTCTCCAAATATAGTCATTTTTGTGCCCTCAACCATCCCTATACCACCTCCATAGTCACACCAAAAATTTTGGACTAGATTTTCCATCTTCATGGCATTCCTTCTTCCATTATCTTATATCATGATGTAAACTTCACTAACCATTTTTTTTGTAGAACTATTTCGATGCACCAGCACCCAATTGAAGATGAGTTTTGAGTATCATCCACAAATGGATGGCCAGAATGAAATTATCAACAAATGCTTGGAAAATTTCCTTCGACGCTTCACCTCAGAATAATAACATTAGTGGGAAAAGTGGCTCCCTCTTACTAAATGGTGGTACAATACCTCCTACCACACTTTAACTAAAATGACTCCCTATGAAGTAGTCTATGGTCAATCACCACCAGTGTTCCTTCCATACACCCCCAATAGTTCATCGATTTAAGCGGTTGACATGCTTCTCCAAAACCAAGATCAGATCCTCAGCACCTTACAAGACAATATTCATATAACATACAATAGAATGAAACAATAAGATGATCAACACTATTCTAAGTGCACTTTCCAAGTAGGTGATGTGGCTTATCTTTGCTTGCAGCCATACAAGAAATCCTCCCTAAAAGTCAAAGGGAATCATAAGTTAGCTCCCAAGTTCTATGGGTCATATAAGGTTCTCCATAAAATTGGGTCGGTTGCTTATAAATTGGAGCTCTCACCTTCTTCACGAGCTCACCTAGTATTTCATGTTTCTTGTCTAAAGAAAGTTCTTGGCACAAACATCAGAGTGTAGACTATTTTACTAGAACTTGATAATGAAGGATCCATCCTTCTTGTGTCGAAGGTAATCCTGGACAGGTGCACACACTAACTTTACTCCCATTTTATCACATAGGTATTAATTCAATGGCATGGAATGCAACATGGAAACCACTATTTTCAATTCAGCACCACTTCCCACATCTGAAGCTTTGAAGACAAATTTTTTTCTAAGATGGAGGGGATGTTAGGAACCCATGCTACCCCTTATCTTTACTTTGTTAGTATATTAGTTGTTATAGCTGTATATGATTTGTAAGTCATTCGGTGAGCATTTTTTTTATCCTGCATTTATGGGAAGTAGTAGTTGCTTAGATTATATTTAGTATATAAGTAAGTGTTGAGGCCAATGAAGGCATCCATGAATTTATTGTATTGAGCTTGCTCAAAAGAGGTTTCCCCCGTGAAGTGGCCTATGATAAATATAATCCTTTTGGTGCTTCTGATAATTATATACATCTATTATTTCATGTATTTTCATTGATTGTTTGCAAGATGATCCCCTCATGTGTTGATATATTCACATATTATATTAATATCATATATACACATTGTTTTAGTTAAAACTAGTTATCTTTACATAAACTAGTATGATATAATGGCTTGAATATTTATGGTATTACTAATGAAAAATGAATAATGTAGAATATAATTATTGTAAGGTCTTTTATACCTACAACAATGAAGAAGAGGAGATATACTTTATTTGCTGACAACTAGTAACAACTATTAGGTGCAACTCGTAAAAACTATAGGTACTACATTTCACATCATGTAATGACTGTGATAACTACTTGATGGTCTAAAGTGAATTTCCTCCATGATCTGAGGGATATGGTAACTAAAATAATTAATAAAAAGAAAATTCAATGTTAGGACCTCCTTATCATCATTATTTCTTCATTGGAGTGTGCCTCCAAGACTATTGCAATAATGGAACAAACTAATTTCTTTTTGTTGTTGTTCATGATTGTTAGTTACAACATCATATATGATTATGATATCTTAGTATTTTTGTTTATATTGTTGAATCATGTGAATAAACACAAATTAAAGTTATCACATATAGATTATGTAGATCTAAATAAAGCATTGTCTTCTCTACTTAAGAGAAAAACTAGAGGTTGCAAATAGATAGTGAGTAAGTAGTCAAAAATGTAGAATTCAAGGAATATGGTATTGTAATATTATTTAGATCACATTATAATGTACTTTTAGCATTTACATTTGATACTATAGTTTTATGAATAAAGAGTTTATTTGATTTAATTCTATCATGAATAAGGAGGGGAGTAAAGCTCCAGTCCATCAAAGGTAGATCCCACTCGAACGGATTTGATAGTTTGGTTTCCCATCCATTAGATAGTTTTTTTTTTTCTATTTTGCGTGCATTTCCATTTCATTTCATTAATGTAAGTTTGTCCTTTCAATTCTATTTATGTACTTCAATTCTATTTGTATATTTCATTTCTATATGGGAAGCTTCCAAACATAGATCTAGATTTGAATTCTTATAATTTACTTTCCTTTCCTTCAATTTACTTGCTACAAGATTGTTTCCATATAAATAACATTTAAGCACCTTAATATTTGAATGAGACTAGTGTTACATATACAGTGTTGACACTTTTATAAATACATGTCCTGAGTTAATAGTTAGTGGAAGTAACATAATCAATAAGTCAAATGATTGCTTCTTAGATGATCATGTTAGGTTGTAGGAAAATTGGGCTACCTCAAGTTAATTGATGTTTTGATTTTTCTTATTGATGGCCTTGTTATATTATTTATGTACATGGTGAGATCCTTACTCTAAAATACTAGGCAATGCCACATTAGTAGGAATTAGAGATTGAAACCCAAGACAAACTTGAAAAATACCTATTATCACATATTTTGATACCCTATTTAATTTTTTTTTAAATAATGCAATGGCTACCTTATTATAGTCTATTATATCATATCCAAAATTTTACATTATGGGGTCAACTTTAATGATGTTTGATTGTTATTTTATATCTATAATTATGTGTTGATTGTTATATTTGATTATTTATAATGTGATTATAAAATATTTATTGTAATTCTCAGTATAATAGTGAAATGAGATCCAAGTGCTCATGGTGATAATATGCATGTTCATATCTTGAAACAATGATAATCAAAGATAACATATTGGATTTTTGCATGCCACATTTCATGAAGTTGCATTGGTAAGAGCATGATGTTTAACTTTATAAAAACCTTCATTTTGGTAAAGTTTGTCTTTACTGATAGAGATTGTAAAAAAATAAATTAGTACTAGTGCTCAGTCATTATACTTTATAGTACACATGTGAAAATCTTGATTTCACAATAAGTTTCAATAACTCTTCAAGGTTTTGAAATCAATAATTTGATAATTATAAGATAAATATTAGAAATTAAATTTATTTATAATGTTTTATTGACCTAATATAAGCCTAAATTTATCTATGAATATCGAAACCTAAATCTATTAATATCTTTCTAAGGTTATTCATGCAAGCTTTGTTCAAGCCATATGCCACTTTGGGAAAGCATAGTATAAGTACATCGAATTAGTTTTGAATTTATTTTGAGTAGGTATATGTTTTAATTCAAAACCATACTCATGTTTCCAATTAATAACAAGATTCCATTGGATCTCATTTACCATATCGAGGAGGTTATTGGTCTTATCAAATTTGATGTTCAACTTGTAAATTTTTTGGTGGTAGTTAGTATAATTTTAGCTAGGATCTAAGTTAGATAATAGATAAATGGGATGATAAAAAAATTTGTGATGTTACTAAGTTTATCATTTTAAAGCTGAAGTAAAATTTGGTAGAAGCTTTAGAATACCACCATTGTTCTGATAAGAATGAAACATGCCAAAGGAGTAAAGAGCCATCTAACAACCATCCCAAAATTAAATGTGGTCTCTAAACTAGGTATAGGTGGTATTTTTAATTTATTTGGGTCATTTATGTTCTTAAAAAAGCTTCTTTACATAAACTAAATGTTGTCAGCTGTTCATTTGAGTAATTTTGTTAAGAATCATAAGGGGTTCGATCTTTCTATACCATTCTAAAGATATTGGCGAGTTGGTAAAAAACATTCTTAAATAAATTTTTAACATTAGAGTAAATGTTTAAATTTTAGTGCTATAATGAATACTCTCTAAATGCTTTTCTCATCTTTATAAAATTTTTATAAATGTTTGATAAATCATTGTGTAAACAAATCCCAGGTGCTCCTTCACATTTCTTTTACATGTCTAAATGCAACAAGATACATGGTTATTTATAGACACTTGAATTCTTAGACACTATTAGTATGTAAATTGACATCAAACAAAAAACAAGCAAAAAAAAAAATGACCACAAACTCTTGAGGGACCCGAACAAACCAAAACACCTAAATACCCCAAAAATGCATTGAATAAAATTTTTAGGGGATCACCGAAAATAGGTGGAGAACATAGGGAAGAGAGAAGAAAAAGGATAAGTATACTACTCCAGATTGAAGATTCAATCTAGGGGATAATCCACCAAAGTTGTTAGGAACTAATGTGTTATAACAAATCCAAAATCCTCTATAATGAATTAAGATAGATTTGAAAGATTAATAAATAAAGCTTTATTGCAAGATAATAAGATAGTTTCTAAAATGAAAGTGATATTAGTAGAATAGATATTAACTATCTATTCTGAATTATAATGGTTCAACCCTTATTTTATAACTAAACAAAACTAATTAAATTAATTTTCTTTAAATTTAAACAAACCTAATAACATCCACTCAACATGTATAAGCATGAAAATAGGAATTTTATTTAAATCTAAAAAAATAAATAATATTGTTTCAACAAGCATAGGCATGTGATTCCTAAGAATATAATATCTACTAGAAGAAGAACTACTAATAATATCCAACTAGTTTGGGCCACCTTGACAGGGCCAACTTTTCAAAATATTCTCTATATTTTTATTATAGTACCTTTCTAGAAATCTTGACTCTCCAAGAAGAAGTTTACATTACTAAATCAATATGGTGAGGCCTTTTAGCCCCTAGCTAGACACTTTCCTCTACCTTGATCAGTCAATATAAGGTATTTTCAAGGTAAATTTTAGTGTCCTATATAAAAATTAATTTGGGTTTTTTTGGTGAATATCTAAGTATGTTTCAAAAGTCTGGAGAAAGTTAACAAATGGTGTTTAAGTGAGAAGACGAATGGATAAATGAATCATAATAGGGTGCAAACTCTAGATGGCCATGTCACTGTACAAAAAACCCATAGATGGATGGTGCATTGTTACTCTATATATCACACATCTTCATCATCAAATAATAGAGTTGATGGTGAACGAAAGCAATGCTACCGAATCATAGTTATGTTATCATCTAAAAATAATGCTATTGAACGATAATAATTCTATCATTTGATAGTAATATTATAAAATGATAGTAATGTTGTCATTTGATAGTAATACTGTCAAATGACAATAATGCTATCATTTTATAATAATTCTACCAAATAGCAATAATGTTGTCACTCAAAATAATATTGTCATTCAATAGCATTATTGTTGAATGATAGAGATTATTGTTAAATAACAACATTACTATCATTCGACAAAATTATTGTTAGTTGATAGTGTTTCCTCTATTCAACAACATTACTATTGAGACACAACATTATTGTCATTTGGTAGTATTGTTGGCATTTGACAACATTGTTATCATTCAATAGCTTTGGTGTCACTTGATGGCATGCTATCATTCAAGACCATCATCTAGCACTTTATATCTTTCATGCTACATAAATTTGTCACTATGAGTATATGGGTAGACGTCTATTTACATATAATAACAAATAATCTCATATTGACTTTTGACGGAGTGGTGAACTATATTTATATATATGAAATTTATTTTAAATAATAGGAGAGATGACTTGGAAAACTAACTTACACCATGATATTTTAGGCAAATCCATGTTGTTCACCACCCCCTAAAAATAGCCAAATGTCAATTTCTAAAATTTAAATATTATTGAATTAACAAAAAATATCCACTAAAATTTAACCTAGGTATTTTTTTGTTTTTTGGTATCTTTTACCATTGTACCTATATCTTGATCAACAGTTAATGGCATTAAAAAGCCAAAGTTTAATTATGTGACCTATAATTGTTCAACAATATTTGAAGTGTCCAAGAGAGGTGGAAAATATGGCCAAAAATTTTTCACATTGAACACTAGATATAAACCATGATAGGGTGGAAAGTTTAGCTCAAATACATTAGCCTATAATTTTTTTATTATTGTGTAAGGCTTATATTAGATAGGTATAAGTTTCTTGCTCGGGAATTTTAAATTTTCTTTCTATAAATGTAAACAAACCTTATCACCAACATGGAAATGGTTAGGAACTCGATGTCAATCATGGTTTTACTTAAAAATTTTACTAATTTTCTACAAGATTTCATGCACTTAATTTTAGATCTACCAGATATTTTCAACAAATATAGTCACTAATGAGGTCCAAAAATGCCCCTCGTTTGATTACTTAGATTTCCTAAAAATACATCTGTATGTTTCCTTTCACACTCCTTTAGCCTACACTATGTTGATATATGCATATATTATATGAATACATACATGCACATTATTTTGGTTAAAACTAGTTATCTTTACATAAACTATAATGATTTAATTTATTGAATGTTTATGGTATTACTAATGGAAAATGATGATTGGAAAATATACTTCTTGCAAGGTGTTTTATATTTGTAGATATGAGGAGAAAAGATCCATATTCTTTATTAACAACCTGTAGCAACTATTGCATGTAACCCATATAATCTGGGCCACTAACCCATAGCAACTAGAGATAACCTATATCATCTATTGTTGACATCCTATGGTGACTATGACAGCTAGTTTATGGTCTAAGGCAAATATCTTCCATGATCTGAGGAATATGACAGTTTCTATAATCAAGGAGAAGACAAGTCAACGTTAGGAATTCCTTATCATTATTATTTATCCATTGGAATGTGCCTCTAAGACTATTATAATAATGGAGCAAATTAATTTATATATATTTTTGTTCATGGTTATTAGTTACAATATCATATATTATCTATGTTATCTTAGTAGTGTTGTATTTTGGGAATAACCACATATTATGGTTATAAACTTTAGATTTTGTAGATCTAAATAAATCACTGCCTTCTCTACTTAAGAGAGAAACTAGAGGCTACAAATAGTTAGTGAGTAAATAGTCAATAATATAGAATTCAAGATAGAATATAATATTGTAATCAAGTTTAGATCATATTGTAATGTATATGCAATACTTACATTTGATTCTATAATTTGATGAATAAAGAGTTGTTTTGATTTGTACCTAGATAGAATTTATGGACATGTTTGCATACAAATAACTTGCAATAAACATCTACATGAAATTTATTTTTCAATTTGAAAATAATCTTAGTTTGAAATGCAAAAATTACGCTTGCATGCAAATTTGAGGTCTCCAACTCAATAATATTTTAATACGATGATCAATCTATTGTTGATAATTTACAAAAAATTGAAATGAGAATAGGATGATATCAAGTATACATAGTTTTCAAAGCTTTTATTAACACAAGTTGATTCTTGCTCGTTTTATTTATTTGAAATTATTCAATTTATTTATAAATTGACACATAGGTGTATTATGTATAAATTGGTATACATCAGTTTTTTGGACCATTAATTAAATGTGAAGTCTCTTTTAAAATAGACTCAACACCAAAAAGGCTTTTGAATAAGGATAAGATATAAAATATTATCTGTTTTGTTGAATATTTTATCACAAGAGTGGTAGTTTCATTTACAAACATTTTAGAATTTGGTTTAACTTTGATATTATTAGTGAATAATTCAGAGGTTTATTACAAAAAAGACTTTTCAATGATAGTATTATTTGGCCTATAAATTAGTTATTGCTTTTAATATTCTTCATCCAGATTTTTAATATACAAGGATAATACTTTATATGTACATGGTTTTCAAATGGGTTTAACTCATTCAGATGTATTGCATTCTGAGAATGATTTCATAATGGTTATGACTTTACAATAATGAGGTAAAATTATATTATCTTATATATTTTTCATTTTTATTATAGACACAAGATGTCTAATTATAGTCATGGATCCCATAGTTTGGATATAAATAATGCATGAATTAAAAATAACCAACAACAAGAGAATGAGTTACCCACTCGAGGTAATTATCGAGGCAATTCTTTTAGGGATAGAAGGGCCACTACTATGTTTACGCAAAGTTTAAATCACCACACTCATGTTTCCTTAGATTTTAATTCTTGTGACCCTACTTTTTGGGATGTTTTGAACATGTTTCCTAGAGATACTTTTACTCCTTGTGGTAGGAGGAGTTCCCACAAAGGGAATTGGTAGTCTCATCCAATTGGATGTGGTTCTTCAACCACCTCTTCTTAAATGTTTACTACACATAAAGAGATGGCTATACAAGTAGAATATATGCCAAAAAATAATGAGATAAACCATTGGAATAATACTCAATCCATTGTTGCTTACCCAAAATAATGTTATTTCTTCTAGTTGTAAATGCATTAGTAATCCTTCACCTTGCATTTGGTGACATATTTTCTCAAAACGATCAAATTAGAGGTGGATGATGAATCTTGATGTGTCACTAGAGTGGAGTTACATGAAACACTTATTGAGTATACTGGGTATCAAATTGAGCATGGGGAACCTTGGATATATCTATTTTCAGATGACAAGTAGTTTAATGTTAGTTGGCTATTGATATTTGACTTTTTTGAACTATGACTTGTTTTCAATTTATATCAAACTATTTATAGAATAATTTCCTATTTTTTATTGATACTTTGATTTCATAGTGACTTGTTATTGCAATATAATTCATATGGATTATGACACTTATTTCATTTGATTTTGTTTTGGATGTTACACTAGATTTAAGTGGTTTAATCGTTTACAAAAATGTCTAATTTTAGTATCAATATAGTAATTAACATTTTTTTATTGCTATACTAGTGAATGATAAGTGTTAAAATTATTTATTTATCAAATTTTAAAGGTATAAATTGATAATTGATATTTTTTAAATATTAATTACTTTAATTTAGTCACTTATGATTATTTGACTCTCATAGTGATTTGTAATTATGATTAATTAAGTTATTATAAGTGAACACCCACCCGTTAGAGAATTATTTCATCTTATTTAATATTTTATGTCTTAAGTCTTAACAAAGTTCATTTTATGAACTTAATATTTAAAAGTCTAAATATAAGCTAACTTTATTAAAGTAAGATAACTAAATGTTAGTTATAACTTTAAAGAATAACTAGCTTCCAAATGAAGAATTTAAAAGACTTAAAGGACATCATTTAGAAGGGTGAAACATACATAGGCAAAAAATAATTTCTACTTTAACTTCCATATTGTGTTTTCCCTTCTAAGAAAAATCTATAAAATCGAATGTTACTTATAGGAAGAAAACAACACATTCTTTGATGGTGAAGTGTACAACTTACTACAACTAGGTGTATCTAAGTTGATTATTTAATTTATAAACTAATTATCTAAACATGACCAATATTTTTAGTATTTTGATGACTGTAGAATAATACTATCATGCGTGGATTACATTTGTACTTTGTATGAATAATGAAGAATATTTTACACATTGTGTGACAGGTTTTTGAGTTTTTATTGTTTGTTACTTTATCTTCTCAAAATTTATGTAAATTAGTTATGAAGTTCATCATTTCTCAATAAAATATTTATTTCTTATAATATGAGTTCATTTATTGTGTTTCATCATGTTATTTCTCCTCTTATTTTGTAGTTTTATTTTTTCCTCTTGTTTAGCTTAGGTCCTCTTTCTATAGTATTTATTTTATTTATATAGATTAAAATTAGTTTATTTTATAGTCTTTCTTGAATTTAGGTTATATCTATGACTTACATTCTTTACTTTGTGTTTATGATTTACATTTAATGGATTTTGATAGTTATTAATCCTAATTCATGAACTTATAATTTTAACTAATCTCTAATCATTAATTAGTTTCTTTCTTTCACTTTGATTTTGTTTTGTCTTTCTTTAGATTAGTTTCTTGTTTTTTTTTTGGTTCTTCTTTTTGTCATTTTGGACCTCCTTGAATCATATATGAAAGTGTTTTTTGAATAAGAAATTGATCATAAATAATTTTACTCTAAAAAAGAAGCATGATTCATTTGTTTAGAACATTTATTCCTTTAAGATATTTTCTACTCTGTCAGACATGATTGATAATATAAAATTAATTCTAAAATCCAATATCTAGTTATTTGAATATGAAAGCATGACATTTACAATAATTTATAGTAATTAATTTAACTATTTGATTGTGATGTTTAAATATTATTTATGTTGTGTCATCAAAATTTTGATAATATCTTAAGATCTTGAAATCATATCAATTCCTTAAAATTGGGTTAAATCTTGAATGCTATTGAAACATGCATACTTGATCTTTTAAAGTAAACTTTCACACCCTTTGAAATGATTTTCAATCTTAGGTATATATGATTATATTATTATGATTCCACCTTGACCTCTATGATAATCAAATGGTTAGATTAGTTTACATCAAATTTTAAACCATCAATAGGGCTATGTTTCATGGACACATAGAGGAATCAATTATAGCTCTAGTGGATGTTTGGTAAACTATCATCCCATAGATGTGGGTGGTTTGAGTTATAAATCCTGAGTATATGTGCTTTTATACAACTAACCACTTGTGTTTACTAAATTTTATGGATATAAATAGATGCAATTGGTCAACTTGGTGTCCATCATAAACCATAATGTAGAACAAAAAGTGATAATAAAAATGTTATCCATATCTAACATGATGGTCTATGCTAAGCTAAAGTGGAACCATGCATTCTCAAAGTAGAACCTCACACTATATTCATATTTGATCCCATTTGAATGAGGAAATAACATTGCCATCTTGGAAAACTTGTCAACAAAAAAAATACACAGTCATGACCATACTTAGTCATGGGCAACCCTAACATGAAATCCATAAATAATGACTCCCAAGGTTGATCAGGGATTGGTAGAGGTGTGTAGAGGACCTATTTTTTTGGTTGGTTTTATTATTGTACATGTTTTGCATGATCTAATATACATGTTGACATCATGATGATACTTTGACCAATAAAACTATTTTTGGAGCATTATCATTATTGTCTCCACCCTACAGTATCCTACAACTTGATTATAGTGTGCTTAAAAAATCATCTTCTATGACTCTACTATTAGAACACATAGGTTTCCCAAGTGACACATAAGCCCTTACTATAGATTATAGTATGTAACTTGTCTTCCCACTACTATTTGATATATGATGGGAAATGTTGGATCACTACCATACAACATGGGCCATTTAGAAGTCTCATGGCCACATGATTCCAAGAATTTCATTAGTGTTGTAATTGGAGGGTGGTTTAAGCAATTGTATCTTGATTTGATCTACCATTCATTTGCCTAATATTAAGGTGAAACTATTATAGGTAGGTAGTTTTAGAGGCTTTTTATTTATATGGATGATAATTTGCATTCCTATAATGTAATGATTATATTTCCTACACACCTAAACAACAACTTAAATTTATTTATCATATGTAGGATACCTACATATTATGTAGATGAATGTTTCCTTGTGTTATGAAATTGGGTTCTTATGCTAGGTGCAAACTACATCAAGTGCATATTCTAAATCATTAGCTTTGATGTCAAAGTATTTTTTTAGATCTAGTAAGGTAAGGACTAGTGCTAAGTAAAAATATCCATTTAATATATTAAAAAATCATTATTTTGGTGTGTTCCATAAAATATTAATTTTCCCCCCTTTGGTTACTTAGTTTAGGGGCCATGAAAGATGATAATTGATGTTAAAAATTTTCTAACCGAAAGAAGCTTATGAGTTATGTAAGTTTTGTTGGGGTTGGCCATTCTATGATAATTCAAATATTTTCTATGTTAATGTGTCCACTATCCTTTTCTAAAATGTATCATAGATAATTTATAATTTTAAAATTAAAATAATCATCCTCTTTGTTAGCATATAGCTTATGACTGCATAGAGTGTTAATAAATTATTGAAACCTACGATGGATGTCATCCAAGTAAACAACTAAAAATAAACCAATGAATGGTTGTAGGACATAATTCATCATCCACATCAATGTTGCAAGTGCAATCATCAAGTTGAAGGGCATGAATAATAATTCAAATAGAATTTATTGATACCTAAATGTTGTCTTTCAAACATTAGATTGCTCAATGGGTCCTTAATAGTACTTGAACTTTAGACCAATCTTTGAGAAGAAATTTTGTCCCTTGAGTTGGTCAAGGAGGTCATCAGTGCATAGGAGTGGATACATTTTCAGGTAAGTGCATAAAGTTGGAGGATTAAAAGGGGGTCATAAGTGGATTTGTTTTTTTGAGAAATGAGAAATCACAACTTCTATAGATTATTTGAGATGGCTACACTCAAAATTTGAAGATGATATAAAAATATGAATTGTGCAATTTTGAGTCTAGTTTCTACATTATTATGTTTTTAAAAAAATATTCAAGTAGGTCAAACATCTAAAATTCTAAGAGGAACTCCTATTTTTTTTATGAAAATAAAGTAGTTAGTCAGCCTCATTTTTTAGGCAATGTTTAGTATTGTTTAAAACCTTTTGGTGGAGATTTAAATATCATCATCTATTTTTTGAACTATATTTATTAAAAAATTAATGAATATTTTTATTATTATTAATTTACAAGTAATTAGACCTTGAAAATTGGAAAAGAAATGGATAGAAGGCCATGTGTCCCTCCTTAACTACCTTAAAAAAATGAAAATTAGTTTTTTTTTAACGTATATAGAATTAAGCCTAATTTATGACCATGTAATTATTTTTTACATTTGGATGAATTAAAAAAAAACATAAACAAATATAGACATGTATAATTACGACATAAAGTGGCCTAAAAATACATACTTATAAATCAACATAGATGAAAACCTTAAAATAGTCAAAAAATAAAAAAAAAACATATATTTTCTAAGAAGAAAGTGTGTTCAATGTCATAGTAATATTTTTAGGAAATGTATCAATGAAATTCATAGTGTTTATGATGGTAGAAGTTGGATTTTGTTATTTTTAGTGAAAAAATGGATTCAATTGTGTTTTTATAGGTCTAGGCATTAAGCTAAAGAATCCAAGCCAATTCTGATCCTTAAGGCATGTTTTTGAGACTACACAAATAAAAATTGTGTATGCACTATAAGGTATATGTGTTATTAACAATATTCAAAAATGAAGCTTTAGAAAGAAATAATGTGAGAAATTCAAAGGTGGGAGGGGGGTGGTTTACTAAAATAAATGTTAAATATTAGGTTACACTTTAAGTTTATTTTAGTAAATATAAGAAATTAGGGTCACTCTACATCTTCTAGAATTGGTATCACAACTGCATAACTTAATTTTTCAAAGATACTTTTTAAAAAACTAATCTCATCAGTACTTAGTCATTTTTAGGATTTTAGTATTGAACCTAGGTATTTCAGATTGTAACTTTTGTAATTGATGTCCATTTTGACTAAGTGTATTATCATTTTTTAGGTTTTTGGACCTTCCAGATTGCTTGATGGATTTTTTAGGAGTTCTCATTTTGTCAAAATTAAAGTTTATAGACCAACACAATCAACCACTTCATTATGCCAATTTCACGTATGATTAGGTCCCTTACAGGTTAAAAGTGACACAACAATGCCATATTCATTTGAGACTAATGTAAATAGGGAAAATTTGGGGCACATTTAGGTGTGATCACCCAAATTGAATTTTAATTCATTCCAAAGTGGCGAGCATGGGGAAACATAGGTTGTATTGCTGACCCAAGCACACCCAACCACCCTTTCATGTTAATTTTAGTTGCAATTAGGTCCCTTATAAGTCAAAAGTGACACAAAAACACCACATCCACTTATGACCAAGGTAAATATAAATAAGTTTAGGCGCATTTATGCACGCCCACCCCATTTATCTTTAAATTCAAGAAAAAAATAGGTGATTATGGAAAAATTAGTTGTATTGTTACCCTTGCACATCCAACCACCAATTTATGTTGACTTTACTTGCAATTAGCTCCATTATTTTCAAAAGTGATACATTACCACCATATCCACTTATGACCATGGAATGTGAAATATTTATGGAACATGTGTGCATGATCACCCCAAATCACTTTGAATTCAAGCAAAAATGGTGTGATTGGGGTAAGATATGTCACATTAGTGACTTGTGCACACCAAACCACCACTTTATGTCATTTTTACTTGTAATTTGAGGGTTTATAGGCCAATATAAACACAACACCATATCCACTTATGATAAGGGAAAGTACATAAAATTTTGGACACATTCATGCATGATCAATTTAATTCACTTCTAATTGAGGTTAAATGATTGTGTTTGAGATAATCTAGGTCCCGTTCCTAATCAACGCACACCCAACCACTTATTTAGGCTAGTTTTACTTACAATCATATCCCTTATAAGGTAAAAGTAACATAACAACATTGTATTCATGCGGTCAAGTCAAATGTAAATAATTTTGGGCACATTTTTGTAGGATCACCCCATTCCAATTTGAATCTAGGTCAACATGGTGTAATCGAAAAAGCATAGGTTTAATTGGTGATCTTCATACATCCAACCACCCCTTTATGCCTATTTTACTTTTGATTAGGTCCATTACAGGGAAAAACTAACATAAAATCACTATATCCACTTGTGACTAGGGAAAATGGGGAAAATGTTGGACACATTTGTACACAATCACCTTAATTCACTTCAAATTTAGGCCAAAGTGGTGTGAATTTGGTAAGGTAGGTTTTTATTTTGTGTGTGTAGGTAACCAATGTCATTAAGTCCTTTATATGCCAAAATACACACAACATCACCATATCCACTTGTGACCAAGATAAATGCAGATGATTTGGAGCACATATATGTGTGATCACCCAAATTCACTTTGAAATCAAGCCAAATTGGTATGATTGGGGCAATGTGGGCTGCATTGGTGACCCACATATATCTAACCACCCTTTTATGTCATTTTCACTTAAGATTATTTGGATTGTAGGCCAAATAAAACACACCAAAACTATATTGATTATTATATGAACTATGGGGATGTGATATTTCTAAAGTGTTCCTTAACTATCAACACAAGTCATCGACCAACCTATATCTATATGGAACTACACTATAGGTATCATGCCTCTATCATGTTAGGTGAAGCCTCCATCATGTCACATGTATATATGAGATACACACATGAGATGAGTTGTCTATGAGTCATGATCCATGATTATTGTCTAAAGATACTATATATATTGGGCTATATAGTTTTAGTTAATGGCATCACAATAATAAATTGGCCCACCACACCAACATAACCCATATGTAATAAATTGTATGTAATGTAGTATCATTAATCACTGATATACTTGTTAAATCATTAATAGATTCATTTAATGGATAAAGTGAACTAGATATAGTTGATAAAATTCATAGACTTTGGCCCATATCTCTATTCACTCTAAATATATATCTAAATCCATATGTAGGGTTAGGGAAGCCAATATATATTATGCCACTTAAACTATATGTTTTCCAATGCCAATATAACTATATATCTATACATTAGTTGGTGTTCATGTAATCATGTCGTTGTTCATTGATGAAATATGGTGCCACCATATCATTCATTCCTATTTTTTTAAATCGAATGATCTAATCATAATACATATGTAATATGATTCACATTGATTTATTCACTTGGTGGGGACCTGCCCTATAAAGATATGGGATATGGACATGGAATCGATTCATTGTGGTCATATCCATATTTAAAAAATGAGGGTAGAGTAATTGGTCAAATTGTTAGGCCCATGACTTGAAGACTATAGGTTCAAACTTTCTGTACCCCTCGCCCTCCTCACACACACACACACACACACACATATGGATAGGTTAGTTCCCAAATATAGATATGGGCCCTCGATCAATGTAATACATTAATTGAGTCTTAGTCTATAGATAGGTGGGCCTCATCTTCCCATGCTATAGATAGGGGTGGTGAAGTGCCCATATATAAATCGAGGCCATATATTGGTTCAAAAATTGAGATCTCTATTGACCATACATATATATAATGGAACCCTTGCCAACGTATATTTATTAAATATATAACATCAACCATCAATGATTGATGCATGCGTGGTGCCTAGATAATTTACCTTATTCCCTTCTATGTATTTATGATAGGTATAGGGTATACATAATATAGTGGGCACATTGGTGAGTGGTGGTTATTCCCCCTCCCCCCCACTATATATGTGTGTGTGTGTGTGTGTGTGTGTGTGTGTGTGTGTGTGTATGTATGTATATATATATATAAATATATGTATGTATGTATATATATGGATAGGTTAGCTCCCACATATAAATAGGGGCCCTCGATTAATGTAATACATTAATTAAGTCTTAGTCTATATATATGTGGGCCTCATCTTCCCATGTTATACATAGGGGTGGTGAAGTGCCCATATATAAATCAGGGCCATAGATTGGTTCAAAAATTGAGTGCTCCATTGACCATACATATATATAATGGAACCCTTGCCAATGTATATTTATTAAATATATAACATCACCCATCAATGATTGAAGCATGCATGGTGCCTAGATAATTTACCTTATTCCCTTCTATGTATTTATGATAGGTATAGGGTATACATAATATAGTGGGCACATTGGTGAGTGGTGGTTATCCGCACTCCCCCCCCCCCTCCCCACTCTCTTTATATATATATATACTGACCATATATGGTTGAGGCTAAGAGAGAGGACCCATAATAGATAAGGAGAACTCAATTGATGATTAACCCTATATATATATCTAAAAAGGCCCCCACATAGATATTGGGGGAGGGCTTGATTGACATATTTATATATAGGGGAAATCGAGGGCCCCACATTCTAGTGAGTGATGTTGAAAGTTTATACTCTATTTATATAGGTCATAAATAATATATTGATGAATTGAGGGATGTTACCACACTCGATTGATACCCTAAATTGAGGGATGAAAATTGATAAAGAAGGGTGACTGTGTAATTAAGAAATGATTGATGGGAACCCATACCCATCTTAGGGCGTCAAGTATTTGATAGGTTATATTATATTATATTACATAAATTTAATAGATTATATTAATCACTCTATTATATTTTTTAAAAACATAAATGGTTATCGATAAGAATAAGGGAGTGACACATTCAATATGGAGTGCATAGACCATACCTGAGCTTCTTCATGCCTCTATATAAAGAAGTGAGGGACTTAATTGATTTAGATTGAAATGAGGGTGGTCAAGGTAGAATAGTCAAGGTCTAATATTGGTGCACAAACCATACCATCAATGTCCTTAGTAGAAATCAACATGAGATTTTTTCAAGTTATAGAGATAGTGTTGTTGGTATATTATCTCAATTAAAAATATATGCATGTGCTTGTGTGACTAGGGAAAATGCCTAGATGTGCTTGTGCATGAATTTTGTTGGTAAAAATGGATATAGTGTTGTTATAATGATTTTGGCCTATAATCCCTATAATCTCAAGTAAAAATGAAATAAAGGAGTGGTTGGCTATGTGTAGGTCACCAATGTGACCCAAGTTTACCCAATCATACCTCTTTGGTTTGATTTCAAATTAAATTTGGGTGATCATACATATATGTGCCCAAAATCATTTGCATTTTTCCTAGTCATAAGTGGATATGATGTTGTTGGGTATAATTTTTCATATGAGGGACTTAATCACAAGTAAAATCAACATAAAGTGGTAATTTTGTTTGTGTAGATCATCATTGTGACCTATGCTACCCTACTCACACCACTTTTAATTGAATTCAAAGTAAACATGGGTGATCATGCATATATGTACCAAAAATTATCCACATTTCCATGGTCACAAGTGGATACGATGTTGTTATGTCACTTTTGGTATATAATAGAGCTAATTTCAAGTAAAATCAACATAAATTATTGTATGTGCAAGGGTCACAATACAACTTAAGTTGACACAATCACACATTTTTTCCATGAATTAGAGAGAAATGGGTTGATCATAAAAAATTTGCCTAAAATTATTTGAATTTACCTTCATCGCAATTGGATATGGTGTTTGGTGTTTATTTTGGCATATAAAGGAACTAATCATAAGAAAAATTGGCATAAATGGGTGGTTGGGTGTTCATGGGTCACTAATGCGACCTATGTTTCCTCATGCACACCACTTTATCATGAATTAAAATTTAATTAAGGGATCACACCTAAATATGCCCCAAATTTTACCTATTTAGACTAGTATCAAATGATTATAGTGTTTTTGTGTTAGTTTTAACCTATAAAGGACCTAATCATAACTAAAATCAACATAAAAGAGTGGTTGGGTGTGCGTTGGTCTATAAACTTTAGTTTTGACAAATTGAGAACTCCTAAAAATTTCATTTGGTGGAGAATCTATGTGAATTGGTTAATCATTTCAGCCCTTTACTTTCCTAGAGCCTCTTCAATATTTTCATTTATAGGATCTAAATAAATTATTCCTCCTAATATGTCCATATATGGTTGATTATATCTATTAGGATGATATTTAGATGGATCTCTTATCTCCAAGACAAATTTATGATATCCAAACTTCATTTGATGGGATGTGCATAATCTAACTTTATCTAATACCATTGATATAGATATGGGATTCAATTTGGGGGACAATGCACCAAATATTAGGAACAATGTGTTTTAATAAAGAGTACTCATTTATAATGAATTGACACAACTTTGAAAGAGTAACAAAAAAATATTTATTTTGATATAATAAGAGAGTTTATAAAATAAATCAATATTTTTGGAAGATATCGACTATCCACTCTGAATTAAATATGGAAAGCCCTTGTCTTATAGCTAAAGAATAATAATAATAATAATAATAATAATAATAATAATAATAATAATAATAATAATAATAATAATAATAATAATAATAATAGACTGATTTTAAAGTTAAACAAAGCTAACATCCTCTCAACATGCATAGGCACACACACATGATTTTTTTTTAAATTTAAAAAATATAATAATATTATTTCAACATGTGTAGGCATGTGAATAGTAAAACTTCTAAGAATAAGATATCTAATATAAAAATCATTGCTAATAATAGCTAGTCATTTGGAATACCTTTTTAGGGTTAAATTTTATGGGTATTTTTTAAATTTCATATTATATTATCTTTCTAGAAATCTCAACACATAAATAAGAAGTTCATACCACTATTATATGTGGAAATGTTTTTTGATAGGAATCATATAAATATATACAAGTAACAAAAGCATTATGTATGATATAGATCATGATACCATAAAACACAACAAACACTTTATGAAAATAATTAGAATAAGAAATGTATCACATATGTGACTAAGAATAACATAAACACTTTAGACATTATAAGCACATCAATCACATAAAAATAACATTAGTCATACTAAGCAAAAATTAAGAACATAAGATATTGAAAGAAAACATACAATAAGTGCATAAAGTGCACTTAAGATACATCAAATACATAGAAGACATGTCACACACATTGAAGGCATATCAACCACAAGGCAAACAAATCAACATTATGAGAAAACACAAAGTAAATAATTTTAAAATGAATATAATTTTTTTAAAAGGTACATTAATACACATGAAAGCACAAAGCATATATGGACACATCTAAAAAATAAGGTACACTATAGAGTAAATGAAAGCTCAATATGATAAATATAATCAATGAAAATAGAACCATAAATGATATCAATATATACCTCCATACTTCCCATAAATTTTCCCCTAAGAAAACATGGGATGTGCCTCTAGCTTAATGTAAACCCAAAATTTAGAAAATATAACTTTTTGCACACAAATCTTGCTTCTATTTTGATAATGAAATTAATAGCATGTATATAAACAATAGTTGTATTAGACACCAGTTGAACATATACTATGTACATAAGGAACATGTAAAGAAAGAAATAAGCATATAACATAACCAATAAATAACCATATATAACACTACAAAAATTCAAATTTATGTAATAAATTGAATACAAATAAAGAGTTTTCAATTTCCATCATAAGAGATTAGTTATCAAAGATAAGTAATAACACCAATGGATTTTTTGTAATCATCATAAGATACATATATGATGGGGAGATAAAATTGTTTAAAGTATTTACAAAGTGTTGATCTATTAATGAATTTAGAGATAACAAGTCATCATTTGAGTATTCATTCTATTGACTAATGTCTTGCATACACTGACTCACTTTATGATCTTGCGATTATCCAAGAGTCATAAGATGTGACAAACACACCCTTTTTAAGTATATTTATGAAATTGTACCTTATTCACTCTTACATTAGGTATAAATATTTGTATTTCCTTAGGTGGTTTTTGTAGACATGTAAGTTAACATTTAAACTAAAATATTGTATTTGTGACAACCCTTTTATACACTTAGGTCATGCCTCATTGTAGGGTCTTTCAACCACTTTTCCTTCACTTTCTATTTAGATGAACCATTCCTACAATCAACTAATGATCTTAGAATTTTCTTATTCATTCAAAAAATCTCAAGCTTAATATCCCCTGATTGGTCCATACTCTTAGCTTAGTTATCTTTTCTCCCAAGACAATAACGCACTATTTAGATTATCCCACTTCCTAGTCCTTTCTAGTTCTATTTGGATGCATACTCCTACCAAATATTGGATAGTTTCTCAATTTCAAGTTCATGCAACAAATTGTCCCATGCCTTTAGTAATCCCTATTTGAAGTAATTCCCTATTGATCACTATAAAATCACATTTTCAATCCATTTTTCACACAAAAGGATTCCATATTTAAAAGTACCTAAATTCTAATTGTACACTGAGAGCAAATTCATTATTTCTCCCAATTCTAAATACATACATCCCTTGTAGCTCTAAGCCAAAGTCTATGTATATTTTTAAGGTCACAAGGCATATTTGAAGCACTTAATCATAATAAAATTGCACAAGAATCTATCATTACCCTAGTATTTCACACACTCCACCATATCAAGGGATAACTACATGGAGTTTGACCCTTTTTTGGAGTATTAGTATGTAGGTAGTGCTCAATACAAGGGGTGTCGAGGTTTAGCACAACTTCAACTACTAACCTCCTTTTTGATTTTCTTCCATTCATTCATCATTTTAAATCAAACTAGGCTTTTTAATTGAAGAATAAATCATACAATGGCTTACAAAGAAAATTGCACATCTCTGATCACATACATAGAGTCAACATGTGAAGTCATATAGGTCAAAACTTTCATAAATTACTAAAATCCTATAGGATGCTAGCGTGCACTCAAGATGACAACACTCCATTCCCTTATCTGATTCTAGTGGTCTTGTCCATAGAATGATCTAAGCCTTGTCCTTGATTCATATAATCAACCCAAAACCTCTAAATTAATTTCATAGTTTATGTCTTAATGTACATTATCAAAATTTTAGCTAAGTTATATTTCTTTGTCATTTCCTCTTTTAACATATTTCTAAATATAGTAATCACCAAATCTATTTATGTCACTTATTTCATATCTTTAGCATTCTAATTCTGAACATCAGTTTGTCATATTTATGTAATTAGTTATCTATTTTTACGAATTTAGTAAAACTTATTGGTGAACCTACTCATTGTTCAACATTTCCAAAAAATCCCAAGATTACCATTAGTGTTTAACTCTATTTTTTACACTTCTATTAGGGTTTCATATTTTATATTTTCTAACTTCTAAATTAATCATGACAATAATGACTAAAGCTATTTATCATTTCTTATTCCAAAGTGTTTTTATTTCATTTACATGTTATTTCCCTACAATATTTAAAATCTTTAAGTTGCACATAAATCCATAGATGCATCATTTAATGTCAAAGATAAAATTCATCATAACCCAAGAACCTAATAATAAACCACTATGTGATGCTTATTGTTACATGATTCATTTTCACTTTTTGCCTATTACTAGTAAAATACCAGAGAGCAAAGTTGGTTTTATCCACTAACATCAGTTATTAACATTCATCCATGAGTTTCTTTATTATTTGAAAGACCCTTACTCCTTCCACTTCATTCAGTAACATTGCCCTTTCAAAGAGGGGTTAAATTATGCACCTAAATTTACTCACCTATTCCAACTTGCTAATTATATCATTAATTTTGATTAATGATTTACTAATTAATCTATTTTGTCATTACTTCATCTAACATTTCTTATTCCCCCTTAGTCAATAATCTAGTCACATTTATATATCTATAATAACATTCATATTTCCCATCCAATATTAATTCCCTTGTTATTTCTTATTAACATCCCATTTATCACTTAAATCCCTCTTATGCCCACTTTTGAATTTTAAATTCATAAAATCACACCTATGCCCTAGGCTATTGTGCATACTTAGTACCTAATCTCCACCTAATTATCCTATAAGCCTAGTTAAACCCCCATTAAACCCCATTAAGTTCCTCTAATCGAGTCTAAAATGCTCTAATCCTCTTCCAACTCTCTAGAGAATTCCATGGAATTTTAAATTCTATAAAATATCCCTCCGTTCTCTCTATTTAAATCCACCATCTCCTTCCATTTTAAATAATGAGTAAAATGTGCATGAAATCTATCAAGCCAAAATCCATTAATCCATCCAATAATCCTCTCAAGTCCATAATCTTCCAAATAATCCATTGTACATAAGTCAATTTATCAAGCCAATCATATGAAACTAAAAAAAATCTAAGTCTATTAAAGCAATCCAACATTTGATCATCTTTAATCTTAGTCTTGTTTTTGTCTTAATCTTGTTTGGAGCATAACAATTGGTGAAGATGCAAGCACAATTTAGGTAAAATCTTTTCATTTGAATTGTATTTTTATTTAATTAGCTCCAAATTAGAGGTATTCTAAAGTTTTGTGTCACATAGTGATAAGTTTATATAAATCAATCCATTTGCATAAAAAAATTACAATCATATAGGTTCTTTTTATCCCTCCCACTCCTAGACCTCTAAATTTCCTCAACTACTGTCTTGCATCTATATTCACCCTAGGCTTATATTAGATGATGTGGTTGATGTTGTTATCAATAAAAGAGATCTAGATGTGCAATAGGATGACTGAACCTAAAGATATAATATTATTGATCATCTCAATAGTATGACAACAAAGGTCTCCATTTTAGAGATACTTCAAAATTTAAATATGTATAAAGATATTTTTTGTGCATCATAGTGTAACATATTTTTTCCTAGAAATGTTGAACCAAATTATGTCACATCTATCATTTACACATTGCGATGGACATGAGAGTCTATATCTTTTGAAAAATAAGATTTAACACCACAACACATTATCAATCATTATTCACCTTTATACATTCAAATTAAAACTGATGATATGGGTGTTAATTAGGTCTTAATGGATATTGGTTCATGATTAAATATTTGTAATATTTATTTTTTCAAACTCCTCAATATACATGCAAATAATTTAGATTACTCATATTTGAACACCAGAGGTTTTGATAACATTTATCACAAGGTATTGGGATAATTAACATTGAATCTTAGATTAAGACCTAGAACTATTAATACAACATGTCAAATCATGCCTAATGATATTAAATATAACATTTTGTTTGGAAGGCCATTGATTCATGATATGAAATTCATCCCTTCTAATTTACATGCATGTTTAAAGTTCAATTACCAAGGGTATATATATATATATACATGTCCTATTGGATCATAAACCATTTAAGTATTCTCAAGTAATTGAATCTACACATAATTATGTTCCTCATATGGATTTTCCTACCCAGACAGTTATGCAACCTACTATTCATAGTTCTATCATACTTCCTACATTTACACAAATAACACCTTCATATAATAATATAAATGATAAACAATTTGATTTTTGACTTACATATTTACAAAAAATGGGTTACACATGATAAAGGCTAGGAAAATATGCACATAACATTCTTCATCATATTAAGGCATCTATTCATGAAGATAAACAAGGCTTGGTTACAAAGATCATTCATATAATTTTAACTTCATCACATTTTCACCTAAACATATATTTTTTTCCAAATCCAGTCAATAGGATAATAACTCATTCAATCATGTATCTACATTATCAATTATATACCTATAACTTATTGATGACACTGCTTCATCAAACATTTTAACATTAGATTAATTATCTAATGATTAGTCTCTGCTATAATATTTATGAGGATCTCCTTCCTTTCTATCATAAGAATATATTTCCTCATTCCACAAATACTCATGTATATTTTGGCACGACTAACATTACATAAGATGATGTTCTAGTTTATTACTTTGACATGATTCCCATCACACCTTATTTTAAAGAAAGATCTACACTTACAAATGAAGATACATGGTTTTGATTGTGGAATAGATACATATCTAAGAATAGTACTTCTAAATGCTAGACTTAAAAATTAGGATAGATTAATTAGGGAAACATTTCTTCATTTTATAGAAATATTTATTTTGGCACACTCTAATATGTCTAGCATTGATCCTTTGATTCCAATATATTGGATTGCACTCTACCCAGATGAAAAAATAGTTAAGTAGAAAATACACAAATTTCATCCAAAAGTTGTGTTACTTGTTAAAGAAGATATGTAAATATTAATTGATGCAAGTTTTATTCGATTTATAACCTACCCATAATGGGCATCCAATATTGTTAAGGTATTAAATCCTAATGGTAATTTTTGATGTTCCTATTACAGAGATTTAAATAAGGTCTATCCTAAAGATGATTTCCCACTACCCAACATTTATATGATTTTGGATTCCACCATTACATATAAGATGTTATCATTCATGGATGGATTTGTTGATTATAACCAAATCATAATTTATTAGGAGGATCAAGAGAAAACATCATTCATCACACCATAGGGCACCTTTTGTTTCATAGTGATTCCTTTTGGACTTAAAAATGTAGTGACTACATACCAATGAGCCATGACACATATTTTTCATGACCTAATTCATAAAATAGTAGAGGATTATGTGGATGATTTAATATCAAACTCCAAATAGAGATAAGATCATGCAATTGAATTACTATAGATATTTGAGTGGCTACGTATAATGTATGTATGAATCCAAATAAATGTGTTTTTGATGTAACATCAAGTAAATGGTTTGGATTTATTATATCATGAGGTATTGAAGTTGATAAAAATAAGTTCAAAGCTATTATCAATAATCATCCACCTTAAGGTTTGAAATGAATTCGATGTTTTCAATGAAAAATCTAGTTAATATGTCATTTTCTCACATAGCTAGAAAGATAAGACACAACATTTTAAAAAGATAATTAAAAAGGATATAAATTTTAAGTGGGATGTAAAATGCAAATAGATCCTTAAGGCACTTAAATAATACTCACTAAACCCACCCATTCTCATGCATTTGATACTAGATAGACCACTTCTATTATACATTTATGCTACAGATCATGTGTTAGGTGCTTTATTGGCACAATATGATGATGATAAAAAATAATGAGCCATATATTATATTAGCCAGACAATTTTTTATTATGAGCATAATTAAACTAGAATAGAAAAACTATGTTTGGTTCTTGTGTTTACCAAGCAAAAACTTTGAGACTATATGATTAATAATGAAACTTAGGTTATTATTAGGATTGATCGATTGAAGTTTCTTATGTCAAAACCTCATTTATCAAGACACATAGAAAATGGGTAATGTTACTCATGGAATTTGATTGAAATATTATACCTCAAAATTTGATAAAAGGTTAAGTTATCATAGACCAGTTAGTTGTAGTTCCACTTAAGCTATAAAACCCCTTAGAGATACTTTCAGGGATTATTTTATAACATATAATATTATTGAGGATACTTGGACTATGTTTTTTAAATGGATAAAAATTCATATCAAGTGTAGGTGTAATAATTATTCTTATTACTCCACAAGGAGAGCTTATGCCATTTGCATAAAAATTGGGGTTTCCATGTACAAATAACATCGCATAATATGAGGCATTAATTTTTTTTGTACATCACTCATGGTTTATAGATAAAATACATTAAGATATATGGGGATTCATAATTTATTGTTAATAAAGTCATAAATGTTTATCATTAAAAAGAACAAAAAATAATCCCCTATATAAATATGGTATATTGCTTATGCACCCATTTCAATAGTTTCACAATTGAGAATATTTCACGAATGGATAGTCATCATGCAGATGTAATGGCTAGAGAAATATATTTAATACCAATTGGCATATATTAAGATCCAATAATTTTCACTATAATAATTTTAAAAAAATGATTAGTTTTAGATGCTAATATTTTAACTTTATTTGTCTTAGCAACTACATGCAGTTTAAAAGGCTTAGACTGGTTTACTCATAAATATAACTTTTTGAGTAAATAAATTACACCAGATACTTTTACCATAAATGATAAGAGAAAATTATAGAGAGAGACACTTCTATATGTGATTATAGGAGAGGATTTGTTTAAACGATCATTTGAAGGACAATTACTTCATTACCTAAGCACTAAAGAGGCTAAGATAGCAATACATGTATATGATAGTGAATCTGGTAGCCATTTTAGTGGGAAAAAAAGTCACACAAATTATTCAACAAGGGTATTATTTTCCTATAATGGAACGTGAATGTTAATAATATGCCAAGTTATGTGAAAAATGCCAAAAACACATTAACATAAACCATGTTATTTTGCATAAACTATAACCCATTGTTTTACCTTAGCCAGTCATGCTTTGGCGGTTTGACTTGATTGGCAAAATAGATCTAGATTCAGTATGTGGGCATAAATTCATAATTATAGTTACTAAATATTTCACCAAATGGGTATAATTTATACCATTACAGTCTACTATAATAGAGTGCACATATATTGATTTTTGATGATATAAATCATCTCCTACTTTAGTCTTCCTTTAGCTATTATTATAGTTAATGGTTCATATTTCAAGAATAAAATAATCAATTTTTTTGTACTAAATATAAAATTCAACACATATTTTATACTCATTATTACCCTCATGATATAGACATGCATAATCTATAAATAATGCCATAAATAACATCTTGAATAAGATAATTATTAAATTTGGTGATGATTGACATAAAATAATAGTTTATGCATTATGGGTTTACTTCAAGAGCATTTACACACCTACTGGGGCTAGCCCATATTCATGGGTTTATGGGTCAGAAGCAGTTCTTCCATTAGAATTATGAATTCCATATTTATAGGTATGCCTTAAAGGGATTATTAAAAATAGTAAATATAGATAAAAATGCTTATATGACTTCTAACAATTGGATCATACATGCATACAAGTAACATAACATATCAAGGTATATCAAAATTGTATTTAGAAGGATTATAAAAAATGAATTCATAGCAGAGAGTTTGAGGTTGGTGAATTTATTTTAAAGGAAAATCTAAGGAATGTCAATGCAAAGGAGGAAACCAAAGGCAATTTCAAGTCTAATTGGTTGGAGCCATATGTGATTACATAAAGTTAAGTATAAATTTTATTGTCTAGATTCACTTAAAGGAAAAGCAATCAATAATACAATGAAAATTATGAATTTATAGTGGTTTTATACTTAGGAATTTTTACAATCTAAAGTACGTTTCCAGATTACAAAACATATACTAAAAAATACAAAAAAAAATATTTTAGAAATTTCACAAATCAGGACCTATGCATGATTTATGTACTCTCTCTCTCTCTCTCTCTCTCTCTCTCTATATATATATATATATATATATATATATATATCCAATTTTTATAAAAAAATGCTTCATAAATTGTATATGAGTGAATTCAGAATATACAGGTTGCCATTTATAGACATAGTTTTAGGTTATTTCACTATCTCAAACTTAGAAATTATAAACAGACAAAATTATTCTATCCAGATAGTAGCACAATCCATTATTGTCTAATTCCATAGGTATCATCCTAGTGAACACATGATTAAAATTCTCAAATTAAAACAAGTCACATGCCTCCTATAGATTGTTTATACTTAAACAAGTTCACTGGAAGCATCTCATACATAGGTCCTATCATTCTTTGCCTACCCCTTATTGTTCATACCTTATTTACATTACACAACATCCATCGATATTGCTCACTTACATTCATTTTTTTTATCTTCCTAGGTGATTGAGTTACTTAATATACTAATGTTACGAATCACCTATGTTGATCGATTACATGTATTTATGAATGTTTTTCATACTTTATTTCTCACTTCATGTCTTGTGTCTATTCTCTATTTTATCTTGAAAAAATTTGAACATTTCCTTATGTGTGGATATGATATTTTTGTATATTTATATTTTTGTGTGAATTACATTTGAATATGTCCCTTGTATGTGGCCCTTTGGCCTTCTATTGTGTGCTTTGGTGTGCCTTGTGTGTACTCTTTGTATGTGTGTGTCATGACAATGGCACTTATTTGATATTGCTTACTCAGTTTTTGATGCCATGATATACATCATGCATCTTACCTATTTAATGATGTCATGATAAATATCATGCATCTCTCCCAAAGTAGGTATATTAAGATTTTAGCACTTAGTTTTGATCACTTATCTGCTTACTTCTTTGCTAACATCTATCTTGACAATGTCACTACATATGCTTATTTCCACAAGCATCTTATATTACTATTTTGCTCAGTTTACATATGATGATGCCATAATCTTCCATGTTATAATTAAAACTTAGATTTATAACTTTTCATAACATCTCTTGCATAACATTTTATTTTAAGTTAAGTTATTACGCAAGCTACACAACTCTCCCGAAATACGGGGCATACACATTGGATTATCTTAGAGACTAAGCTTGTAAAGTGCAATGCAAAAATAAAATTTTCTATGTTTTACACATTCTATCATGATTCATACCAATAAATCACATAAAAAGTAATTCTAGACAATAATTCTTCATTTGGACAAGGGCACACATTGACCATGTCTAAAACAATGCATTTTAATCCCAGTATGCACAAAATAGTCATTTCTCATAAATTCTTAGAATCATAGGTAGTACAAGGTAGTTTACAACAGGTATATAAAATTAATTTTTATAAAAATGCTCATGTTTGTCTCAAATTTACTCAGTTTAGGGACATCACACATGACATGTGTTCCAAGTTATCACATAAGTTTTGATCAAAAATTTAGTTTTTATTACTCAATTACAGAATTCATATACATTCAAATGTCAAATTGGGGCATGTGTGTAGCACATGATCACTTCATTTCTTAAATTTTAACTAGTTTCATAGATGGAGTGGTAATTCATGTGATTACACCATACTCAAATCATATTATTGTTTTACATCATTTTTATGCTATTTTTCCACCAAAAATGAACCTTATTCTATTTCTAGTAACTGGTTCACATTTTGCACTAGAACAATCTATTAGAATTCATACATGGATTCAAAACTACTTCACCAATTTAGGTATGTAATGATGGAATCAATCACACCTTTATTTATTAAGCACACTCACATATAAATGAGGATTGGGGCATGCAAATTCTAATCCAAGCTATATTAATGAAGAAGAAATCTCTAAGGGTCCTACCTTCTAGAGTCACTATTTTTTTCAAGAGAAAACACAACTTGCATACCCGATCAGGTGGATTCATTATTTTTTATTATATCTATAAGTTCTCTAGTGTTTAATTCTTAATTTTATCTTAAGGACTGATTTTATATATGTTTAATTACAAGTTCAACATGAAACATAGCTCAACATTATGGCCTACATTTGAGACTATTTTTTCATAGGTAAATTTAGGTACACATTTTATTTTTACTCTAATACTTTCACTCTTATTGCATTAATAGATTAAAATAGATAAAATGTAGACACATAAATTAAAATTCAAGCTGAAATGATGTACTTATGACCACTATTTCACACTTAGCTCATGCCTCATTTAACAGTCTTTAACTATTTTTCCTTCACTTTTTATGTAGATGACCCATTCCTAAAAGTAACTAATGATATTAGAATATCACTATTACTCATTAAAAATAACTCAAGTTTATCCCCTGATTGATCCATACTCTCAGATTAGTTGTCTTTGCTCCCAAGACAATAATGTGTCATTTGGGCTACCCGCTCCCTGGTCTTGTCCAATTCCACCTACTGCATTTTCCCACCAAATAATGACTAATTTCTCAATTTTAAATTCATGTAATGGGTTCTCCCACACATTTACTAAGCCCTATCTAATGGAATTCCTTATTTATCACTAGAAAAATATAGTTTCAAGTCATTTTACACACAAGAGGCTTCTATATTGAAAAACACCATAATTCTAATTGCACATTGAGAGAAAATTCCATATTTCTCCCAATTATGAATACATATGGACCTATTAGCCTTAAGCTAATGTCTAAGTATAGTTTCAAGGTCACAAGTCTCTATTGAATCACTTAATCACACTATAATTACACAAGAATCTAGTATTACATTAGTCTTTCAGACACACCACCATAACACGGGAGAAATATATAGAGTTTGATCCCTCTTCAAGGTGTTGGTATTTAGGCAACACTCAACATAGGGGGTGTTGAAGTATATAATAACTTTAACCACTAACCCATTCTTCCATTTTATTCCATTGATTCATAATTTAATATCAAGCTAGGGTTTTCAAGTGAAGAAGGCATACAATAGATTCTAAATCAAATCAGACATATTCAAACATAGACATATGGTCAATAGGTGAAGGTACACATGTCAAAAATTTCATAGATTTATAAAACCCTATAGATGTTAGTGTACCCTAAGGACAATGTGCTCCATGCCCCTATATGAATCCAGTGGATATGTCTAGAGAGTGATCAAATCCTTGTTCCTAATTCATATCATCATCATATAGCATACTAATCAGTTTCATAGTTTTTGCCTCTATCATACATTATCAAATATTTAGAATTTTCTTAATTTCTTTGTCATTTCATCTTTTAGCATATTATTAAATATAGTAAGTCCAAAATTAGTCTATGACATTTATTACATAAATGTAGCATTCTTATCTTACATAGCATCTTGTCACATTTAGGTAATTAGTTATCTATTTTTCCAAATTCAATAAAACATTTCTTTACATGAAACTTATTTATAACTTTAAAAAAATTAATATCTCTTCTAATTGTAACCACTTGACCTTAATGTGTGAATTTTGAACATTGATGTACAATAGAATGAATTTATTTTATTTGGTGTATCCATGTTCTACTAAGTTTAAAACATTATATGATTTGTTAATGCATACTATATGAAATAGGCTTTAAATTATATTTGGACCACTTGAATAGGAAAAATAATACATCCAAGAGGTTCTCTACTAATACCATCATATCCTACAATAATAATTGGAGTGCATTCTAAATTAAAAATATAAAGTCTAAATTTATAAATGAATTACTCAATGCAAGCATTCTAGATTGAGTTATTATGGACCACTATGTGATTATTTTCATTACCATTTATGAATGCTCTTATATATTATAAAGGTCCATTATTTGAACTTTCATGTAAGATTTGATTATCATCAAACACAATTGAAATGGATGTCTTATGTTTATTTATTAATCAACTACTCTAATAAAATCAAAAAGTGGGTTTCTTCCATATTCCCTTGACACATCATTATACTTTATTTTACCTACCATAGACATTGTCATTTATATTTGATTGTTATTTTTGATTCATTGAATTTATTAATGTGTTTTAATTTTACTTATTCAACTCAATTAAATATGATTATTATCAATGAGATATTTGATTTGATGCTTCAAATACATGCAAACATTTATGGAATGTCTTTGGATTTTATGATAGTCACAAAATGCATTACAGCCATAGATCAATGTAAGGGTATTGAAGGATCCAATTCCATTATTAAAGGTAATGAAATAATTTTTTGTTTAATTAATTTATCAAAGATTTATTATGGGCCATCATTAAGCTTAGTAACCTTTCAATTCCCCATTTGTTGTGTGAAGATGAGCCTCTAAGATAGTTTCTCTATAACATTGACTTCATATCTATGAAAATTATTGGTTAGCCATAATTTATTTTATTCTTAAAGATTGACTATTTTTATATGTTTATAAACATTGGGAGAATACTTAAGGAGGTTTGCATCTAAAATATCCATTTAAATTTATTTAATATTAAGATAAAACTCCTCAAAAGAAGTATGTGAATTGAACATCATTATTTTTAAGTAATTTGATTCAAATTAGCAAAAAATATGTCTTGAATTTGATTTTCAAGTGGTTCATAACTCATCTTGGTAATCATAATCTTAAACTTATGGACATAATATCTAATTTACTCATTAGATGCTTGTCTAGGTTAAGATCATTATAAAAATGTAATTGTCATAGTAATATTGATTTGAAAATAAGCTAAGAAATAATCAACTAGAGTTGTAACATAATGTATGGATCCACATGGTAAAGCATAGATAATTAAGTTTTTAATATTTCAAGCTTCTTGGAAAAATATTAGTTGAAAATTTATCATCATGAGAAACATCTAATTAAGAAACTTAGAATTCCTTAGTGTGATGCAAATGATTTCTCTTTCCATTAAACTATTAAAATTTTAGAGTATCAAATATTATTAAAAATGAGTACATCCAAATACACCATAAGCCACATGATTTAAAATAATATAATTATAAATGACCCTCCCTTTTTTTTGGAGACCCTTGAAAAAGAATTGTGATTTGATTTTACAAGTCACATAATGTATGCATCATAGTATTCATTTTGAGGTTTAGTATATAAATAGAAGGTGGAGTCGTATAATAGATTTGAATACAATAATTTTACACAAAAAGGGTTGAAGACATTTAAATTAATTGGAAGGTCATAATAATAAAGTTATTGATAAAACATAATATTAGAATTGGCACACAGAGGGATTTAGGCACATAAAAATGCATAAAAGTTGCATAAAAGCACATTGTACTATTTTAGGAAATTGAGAAGTAATATGAACATGTTGAGAATTTGGAGGGATTAAATGTTGATAAGGGTAATATAAACATATTGAGAAAGTAAAAACATAACATTTTGAGAAGGAGAATATTAAAAATAATAAAGACAATTATAGGTATTAGAAGACATTCCTTGAATGAATTCATAAGAAGGTAAATTATGTCAAGAAAATTCATTCAATATATTAATAATTATAGGTATTTGATGGGGATTATTTTTCAAATATTTATTAATATTATCAATTTTCTCATGCCTATTTTATGCTTCCAATTCAACCTAATCAAAATATTTTTTATTTCATTCAAATAATCATCTTGAGAGGCTCTAATAGTCACACCATTTTCTTCATTGATAATAAAATAACCACAACTTGGAAAATATCATCTAAAGTGTGATCTATTAAAAACACACTAGGGTTTAATATATTTCTAAAACATAAATCCACTTATTTCTTAGGATCAAGTGAATTATACATAAAAAAGCTAGGGCCATTTGATCTAATAGCATGCAATAGAATTGGTCGTAGAAATTTAGATAAACTCATATTTGGTTATATGCAAAATAAGATATAATCCTATGGAAGAAGGCACAATAAATCATTATTTTGTGAAACCCTAAAATAACATGAAAAATAATTATTAAAAAATAATTAGATCTATAATAAAATGGAATAAGATATAATCTTATAAGGGGCGTGAGAAAACATGGGTTCATCAAAATGCAATGTTGATATATGGATTTGACTTAAATTTCAACACATTTCCATAAACATTCAACTAATCCTAAATTTTACCTAATTAATTTTACAAAACTAGCATAATAAATGATGGAAAGAGGGCTTTTAAGAGTATCTTAATTTTTTAGAGATCTAAAAATAGTCATCAGTATCTAACAATGTATAACATGCCAAAATAGCAAGATGAAACCAGCCTAGAAAATTCAAAGTAAACAAAGAAACTTCTCAAAACCATCAAGTTTTTTTTATAGTTGGAAAACCCATAGATAGTATGCTTGTGGTAAGCATCTAGAAAGCATAAATTGATTTGAAAATTATGTTCATAAATTCTAGAGATTTATTTTCTATTTTTTTTGTAAAATTACACTCTAAACCCTAATTGAGCATCTAAACCTACAAAATGATAAGTGAAAAGGGTTATCAAGGTCTTTAAGCACTATCTACTTATTAGGTCCCTCAATAATGTAAATATCATAAATAACACACTAACAAATGTAATAGTTCTTTAGCTAGGAATACTAGTGTAATACAATCTTTATTTACTATGAACTTTAATGTTACAATAAATACTTTTTAAATGCTCACATGATTTATAGATAATGGTTGTAATGTTGAATAGATCATGGTGAAAATAAATGCTAGATGCTCTTACAAATTACCTCCATATGACTAAATACACTAAGATATGCATGTAATTACCCATAACTTGAATTCATATTAGGACCATATTAGCATGCAAATAAATGTCAAATAATAATAAAAAGTGGATAATATGAGACCACAAACCTCTAGGTGACCCCAACAATATAGAACAACTAATACCCACAAGATTACCAAAAATTGGGATAAATAAATGAGGATAGGAAGGGATAGAATGAAAATGTTAAAAACATGTTAATAATACCTAATTTTGACAAATAATTAATAAATACACAAGTACACTATAATTATTAAATTTTATAACTAATATATATTTAGAATCCATTTTTAAGTGTCTATAATTATCATGGATTAACGAATAAACATTAATTAATAAAATTCATAGATATACCTCTAAAAACACTTACTAAATAAATACTCTCTAAAATCTCAAAATAAGTTCTCACTCTTATATTTGCAATCATAATCTAGCTTAGAACATCTAAAACTAAGAGGAATTTATTTTAAAAACTAAAAAAAATCATATAAGCAATTTTCTAAACAAGTAAACAAACTTGTGATAAATCCTATTTTCACCCTAAAGAATATTAAGATTAATCTTATATATCGATTTAATTTTGTAAAAATTTAATTTTTCTTATGATTTTAGATTTACTTTTTGAAACAACTACTAGATATCACTCAACATACTAGTACTAGTACACATATGTTGGCCTAATGATGAATAACTTGTGATCTTGAAAGTCAGGTCACAAGTTTAAATACTACAATAGGTAAAATATGTATGCATTATATTTGATGCACAATTAGGTGCCTCCTACATTCTATAAGTATGAGATGGTCTCATATATTTTAGGCTACATTATATACCATAACCAAGTAGCCTAGCATCTTAAAACCAACCATTCCATTCTATTCAATAAAACTTCAATCTATTTTAAAATAAAAATTCACATAATCATAAATATGAAAAAACATCCATCACATTTAAATTCTAGCTTATAAATATTTCTTTAATAAGCTACACCGATTTCAAGCACATTGCAAATATGAGAAGTGTGAAACAAAGGTGATAAGTCTTACACTAGACTCTGAATGGGTTGGATAAGTAAGATTTATAAAGTGTCATCTTGGTTGTTATTCTCACAACTATGACTTCATTAGCAATGTTACCTTTCGTTTCTTACCCTCTATCAAGAACAATAAATTAAATCTTTCCCTATTTTTTATCCACGTTCTCTCTTTATAAATACAACTCTAAATTTGAAAAAAAGTCTTTTTCATGTCTTTTATTTATTCCTTGTATATTTATCTTTGAGAGATTATGTCTTCCTTAAGGATGTTGTATTTTTCAAATTATTTTATCTTACCAATACTTTTTAAATTAGTTTAAATCTCACGTGCACGCGCGCACGCGCACGCACACACACACACACACACACACACACACACACACACACACACACACACACACACACACACACACACACACACACACACACACACACACACACACACACACACACACACACACACACACACACACACACACACACACACACACACACACACACACACACACACACACAAGGTATTGACCTATTGGCATGGATGTCATAGGTTCACATTTTTATATTTCGATGATGAAACATAGAAATTATTTATTCATCTATATAATTTTGAAATTATATCAACTTTATTAAATAAATGCCTCATTTATTTACACATATGATTTTCAAAAAAATTAGTGGTATTACCCTTCAATGTTATTATTTAGTTTAATGGGTTCATTAGGTGTGGAAACCAATGGTGGGTTTTGTTGTCAGTGTTGATCAAAAGGATTATTTTATGTTAATTTTATAATTGTGGAAGACAAATAATGAATGATATTAATTATATTTATGTGTATAGAAACATCGGTGTAGGCCTATATTTAAGATAATAGACCCTAAGATTTAATCTGGATGCTAAAAATATTGATGGTGCCCTAATGTGGTTATAATCATATGCATTTCTTAACAAATTATGATAGGATAAATACTAATAAAGGACATATAATTCATTTGGGGAAAATATTTATATCTGAAAACTTAAAAAAGATTGTTCATATAATTTATAGTTTCATGAATATACATGTTAGGGTGGATCTAAGACAACCTTTGATAAAATGTGTTTACTAAAAAGATAAAACTATAAGTGAAATCAAGTTGATAAATCTGATAAGGTACATCCAAATTGCATGGATGTAATCGATATGGCCATCTTTATAGAAACTATCCAAGTTCTTCAAATGGCCTAAATGTCTCAAAGGAACAACCTCAAGATGTACTTCCTGTGTTTACACTAGCTAAGAAGAAGCAACATGTGTATTCAAAGGGCTATGAAAAAGTTAAAATAAAAAAGTTTTAAAGCATGAAACAAAGAAAACAAAATAGAAAAAATAAAAAACATACTCTATATAAATGGAAGGATATCTTAGATATGGACAATCCTTTCTCCTTCCATGAGTAACAAGATAATGGTGAAAAGGTCATCCCCCAAGGTTTTCAAAATCTATTTTGGAAATTTTTGATGTTAACAAAAGATGATTTGAAGACATATATATAAAACAATAAGAATAAATACCCTCAGATGATCCCTTATCAATTATACTAGTTGATAAAACCAAACAACAAAATATGGACATTAAAACTAGGAATCTTAGTTGTAAAATGAAATTATAAAGGATTATAAGCAACTTATAGTTGGTACAAGTGTTTCTTGACATATTCAAATATATGAGAGGCCTTCATTTATAGTGGAAAATTATAATACTAGAATGTAAAATAATGGTTTAAGTGTACTAGCCTATAAATACATTTATTGATTCCAAAGGGGTAAGGAATGATAATTGCATGCAATGGGGAAAATATAATAATTTGATCATTTATGGGTAGATCCAATTACCCATGAATCTAAATCTTAATGAGTTTTATTTCATGTAATGTGTGGGGCCTTGGTACTACTATTCATAAAAGTAATTTTTGATGGCAGATCCTTCAACATCATCTTGTTATTATATTTCTTCAATGAACCAAACTTAAATCCACATATAAGGATCAAATAACTAATGGAATCCTAAAAAATTAGAGGAACATTAGAATTAATGGTCACAATTAATCTAGAAGGATTGTTATCTTATTAAAAATCCCAAACACATAAAATTTACTCTATTAACATAAAATTCAAGTTGGTTAACAAGTTTTAGATTGATCTAACAAATGATAACCAAGTCTATATGATTAACATATATAGTCCTCCAAACTTAAAACACATGACTATTTTTGGGTATAAATAAAAAATTTCTACGAAGTAGTGCTTTCTCATGCTGGATTATATGCCTAGTGATTTCTAATTCCATTAGATTTTTTATTTGAAAAAATTGAGGTACCTATTTCTTAAATAGATCTAGTTTTCTAGTCAATTATATTATATAATTGAAAAAACCCACAAGAATTTTCATTTCAAATGGACTAATAAAATAAAAAGACATGAATTTAATCTTGAACTTCTTGACATATTTTTAATTACACTTGGTTAATCCATATTCAGTGGAAAATATTATCCTTTTTATCTCTATTCTTATCATTTCCTAGTACTTATTCATTTGAATCATCCTTAATTAAATAGAAACATGAAATTTTAATTTAACATATGTGGTTAATGATCATCAATGACATACCCTGATACAAAATTAGTGGAATGAAGGAAAACTAACTCAAGGGCCTTGGATACATTATTTTGGATATTAATTGAGAAACATGAATTTTTTTTTTGAAGAAATGGAATCATGACTCCTTTGGTAACATATTTCAATAGAAACAAGTGTTATAAACTAATCACCATGAGTTTATGACATTTATTACAATCCAAAAATCAAAATATTCTATGTGGGAAGGATTAGAATTTATATAAAATGAGTTGGAAAGTATTAATTGAAAACAAGAGATCTACTCAAATAAAAAGATAATAATTAAGTGGCGTCAAGTGGTGGCCAACAATACCATATATTTTCATCACATCATTCTTTCCCAAAGGTTTGATAATTATATTTTCTATATAACTCTACCAAAAAAATTATCCAATCACTTTATTATATTATACTAAGAACAAATCCAATCTTTAAATTAGTCAACTTTTCTCTAATCGAAAGAAACTTAAGGGCATAAAGTTGATTATGAGATTATTATAACCTAAATTCCCAAATTAGTATCTTCAAAATAAAATCATCACCTCATGAAACTAATCATAATGGCATAACTATAAGGAGTTATTTTTGAATGAGTAAGAGAAATACCCCTAGTCCTGATAAATTTTCCATGAATGTTTTTTCAAAAATGTGGTGTATTATCAAATATAATATTTTGGAGGTTGCTGAAAAATCAAGAACATATCTATCTATGAAATCTGGTATTAATAGAACATTTTGAATTTGATACCAAATAAAACAATAGTTACTTTAATGGGTATTTACTAATTTCCATTTGCAATTTGGTATACAAGATCATTATGAAATTTATTTATCATATATTAGGACTTCTATTTCCAAAGCTAATTTTCCCTAAATAGGGGGATTTCATAATGGAATGATTATTATTGATTATATTTTTATTTACCATGAAAATATTCATTCAATCCAAGCTAGTAAACATGTAGGGATGTTTATCAAATTGAATATTATGAAAGTGTATCACTTTATCGTGGTCATATTTTTAAAGAATATTTTGATGATTTAGATTTGATATTCTTATATGGATTTATTGGGTGTTGAATGTATCACATCTTCAGTCGTTATAGTCCTCAAATTTTAATAGGAATCTCTCTATATTCTGTATAAGTTAAAGAGTAATTCGATAAGGTGATCTATTATCCCATTTAATTTTTATATTTGTAGTAGAAAGAATTACTAGATTGTTATTAAGATACTAGGAAATAAGATTGATTATTGGGATTCATATTCAAATAGATTTAACCCAATTACATTTTTTTAATTATTATTTTCTTTCTAAGAAAAGGTATAAATTGAGAAGAAAAAAATTGGGTTAAGCTTTATCAAAATTTACATCATCATTCCACTTATATATTAATAAAAAAAATAAAATATGCATCTTATCAATACAAGACCTAAAATAAGTTCTCTCATTTCTAATACACTAGGTTTTCCTATTAATAAATTTCTTGTAAATACCCCTTTATGTATATAACAACCAAAAGTTTATTGGATAAACATAAAGGTGCTGATTGGGATTATCTTATTGATTGGTTTACTCAATGATTCCAATAATGGGAAAACATATGGTTATATGATTTCATTTTTGGATTTAGTATATTAGTTATGTTTGTTAACTACTTCCCCTATTCTATATTATGTAAATATGTTGCATGGATCACTTTTAACACTTCTTAAACACATGTTCCCACATAATCTCAATTTAAGAGGTTGTTTATAAAAGTATAAGGGGGTTTACAAAGATAAATCAAGTCTGGTATGACTCATAAATTCTAGATGAGAAGATTCCATTAGGTCCTTATTAGCATAAATAAGTGTTTTGTTAAAGGTAAAAAAACCATTGGTTCATGCATGCAATAGTTTAAAAACCACCACTTTAGTTTTCACCTAAAAATTTGGTGGTTTTACCCATGAACAAGAGGTAAGCATAATAATGGTTAGAAACATTCCCACTTCCATAACTTATTCATTTCAACTACTTTGGTAGGTCTCTTCATTTTTGTGTATGTATGTGCTTCTTTAGAAGGAAGGAAGAGCATTGAATGATTGAGTAGTGTTTGGGCATGAATCAAGTAAGTGGTTCTCTATGTACTTAGTTGGTGTTCTCTTAACAATGTTTTTAATTGGATTGGTGTTTTGGGTTGATCTATATGTAAAATTTAGTGTGTATGAAACTAATAGTACTCATTACAGGGTTTGAAAAAATATATTGGAATCTTATTCATGAAAGCCATTAATAGTAGTACACTATAACTGATAAAGAGATAGTGGAAAGATAAGGAATCCCTTCATTCTTCAAGATTTTTCTCATCTTAAGTTTCTCTATGGTAACTTGCATCCATTTTTTTATGTGTGCTACTTTAGTTTTATCTTATATATGTGTGTTAGTTATTTTACAATCCAAAATTATTTCAATTCAATTTATAACACCATAATTTTATGGTTCAAGGAACAAAACAAAAGGCATTAACAACCAAGTATATTATACATAGTAAAGGATTCATAATAATTACGTTTTTAGTGGAATATCTAAACAATTATGGATCATATTAGTATTAGAGCAGGTTTTATTTATTTTAAGGGTTTGCTAAAACATTTCTAATTTTTTTTTAATTTATTCCATTGTGTGTGGTTTGTTGTGTGTGATCTATTAACAATTTTATTCCCATCACCCAAGTAAAAAGAGCTAGTAGGGTAGGTGACTTGTAACCTTTACACCAAGATATTTCCATAAGGAAATAGATTAAAGAATTCAAAGGCATGGCCCATTTTGGGGAAGAATAATATCCTATATCTGAAAAATGGATCTAAAAGTTGGAAGAGGATGTTTTAAACATATCTCTTTCCATGGGAAAGCTTGATAAGTTTGATTCCATTATGAAGGTCCACATGGAAAAGCTAAGCATTTATATGGAAGTTCTAAAGGTAGGTTAAGAGTTAAAATATTTTCATCATGAGGAGAAGCCCCATAATAATAAAGGTCCACCTCCATTTAAATATAAATAAATGATTGAATGTTAGTTATATGAAGGAGAGGTGATTGGATAAAATATACCATTGGATAGATCAAATTGAAGTATACTTTAGTTTACCTTAGATTAATGAGAGTCAAAATAATTCTTTTATAACATTCAAATTATCCAATCATGCTTTAACTTGGTTTAAAGGTCATGTTCATTCCTTATCTATGAATAAGATACCATCAATAAGTAAGTGGGATGAGTTTAAACTTTTAATTTAAATTACAATTTTATCCTATATGCTATGAAGATGAAAGGCCTATTGTTTAGAAATATTGAAGGCAACCACAAGAGAAAAATGTGTAGGAGTAAACTAATGAGTTACAAGATGGTATTCCAAAAAGGTGAAGATAAATTTGATAGATACATCTTGATGAAATATATTAGAGGCTTGCATAGTCACTTGAAGAGGCTTGTTTTTATTTTTAAGACCAAAGCAATAGATGAGGCTTGATTTTGAGATCATTATCTTGGTATGGACAAAGGTGAGGGTTCATCTTCCCCTTAAAATAGTTATAAAACTAAAGGTGGGTTGGATAATAATTTTGTTGCTAACGAGGAATGTATAAAGCATTGTGAGAATTGTATTATTCATGGTTATAAAGAGGAGACTTGTTAGAAGTTGGATCTCAAAAAACATCATTACAACCATACGAGGAATAAGAAAGATGCGACCTCTGTTCAAGGAAAATAGGATGGTTAAAAATTTAATGTGAATGAAAGGATGTGTTTAAGCTCCCTTAAAGAGAAGGTACATTTGGGTAACCATGGTGTTCTAGACAAAGGTGAACCTTTTAAAAATTTCCATATCAAACATTAGATTAAAAATAAAATGGTAGATGCTCTATTTGATTCTTGATCTCAAGAAAGTTTAATAAGCTAAGAGATGGTAGATAAACTTGTGTTGGAAGTGTATAATCATCATAATCCTTATGATCTAGGATGGGTGAAACAAGGAGTATAAATAAAGGTTTCTAAGTAATGTAAGGTCAAGTTTGAAATAAGTAAATATTTCATTGAAAACATTATTATGGTTTTTTTACCTCTTGATGTTTGTGGCATAGTATTCATGTATGTGTGTGATTTCATCTTCATGAGAAGGGAGAATCGATATCTATTGGCCAAGACTAGGGAAAACTACACTATCAGATTCTATGAAGGGAAATCTTAGTTGGTAATTAATACTCAAGGTAAAAGGTTTCAAAATGCTAGTATAATTTTTGTTTTCTCTTTATGAAAAATAATAGGATATATGTATGGAATGATTTGCATGGCAAATCTACTAAAAAGGAGCAAAATTTACTACCAAGTTGTCCTCTTTATGTTTTAATATTCATTAGCCTTTGTTGATAGAAGTCAAGGGGTCTCACAAGGAGAACAAGTGAATACAAGAGTTCACAAAGATGGGGAAAATTATCTAAAAACTACACCTCTAAGAGAGAGTAGGAAAGTGGGGAATAAATTTTCTCATTTACAAAGTTCTTGAAGCTTTTAAAGACAAAATCCTCTAATTGGAGAGACATGATCTAAAAAAATTTAAATATGGTGGGTTAGCTATGTTAGATAACTACTTTTACTATTATCTAATATCTAAATATGCCAATTGTATCACTTAAACACTTCCTAAATAGTTTTTTCCTACATAGTCCCAAGTCAAGATGTTGATTAAAAAGTCTAGGGGCATTTACAGATAAAAATTCAAGTATGGGATGATCCATAAATACTAGATGAAAATATGTTAGAAAGTCCCTATTATCATAAATAAGCGTTTCATTAAAGGTAATGGAACCAACGGTTAATTCATAGTACTTTTTTAAAACTATTTGTTCCTATAGGTGGAAATTTCATTCTTTCATGATGGTTTTGAAACTTCTAGTTCATGTAGGTGGCAATTTTGAAATTGCCACAAGTTTTACATGTACAAATCAACAGTTTCAACCACATATAAGAGATCGGTATAGGAACAATTTCAAAATTTCCCACTTCAAAAAATTATTCATTTCAATTCCTTTGGCATGTCTCTTCCTTTTTGCATATGTATGGGATTTTATAGAAGGAAGTGGTAACATTGAGTGATTGAGTAGTGTTTGGGCATGAGTTAATTAAGAGGTTCTCCATATACAAAATTGATGTTTTCTTAACAATAGTTTTTATTGGATTGGAGTTTTAGGTTGAGTTGTGTGCAAAATAAAGTGTGTATGCAAGTAATTAGTATTCAACAGAGTTTTGAACAAGTTGTATTGGAATATTGTTCCTGAAGGCCACTATTAATGGTAGTAGTTTTTAATCGATATAGAGATAGTGGCTGGAGGAGGAATCCCCTCACTTTTATAGAATTATTTTTTCTTGAGTTTCTCCAAGATAACCTGTGTCTCTATTTTGATGTGTGTGACTTTAGATTTATGTTTTATATGTATGTTATTTATTTTATAGTTCAATATTCTTTTAATTTAATCTATAACACCATAATTTTAAATTTTGGGTAACCAAACAACCAACATTAGTAGCCAAGTCTATTAGACATAGTAAAGGATTTATATTGATTGATTTTTTTTGGAATCAGTACTATAGTAAATATCATTATATTAATTTATGATAACATTGGCTCATAAGTCTACTAACAAAGCAATTGATAAGTTCTAGTGAATTTTTTTTTCAAAAGGTTGATAAAATGTTCACTGATGGCATTTAGTTAAGTGGGATATTGTTACTCTTCCTAAATAATTGAGAGGCTTGGGGTTAACATTTTATTATTTAGTGAAAAATTATCTCTCATAGACAAACTTTACTGGATATGACTCAAACAAATGAAATCACCATGGAATTATTTTTTACACAATAAATATTGTTTGTAGTTAATGACTCATTAGATGGGGCTTTTCCTAAATTATTCCCTATATGGTTCCTATATTTGTAATAGTATTTAAATGTTCATGCTAAAATCCCTTTCCAAGAAGAGCTTTATTGGCATACAAGTGATGAAAATCTAATAAAATTTTGACAAAAATCTTGGAACAACTATCTCACTTAGCCATAAATCCTTCATTTACTCCAATTAAAGATGTTTTTGTGCATTTAAATTTGACTTTTGTGAAAGGCTATGTAATTCAGACACACTCCAACAATGAACTATTCCAATAATAGAAGCTTATTAGTAGCTAGATGTAAGTATTTTCCATGTCTTAGAAAGAAATATTTTGGCACATTCTCAAAAGAAGAAAAAAATTAAAATATAACCATAAAGATGAGCTATATTGGGATCATTTTTCCTTGACTGAGTATTTAATTTATAAGAGATACTTGAAGGCTCTTTAGATTCATCAAGGTATATTTGTCTTCTTTTCCTTTATGGACCAATATTGTGTGGAAAATAATATTTTTATTTTAGTGTTTTATACATAATAACAAACCATTGACATAAAATAATCATATTTTGAATGAGGTATGTATGACCCTTCTCAACGTCCATTTTTAAAAAAACTTAAAAGAAGATGGTGTCCACATTTTCATTTAGTTTTAATATTTTCAACAACTATGGGATGATTGATAAATTTTCATGTGGAAAATAACTTCTTTATATCCCTCATTGAAAAAACATACAATTACTAATAATGATAACCATTCCTATGAACTAATCTCAATGAACTATGAAGGAAGGGTTTTATTTCTTATTCCTTGTGTGATATGGAATGAATGAAATAATCACCTCTTTTAGAATAGACATCGACCTATGCAAATACTATAGAAGGTAATTATACATTGATACATAATATTGAACAAGATATCATAGTTAACTAAAATTCCTATCTAAAGATGAGTATTTAAATGAAGAGATTACATTTGATGAATACTACCCATTTATTTGGAATGTAATCCACGAGTGTGAAGCTATGGATATAATGTCTTATAATCCCTCTAAATTTTTACAATTATATCATTATTAATGTAGTATTCACACTAATGGAGCCTCTAGAGTAATATAGGAGTAGTTGATTATGGTGGAATTATTCTAGATCATAGAGGAAAATATGTAAAAAAATTAGCCAAATTATTAGAATATTTTCTAATAACATTACAAAAGCTGTAACTATCAAACATGAACTCATTCGAGCTAAATGAATCAATAGTATTATTATTGTACTATCAATTTCTCATAGAGTTATGTAAAAATAAAATCAAAATGTGTTGGATATATTTTTACATCTACTTTGATGGCATAACTCAAGATATAAAGGATATAACCTCTAAATTCATCAAAATTAGCTTCTATCATACTCTTTAGATCAAATAATCAGGAAGTGAATTTGATTATATTTTATTAATCAAATGAGGGATTCGATGGGTCCATACCAATTTGGGACACAATCATGGGGTCCCAATACCCTAACTGTCAATCATACAATACACTAATAATCCATTATGCTATAACATCATATTATAAAGAAGTTTCTAGGTGTCCCCATTATGGGTCACTTGACCCCAAGTGTGGATTTGAACATGAAGTAGATTTTATTGTTCAGTTAGCTATTGATATAGAAATAAAAAGATTATGGGAATAATATTTAGAATTATTATCTACTAATAGTAGGGATGCTTAATATCTATTATAGAAAAGGATAAAAGGTTTCATTTTTATAATCATACTGTGAAAGGATTTAAACGTCTCAATTTTTCATCTATAAGGAAAAATAACTATATGATGGTGGATGATATGAAGGATATGATGTTTAACTATTATGGTTTCAAATGGGTTTGATTACCAAACCGTCATGGGATATTCATGCAATAAACCCATGTCATATCACCTTTGTTCGTGGGATACTAAATAATACCCCTAATGTGTATTCCTAGCTATCAATATTATATTGATAATACCCCCTCCTAATACTCCTTTCTAATTTAAAAAACCCCTATTTACACTAGATATTATATCTACCTTTTTTGTGACATTTTTAATGTCCCCTTTTTTGTTTCCATCTCTCACAAGTAAGTTGAAACATATCATGATAATGAATATCACATATTATAATATTAAAAGGTAAACTATTGACTCAATAAAATATTTTAATTTAATAATATCAATTTATTCTTAAAATTTCAAACATTCTAAGTAACTTGTGATAATGCACATTGATTATAAAAAATCTAGTGATTGGTTTGCATGGATATGATATCAAACCTAATCACATGGAATATAAACAATGTCACATTTAAGTTTGGTGTTATTGTATCTCAATTTCATGAATAAAAATTATAAGACTAATGATTACACTGAAACCTATAAGGTTTCTAAATTTCTAATTGTAAAATTTATATTTGTAAACACTTTTGTTTACTAATTACATTGTATTGTTGTCTACAATTTAGAAAATATTTTAAAAAATAGATCATGGTTTACTTTTTAGATATTTTTGTACCCAAAACGATATAGCCTAGGTAATAATATTTTTGGGAGATGCAAATTCCCTAGCATGAATTGCCTCATTTAATTCTCTTAAAAATACTCTATAGACCATTTAACATAAGAAGATTAAGGTGAAATATGCAAATATTATTAATATCCACCTCATGCCACCCCCACCAATACATTTTAACTCAAGATTATTTAAATCAACCTTCTCACACCAAAATACATAGGGGTATATTTATTTACAAATGTCTCATTTAAAAACATAAAATATGAATGAACATGCAATTTTCCCTCCCACTAAATCCGTAGTGAACACCATTTACACAATGAGAGCTTTGCATGGAGTAAAAGTACTTTATTCCACAATATCAATGCATGTGTAAACATTCTGCAATAAACTAGAATTAGAGGAACATTGTATATTTATGAGTCTCGAGTATTATGAGATCCATGGCATGTTTAACTTCCTCTTTAGAAGAAATCAAGGCTCTCTATGACATCTTATTCATTATGAGGATCAACTTTTAGATGTGTAGTTATATCCATCAAAGAGATAACCCAATATAAAATTGGCTTCCTTAAGAGCCATCAATAGAAATATTTGTCTCATGGTTCAAATTTAGACTCTTTTTTCACCTTAATTTTAGATGCATAAACATACCCACTATTCTATTTAAGATTCACAAGTTGTCTGGAAAAAGATCTCATCATTAGCTCTTATGTTTTATATTTAATTCTCTTTTTGTCTTGTAAAATTTTGCTTGAAATGTAAATTTATTGAACTCTCTCTCTCTCTCTCTCTCTCTCTCTCTCTCTCTCTCTCTCTCTCTCTCTCTCTCTCTCTCTCTCTCTCACACACACACACACACACACACACACACACACACACACACACACACACACACACACACACACACACACACACACACACACACACACACAATCAATTTCAAATAAGTTACACCAATATAATACTAATTAAAGCTAAATTTCTAAGCCCATTTCAAAACTATGAAAATGTGATGTTATGTGAAAAATTTGAAGATGATATTACTAGTAGCTAATTGTGGTAGGTTACTATTGTTTTTACTTTTGGTATTGTTTTGTATTAAAATTTGTGAAAACAAAAGTGTTAAATTTAATATTTATTATGAAAAAATATATATAAATAAATAATTTATTTGGTTTTCCATTGGTTAAAGAATAATGATTAGGATATTTTTTGGGGGGAAAAGTTATATTTTTTAGATTAAAAAATAAACAAAATATTCTACATTGAATAATATAACCCTACTTTATTATATTTCCCATTAAATTTATATTCATATAATTTATCATTAATCACTAGGCCTTGTTTCGCATGGCCTTATTTAATGACATTAATGTGAAATGTAAAATTTCATAATTTGGGACATCACTCAGGTAGCATGGAAATATGATAATAGTTTGATGAGGTGAGTGACACAATCACCTTACATATGCTAACTCTAGAACTGGATTAGTAGGCTAAATTTGAAAGACATGGTCACAATGAAGGCAAAGTATGTGGAAATGTCTAGGCTATGTTTTCATGATACTCATATCAATAATATTTTATATGTCAGTCCATGTCAAAACACCAAACTAGACTACTTGGTAAGGCACTTACAATTTATTTATTTATTGTAGCCTCTCTAAAGAGGAAGTTTTTAGCTTGATTGGAAATATAGAACATGTCGTTTTCTAATTTTTAGGATTTAAACTCAAATCAATTGACTAATTTGTGATTTTTGATTAGCCATTAATGATTTAGATAATGACAATGGTTTGGGAAAATACACATTTTATTCTTTGCAGGTATTATAAATTCAAACCCTGACAGTGGTGACCAAGGCATTATTGTGAAGTGTTTACAGTTTCACTATTATTAGGTAAAATTTCAATAATTACTTATTTTTTATAGTGGCTTTGATGTATTTTTTATTATTTTTCCAAGAATACATTCACTGCATATAAGTAAATGGAACTCTATGCTCAAAATTTATAGAAACTTTAAAGATCAATTTTTTCTCTAGTTTTTTGAATTTTTGGGCTATACATGTACTTTCAATGCATTTAATTATAAAATGTTGATAAGATTATGCACATTTGTGGCATTAACACTATTTTATAGATATATAAGAAAATTTATATAGATTTTAGGCACTTCCTTTAATTTTTGAGACATAATTTGTATTATTCAAAAATTTATAGCTTTGTCAACAATTGCTGAAATTTGTTTGTTGCAAGTAATGGTATATGGAGATTTTCATTCAAAATAATATATATTAATTTTTTTTAATCTAATTTATTCTACTTTTATATCCCTAAATGGATTAAAGTTCTTGTGTGGAAAGAGATATTAAGCTGAGAAACTTCCATTTTTTGTTTGATTATGTAGAACATTTTTTCTTGATGTCAAGGTTTTGTTTTATCTGTAAAAAATTAATTAATTTTCCTTGGTTTTTTTGTATATGTTGTCTTATGGCATTTGGCTTAAGATCTTTTTATATTATAGTTTTGGTGTTTTTTTGGCCTTTTTCTTTAGGGTTTAAAGAAGCGAAAGATGGTGAATCCTTGGGTGTTTTTGACATGCAAGTTGGTGACAATCAATTCAACTAGATTATCATGTTTCTCTATGCCAAAATAACATTATATGGGATTGAAATATTATATCTCTTATATATTAGTGAGATAACATAATTGAGGGTTTGTTTTACCAAGTTATACTTTGCAGTTTTGTTTAAATGGTGGGGGACTTTTTTCATTGATGCCTCTATTTTTAAGATATTTATTTATTTACCATAGATCCAAGGCCATTTATCAAATATTTTAATGATTCAAAGTGATCCTCGTATATATAATATATCATTTTCTCATCACTCTTATCATATTTTATAGTGAAATTATTTTCTATCCATCATCTTTGATCTTTATTTATGTATTGAGGTTTGAATGCAAGTTATAGGGGTTTCTCTCTATTCTATACTTGTACAAAACAATAATTTATGTTCCTCATCTTTGATATTTATTTATGTATGGTGTTTGGATATTAGTAATGTATTTCATATTTTTTTTAAACATTACATTGCATACTATTGGTTTCTTTAAGGTTATGGACATGACACCATATTTAATTATTTATACAATATTTTCTAAAAAAAATATAAATTATTTTTTGGTATCATATATGACTAGCCTGATTGGTTTAAACCTAACTTATTTCCACATCATAATTTATTTCTTTTATGTTCTTTAAGGGTTTTGTATGATCAAAATCTCTTAGGAAAATATCCCTATAGATTCTTCATTTTCCCAAAGAACCTAAAAATCTTGAGGAAGTTAAAATTGTGAATGGAAGTACAATCCTTCAATATAAGATTAAAAACAATGTTAGTGCAATACTTATCAAAATGTTATTATGATGTTTCAGTTAGAATAATGTCTTGGAAAAACTATGTTTTGATGGAGGTTGGGTATGGTTTTGTAAATATTTAAATATTATTATCTTGATCTTTATAAAAGGAAAATGAGGACTTTACCAAAAATCATTGTGCAATTTAAAGTGCCTATGGATAATTTAGAGCTAAGCCACATTAGAAGTTTTTTTGAGAAAAATAGCCCAATCAAGGCTTTCAAGAATATTAATTCACATAATTTGTATATGGTAATTATTTGATGAATTGCCAAAATCATTTCCAAGGAAGAGATTGATTGTGAATTGTATAATTGAATGCCAAGAATAATTCTAGGGATTTATAGTTTTAGATGGTTAATTAAGCTTCTAGGTAGTTTCAAAGACATTTAATTTAATTTATTTTTTTAATATCATCACCAATATGATAAATCAACACATACCAAGTCATTGTTCATAACTTTAATAACTACTCTTTACTGGAGTAAATATTATAATAATAATGTTGGACTAGTCATATTCACTTGACTAGTATCACCATCACCCACTTGAAAATTAATTTAAATTCTCAAATTTCTAAGAATTCATTAATTTCTTATGAGTTAAAGTGTTGTTTTTATACATCTATCAAAGGCTTACAATATAACATCTTGTGTTCTATTATCATTAAGCTATTTTAATGTCTCTTTAGAGATGTAAATTTATTATCGAAGGAGATTACATTTTTTAAGTTAAACAATGAAGGACTCTCAATATAATGGTACTTGAACCCAAGATGGATTTTTTCAATAATATCACTCACCTGAATGGACCTTACAATAATTATTTATTACTACTGAATAATGATTTTAATTTTTATTTCACTTCTCATTGGTAAAACCATGCAAATAATTATTTAATGAAATATCTCTTGCAATTATTAGTGGTGTTAGAAAATAATATTACCCCTATTTTATTTTTAATCTATGAAAATGAGATATAAATGATGGTTGTGGTTTCTTACCATTCAGAAATAGAACAAGCTTACCAATAAAGTGGCATATGAGGCTTTTATGTTTGTCAATACTTTTAATCAATAGGGAAGGTTAAATTCAATATTTTTTTCACTTCGTGTGTGACAAAATCCAAAAAGTATTGATTGCTCTTCTTATTTTCAGTGGCCACTTCTTCTTTGAATGGAACTATGAAATTATTCAAGATCACTATGAACTCATTTCCAATTATCAATTTGTTATCTTCTTTGTAAAATTATGGTATGTTGGAATATATGAAGAAAGAAAGAATTTTATCCATGATAACATTTATCTTTGACATAGTGGCTATTATCTAAAATCCTCAATGTAAGTTTTACTTTGAATAATTAACATGAATATTGATGACCAACATTACAAAATATTCACTCTGTGTGTTTTTTGCAACTTTAAAACATTCTCTATTTATTTCAATTCTCAATATGGTGAATTAATAGGGATGGTGTCAGATATAATTTTATTTTATATTAATAACCTTACCTTCACTTAGTTCTTAATTTGAATTCAAAAATCCACTTTCTATCACAATTATTTCATTCTTCAATATTTCATACACTATGAATTAATGGGAAGCAACATTTAAATTTTTCTTAATAAATTTTCCTAATTATAGCTTTAGTTATCTATGATTTCATTAATTTTTTCACATTCAAAAATTTGAACCATCTATTGATGTAAATTTGTTTCATGGTCTCTAACAAATGATAGGTAGACACCTTCGCATTTTAGGATCATAAGACATCACTAAGGTATGATTTGTGGGTTAAGATTCTCCAAATGGATCTTTTGGTAGAATAAAAACATACAACCTAAAACCTATCAATGGAAGTTCATCCAAATGACCCCAAAATAACAACTAAAACTAAATAAAACTTGGGCATTCAAAATGATGTTATCCTACTGTACAATGATTCAAGTTTCTAAAATAAACATAAAAAGAGAGGGAAGGGTAGAGCAGAAAGAGAATTATAATTTCATTTATTATATTTTTATAAATCAAACATCACATGAATTTTATTTTGAAATTTAAATTAGCTTTTATCAATCCATTTTTCACTAGAATTTTGAAAAATATGTGTCATAGTCCAAGGTTCTATTGACAATGACTAAATTTTATAGGCATTACTTGACAAGGTGATCTATAAAATGCCTATAAAATTCAAGAGTCATAAATTTTTTATGCTTTCATTATATCCTTCTCTACCTTCACAAAGATTTAATAATAGTCACAATTTTCTAGTGAGATAGTTAGAAAAACAAAAACTCAATCTACTTAACTCATTTTAAAGAAGCATGCAAATTCAACTAATGGAAAATCTAAACTAATAAAATAAAAATACTTATCTAATTTAAAATTTAAAAATATTAAACTATCAACATATCGACGCATTCAATTCTTCAATCTTATAACTTCAACTAATTTTCTAAATTATCTATTTTCCAATATTTCTGATTATAATAGGTTCATTATAGAGTATTTATAATGAAACTACATATACCAAAGTCATTAACACAACACTTTAGCTTTACATTTTAATAAGTTTTAGTAACATATCACAATTTAATATTTTTCCACTATTGCTTCACATTTTACTTTCAAAATATAATATTTTTTTACTGTAAATTAATGGTGGGTGGCATTCACTATGAATTAAATATTCTAGGGGTTTATATCCCAGCATAAAAAACTATTTGTGAATACATGAATTTGGCCACATCTGATAATCTCAACCCTCCACATGCGATTATCACTTAGCCTTAAGGTCGCAAAGTTCATGGAGTGACAAATTTAACTTGTAGTATTCAATTTATCACCCATGGATTATGCAGATGCATTGGATTGTGAATTATCCTTTATATCTACTATTGTCTTCTTTTTATCCATTGTAACCATGTGGAAAAATATTACATGGGGTATTCTTCATGGAGTTGTTAAACTATATTTCCTTTATCTTTTAAAATGAGCACTCAGAGTGATGTACATGTTATGATTGCTTCATAGTTATGTATTCATGCAGTGTCTCCAAACATTGAAATATCTTTATTAGTGTTTCACGGATCCATTGTATCTTTACCTTTGTTGTGTATCTCCTTTACGCACATTGCTTCTAATGTGGTGAGTAGAATGGGGTCACGAGATCACGTTGTCATAGACTGTCCTTTTTCTTTCAATTATTACCTATAGAATGCATAGATATGTTATATATTCTTTTCAACACTTTAATTTTTCATATGTATGCATATTTTCCATGAACATAATTAGTAAATATGCATATGATATATTTAAAAAAGGTAAACCATGATTGATGTTTTGATAAAACTTGCACTAGAAAATTTAAACATGTGGTTATCACAAAAGGCCCATGGGGTCATAGATATCAAAATATAACTTAAATATTTATTATGAAAAAGAAGACATGTGAGAGTCAAACACACTCATCGAGTGATGGAGGATAAATTATTTTGAAATAAAGAGAGTCCTCTATGGATACATTGGAACATCTAATTTTTTTTAAACTTTGGTTGTGTTCACTCATTATAAAGATCATAAGTGACATAAATAAAAAATTTGAACTTCAACTTTTGTCAAGCATATGTGGCCACTCATTAATTTGAAGTTTCAAAAGGGAACATATAGCATAAGGTTGTGCCCTAATTAATCAAATTACATAATCAATTCACTTTTTAATTTATCATGAAAATAAATTGATTAATAAGGGAGAATTTTTAATTTTTCCTCTTTTATCTTTTGACCTAGTTCACATTTTAGTTTTGACAAATGGAGATAAAAGATTATTTTATCAATAAAATTTGTACTCAATTTAATAAAAATGGGGTCCTTTTTATTTTTGTTTAATTAAAAAAGGTTCCTTATTTATTTTGAATAAATTAGGTGTGTAGGTCACAACAAATAGAGACTATGAAAGGAAAACATTGTTCAATATTTAAAACTTAGGATCTTATAGTTTTATCTTGAATGGAAACTAATCAGTCATGCAAGAGAATTTAATATTTTAAAATAAATAGTTGAATATCAGTTCTAGTGCCATCACATAACATACTAGGAGTTCACATCTATAAAGAGTCAAATTGTGTGAAATGATTCATTTACACTTTAGTAGAAAATTTTACATATTTTCTTTGAAGATTTCATATTCTTCTCCTTTTTTCATTTTGTACATTCATTTCATTTGGTAACCAATAAAGTTGGGTATAAGGATAATTAGAATATTTCAGTCTCTGGTGATATTTTTTTACTTCCTCATGTCCCTCAAGACAATATTTATTGCGATAATGTGTATTAATGACTCTTCTCAATGTAAAAATGTTACATAATTAATGGGACAACTAAAACAAAACTTTAGGTCTCTAATGACAATGTAATTTAATCAAACATGATATCATTCCTCACTCATAATTTTATCATTTTTACTAAATTTTATAACATTTTCATAGCTATCCCATCTCTCTAACCAATTGAATGTGACTACTTATTTATGAATTAAGTTGGACAATTAGGACATAATGAAACCCTAAAAGTGGTTAGATTTTCATTGGGTGGATATAGAGAAGGACGTTCTTAGTTTATATTATTTTGCATTAAACAAGGCCTATTAAATTACCATGTAATCAAATAAAACTAATCTAACAAAAGATCAAACCTAAACCATGAAATAAAAATATAAAGCAAACCAGTTTAAATACTCTAATCCTAAACTAATAAATCTTAATCAAGGTGGGAGTGGGATTTTAGAAACTTTGTCTGAAACATTTACCATTTTGTGGTAAAATTGAGTTTTCCACATCACATTTCTCAATATTTTATCAACATCCTTATATTATTTTAATGGTTTAATCAAGTTCCTTTATTTAGTGAAAAATAATTCATATGCCTAATCTTAACATAGTGATTTTTTCAAATCACTCCAAGATCTTTGAATGTCCAATAAATACATGAAACCATAAGATTAGGTGAGAGTAATGTAAAAAAAAATGAGTTTCATATTATTTCATTAGCCAAAAATTACAAAAGAGATACATTATATAGTGAAATATTAGGTCACCAAAAAGGAAAAAACTCAACTCACTATTAGAAAACACATTAAGTGTATTTTCTCCTAATGACCTTAATAACCCTAAGCAAGTTGACCAACAACTATGTAGGTAAAACTACAAGTGATAAAAAGCCTACAATAACACTGCCATGAAGCATATCTTATGTGGGTAGAAGAATTGGGTCCTATTAACAAGGCTTGATGAGGTACCTAAACACAATGAAACTCCCATAAGGTGGAGAAAATGAGAAAACCCCTGGGAAAAAAACTCCTCTCCAAAAAAGTGAACAAAGAAGATAAGAAAGCTAAAAATCCCCACTATAGTCTACAACTACCTATAGCCATCTTGTATTTTGCAACAAAGTTTTTGAGGGTGACTGTGGATCAAAAGTAAATGTAGTGAAGAGTGGATCACCCTAGAATAGTGAATGTGTCTGTTAAGTGCTTCATGAATATTTTTTAAAAATTTATGAATCTTATATAAGGAAATTTTCTCCTCATGAAATACAAGAGGGCTAACATATCTATGTGATGATGGTACAATGGGAGCAGAGCTAAAAAGGACTATAGAATGCCCTAAAATTATGGAATAAACTCCTTAATATATGGTGTGTCCTAGATTACTATACATGGTCCCTATAATGTTTGAAGTGGACTAGAGTTAGGTTGATCAATAACTAACTCCTCAATATATAGAAAGTGATAAGCAGATGGTGGAGGTGTGTCCCCATCACTACTATAGTCATCTATGATAGAAGAAGAGTCATCAATATCAGAGGTGTGCTCAAGTTGAGAAATGTGATTAAGCTCAAGTGATTCTAAAGAAGAAGAATTTAAAGGAGAGTCAAGAGAAAAGTGTGAGAAGTTATATATTCAAGTCTAATGATCAACCATTCCCACTACCAATATAGTATCATTGTGTAACTCTTTATCATACAATAAACTTAGAGTGAACTTAACTCACATACCCAGACCAAGGTGCGTGATCTGATAAAATGATAAGATATTAGTTAAAAGTGAGGGAACACTTAGAACATTATTAAATGTTCCACCACTCAATTAAATAGACCCTATACTGACAACCTTTTATAAGTGTCATCACCCATTATTATATAAACATGTCACATGGTTCTAAGGAATTGAACTCTATTTTTGAAGATTCCATGTGATGTGATGCACCTGAGTCAATGACCCATGTAGGAGTGTGAGGTGAAACTACAACTAGGGCCTTATCCTTTATTTTCCCCTTACCATTCTCTTTTGCCTTTTATTTACCATTATAATTTACCTTAGAGGATTCATGGGTTGATGAAATTTGATTGGAAGAATTAGGAACACTAATATTGTGCTTCTTGAGCATCTTAATTAGTTGGTCAATCTACTTCTTCAAACATTTGATTTCATCATGATTTCTTGAGAAAAACCCACATTTTATCATATCTTTCTTAGGCTTAACATTGGAAGAATAAGTTTTATTATTTGATTTGTATGTGGGGGAATTTACATCCTTCTCTTGATCTTTTTTTTTTTCCTTCTCTTTTTGGTTTGAATCCTTCTCTTTCTTAGCAATAAGTGCATGAGATTGTGAGGACTTCACTATGCCCATTTTTATCAGCTTATCTTGCTCTCAAATCAAGTTGAAAATAAAGGTATCTAAATAAATCATCTTCCATGTGGCTCCAAGATCATTTTTTATGGCATGGAAAGTGGACATAAACATAGAGTAGTTTGGACCTAGTTTGAAGAGTATAGATAAAACACATTGATCATCTTTATTATCTATTTGACATTATTTTATCTACAACCTTAGAGATATAAACTTGGTGAATAAATATTATAGGGTTTCAAAGTCACTTGAGATCAAACTAATGAGCTCACTCTCTAGTTCATGGCCTCTCATCACATCTTACTTTCCAAAGAGATTTTCTGGTGTGGTCCATACTTAATTAGGTGTTGTAGAGAATTATATGTGAAAGATTAGATTAGGAGATACATAAAGACACAATATTCCATGGAATTTATCACAATAATTAAAATTTTTAACTTTATCTACTTTTATTCTAAGTTTAATATATTTTCCCATTGTAATTCAATGAAAACCCCAGTCTTGAAAAATTATTTCCATTCTGAATTTCCATTCATGATAATTAAATGGTGTGAGAGTACTTAATTAAATTGAATCCATATTACAAAAAGAGGTTGTTATAGAAAGTAAATAATAAATGAAAAAAACATAAAATTATACAGCACCACACAATGCCCCCTTAGAACTATCAGAGTGAACCCCCTTAGTATTGAAAATACAAGCATGTTCATATAGATGTTGAGTACAACTGAGAATTTATATTGAGCAATTAGTACATAAGTACAAGGAACTAGAGGGATGTTAGGCTCATCCAATAGTAAATTCACAAGAATACAATAATTTTTTTGAAGGTAACTATAGTAGATCAAATATGGCCATCAATGCATAGAGCATGAAAATATAAACACTTTTGAAGAATATGACACTCAAATCTGAGTTAAAAATCAAAATTTATAGTGATTTTAATGTTTAAGCTCACATAAAAAATATTCACCCAACATAAGTTTGAAAATGTTTGGGTAAAATGGACACTTGGTTGGGTGTTAATGCTAATCCCCCACTAAAAAGAATCAAAATTTAAGCCCCTTCCATATGACCAAGGGAATAAAACCTTTTGTGAGTGCTTCCCTCTCCCTTTTTGATTGATGTTATTGATGTGGGGTCACTCCCAAAATTCCCTAAAAATTTAAGTGAATATTTTCACCCTTCACTTGATTAAAATTGATGACTTCTTCGATGTCATAACATGCAAAAAGGGTGGTCAAAGTTTGTAGAGTGCTCAGATAGGGGTTATATTCTACTATGTGTGCATATAGGGGTCTTGGGTTTTAACTTGGGTGCACACATGGATGTTAGGATCCAAAAGGTGTGCAAGCAAAGGTGTCAGGTTCCAACATGGTATTAAAGCACTGATCTGACAACCATTTTGCCATTTATAAAATCCTGTCAGATCTCTCCAAAATATATGAACGTCCAAGAAATGCATAAAACCCAAGGAGTAGGTGAGTTAAATTGAGTTTCATATTAGTCTATTAGCAAAAATTACAAAGGAGGTACATTATATAGTGAGAGATAAGGTGACCAAAAATATAACAACTCAACTCACTATTAGAAAACACATTAAGTGTATTTTTCCCTAATCACCTTAACAATCCTAATAAAATTGACTAACAACCGTGTAGGTAAAATTGCAAGTGAGAAAAATCCTACACTAACAAATTCTCCTCAAACATGAAATTAAAGTAAGCATTGGTTTTAGATTAAACTACCTAAAAATCTAGCCAAATGTACACTTGAGGTTATTTTACTTGAAATTATGTGATGATGATATTTAGGACCCCTTCCTGATTTAGATCTACTATTAAACAAACATTTTATTACATGCACTCATGGTATTTTTTGAGATATGAAATACGATCATCAAAACCTATTAAAACTTGCACATTTTAGCATTCAACATTATTTAAGTTTTCCTCTATTATTTCATAAATAATATCATGTCACAATAAACTACCTTCCAAATATTCTTGTTGGATAAGTCCTATGAAAGACATTGATTCTTCCTCATTATCTTCTGATTCATGGGTACATGAATTTTTTTTGCATCGTCTTAAAATTCAAAATATATTTCAAAAAAAACATTCATGTGTAACACATTCATTTGTATTCACAACAAAGTTTTTGGTTTGTTCAACAATAAAGTTTATGCATGACTGAAAGTACTCAATTGGAAAAAATATATGATTTAAACATAGGAAAATTCATATATTTTTAGACTCGAGGAATGTTTAGGATAACATTTTGAAAGTGGGCATAGTCCATCATAGGGGAAAGTTTAGTTTTCTAGGAAGAAAACTACCAATCCACTAAAATAGCCTCTTCATAAACCAAAACCAATGAATTTACAATAACTATTCTTACATACATGGAGGTAATTATATATAAATCATTTATGTATATATAAAAAAATACTACCTCATGAGATCTATAACTAATCTTTTTTATAGTTTCTTTGAAATCTCAAGTTAAAATCTAATATTGGCTCATTTGGATCTCTCTTAAGCACGACTAAATGAGTATACAAAGAAAATGGATCAATCATTTGGCCAAATATAATACGAATGCATCCTCTGCCTCTTTCCAAATTATGATTGAACTAGGTGTTAGACTTAAAAACCAATCATGTTTAAGATTTTTATATGTGAATGGAAATAAGCTACAAGCTACATCCTCATAATGAATAACTTACAAATGTGAAGACATTAGATTATTAATTTTCATTTATATCTACATTTATCTTATTTGTGTTTGCCATGTCTATGTGGTATAATATTTCATAGGTTATTTTTCATGGATCTCTTAATCTATCTTTCCTTTGTCTTTTATTATGACCACTCAGAGTAATATGTGGTAGCCTCTTATTGCTTTGTAGTCATGAAGCTACACAATGTATCCAAACACTAAAATTACTTTATTCATAATACACATAATTTATAGATATTTATCTTTTCTTTATATTTCCTTTACATTAGTGGCTTCCCACATGGTGATCAAAATTGGGTCACAACATCATGCAATCATGTAATAACCTTTTTCTTTCAAATGTAACCTATAGATTACATGGATCCATGAGATATTATTATCTCCACTTTATATTTTCAAGTGGTTGACCCTTTTCCCTACATATAATAAATAAATACACCTATGATCATATTTTAAAAATGTAAAACATTATTAATGTTTTATTAGAACCTATGCTAGAAAAGTGAATACATGTGGTGATCGAAATAGACATAGGGTAAAGGAGATAAAAAAATATAGCTTAAATATTTGTAGTAAAAAAGAAGACACATAAAAGTCAAACATAGTCACAAGGTCATGGAGGTTAACTTAGCTTTGAAATAATGAGATTCCTATATTGATGCATTGTAATATGCGATTTGTTTTAAACTATGGTTGAGTATACTATATATAAAAACACAAGTGACATAAAATATAAAATATGAACCTTAACTTTAGATAAGTATATGTGGCCATGAATAAATTTGAAGTTTCACAAGGTTATATATGGGATAAGGGTGTGGCTAATTAATCAAATTACATTGTGAATTAACCTTTTAGTGTATCATGAAAATGAAATTGATTAAGAAGGGAGAAGTTTTAATTTTTCCTCTTTTATCTTATGACTTGGTTCACATTTTAGTTTTAAAAAATTGAGATAAAAGGATTTTTTTTAATACTATCCATGCATCATCATTCTGAAGTCTCGAAGTCACATAAGTCATAGAGTTATGAATTTCACCTTAGGTTTTCACTTCTCTTTGTAGAATTCATGTATGAGTTAATAAATCCAAATTTTACACCTATCTAGATTCAATTCCTTTTAGCTTTACATCTATTTTAGCCACATATCATCATATCATAACCTCAGAGTCATGTAATCATGGAGCACTTTTGAGTTTTGAAAGGTCTCTGTTCAATGTCCATGGATCCATGGATATTCTCATTTACTTTTTATTTATTTTACATCTACATCCTTTCCATTTAGTTTTCATTTAATCTTTATGGATTCTACAGATGCATAGGATATTAAATTTGACTTCATATTTTCTCAATTCTAGATGATTTCCATCTTTACATTCACCAGGGCCATGTGGTGAAATATGTGTGTATTGTGAGCTTGTTGTGTTACATGTCATTATTATTTCTCACTTTTATGTATGTCCACACAAAGTAAAACATGTGGTATATTATTATAGTTTGTAGTCACGGAGCCATACAGTATCTTCAAGGTTCCTAATGACTTAATGTCAAATTTATGGATCTATTGAATTTATAATTCATTTTATATTTCTCTTCCATATTCATCTTTTACTACACATAATGTTCAAACACACTATGCTCATATCTTTAAAAGTTGATAATGCACACATAGTACTTTAATAAAACCTGTGATATAAAAAAATAAGTGGAAATTAGAATGGCATCACAAAGGTCCTTCAAGCTTTGAAATAGCTCAGTTGTGAGTCTACAGATCCATTGTATATTTATTTCCATTTTATATCATTTTATATCCACCCCTTTTCCCTACACACAATGAATACAATTGTCACAATCATAATTAAACACATTAATAAAACACATACACCACTATAATGAAATATGTGATGTCAAAAGAAAACATGTTGAAATCATCATAGGATCATGAGTCATAAAGACATGAAATGTATCTTTCATTCTCAATGTGTCCAAGTGAACTCCACAGATCCATAGAAACTTCAAATCCACTTTATATTAATATGCACCTAATTTCTCCTACACATAATTTAAATAAACATACATGTGATCACATTTTTTTTATATAAAGGTAGGCTAATACATGTAAACACCATAAAATTGATTTTATTAAAAAAATGACACTTGGCATGTTGAGCAGAGTCATGGGATCACAAATAATTTGAAATAAAACTCAAATATATAGATTAAAAGTGTCCTCCACATATACATTAACATATTAATTTCATATTAAATTATGGTCATATTTGTTCATCGCAAATATGTGAAGAAAATAAAGAGAAAAATTTATGCTTGCTCTATTCTCTCAGACTTCAAAGTGTTCATTGTGTGGTTATCTTAATCTTCAGTATGTATATTATCAAAAATGGAGGTCAACAATAAACTTTTTTTTTCATATCTAATACAATTTCAATTCAAATTCTAAAGGCCAATGTGTCACATCTAGTGCATCCCTCATTGTTGTGAATTAATGGTAGTTGATTTATAATTTGCTTTTTAATTAGCCTATAAAATTTACATGTCCTATCTTTATTAATATATGGTCCATATCCTTAGTTATCTTAGAGAATTTGAATTTTCAATGAGTCACTTAATTCATCCTTTATGGTTACTTAATTATGAATGTGTTTTATATATACATCTGGCATGGCCATGTGGTGGAATCCTATGTAGTGTGTCCTTGTAAAGTTCCGTGTATTTATTATTGTTTATATTTATCATGCTCACTCAAATTAATGCACATAACACATTCTTATTGTCTTGTAGTCATGGGGTCACGAATTACCATAATCTTTTGAATATCTATCTAATGTCTACATATCCATTAAAATTTAGTCTTCACTTTATATTTTTTTGAGTCTCCACCTTTCCCTACTTAATATATAAAAATAACATTAATATATCCCAAAAAATAAACAATGCACTCATTAATTTTAATAAAGTTGTGGTATTAGAAGAAAACATGTGGCAATTATCATGGGGTCATAGAGGCATGAAGTGCCTCTTTTGATCTCAAGGTGGCCTAAAAAAACTCTCTGAATGCCTACAAACATCAAATACACTTTATATTTACATGCATCTAATTTTTCCTTCATATAATAAATAAATGCATCGTAATTATATTCAAAACTTTAATAAATTAGTCACATAGAACTTTAAGATACTAGTGATATAAAAAAATATGTGGCAGTCACCTCAAAAAATATCAACCATACACTTGCCACCGTCTTCTAAATAAAGACAACACAATCATATTAATTTTTTTAATATAGCATACCCTTATCCCTTTAAAATAATTAGATAAAATAACATCCCTCCATGGTGCCACTATCATGTAGCCTTAAGGTGACTGAGTTCACAAAGTCGTTATTTTAACTTTTTCTATTTAAGTTATCACATGTGGATTGAGTGAAGGCATTATATTATGACTTTTCCTTTATATCTACTTTTCTCTTCTTTGTGTTTTTCATGACCATGTGACATAATCTTGCACTGGGTATTCTTCACATAGCTCTTAATCTATCTTTCCTTTGTACTTTATTGTGACCACTTAGAGTGATATTTATGGTATCCTATGATTGCTTTGCAGTCACAAAGTTACATAGTGTCTCTAAACTCTAAATTTCCTTTGTTCATATTCCATGGATCTGTTAGATCTTTATCTTTGCTTTATATCTCCCTTACATTAGTGGCTTCCCATGTGGTGATCAAAATGGGGTCACAAGATCATGCAATCCTGATAAATCCTTTTCCCTTCAAATGCAACCTATGGATTACATGGATCTACTATATATTATTTTCTCCAATTTATATTTTCAAGTGTTTGAACATTTTACCTACACATAATAAATAAATACACCCATGGTCATATTTTTAAAATGTAAAACATGATTAATGTTTTAATAAAACATGTGCACGAAAAGTGAATACATATGGTGATCGAAATAGACATAGGGTCAAGGAAATAAAAATATAACATAAATATTTATAGAAAAAAATAAAACACATATAATTCAAACATAGTCACAAGGTCATGGAGGTTAACTTAGATTTGAAATAAAGAGAGAACTGTGTGGATGCATTGGAATATACAATTCATTTTAAACTATGGCCAAGTCTACTCTATAGAAAGACATAAGTGATAAAAAAATATAACATGTGAACCTTAGCTTTAGATAACTATATGTAGCCACCAATAAACTTAAAGTTTCACAAGGATATATATGGGATAAGGTTGTGGTCAATTAATCAAATTACATTGTGAATTGACCTTTCAATGTACCGTGAAAATGACAATCAAGAAGGGAGACATTTTAGTTTTTCCTCTTCTGTCTTATGACTTGGTTCACATTTTGGTTTCAAAAAAGTGAGATAAAAGATGGGTTTTTCAATACCATACATGTGTCATCATTCTCAACTCTTAAAGTCATATAAGTCATAGAGTTATGAATTTCACCTTTACTTTTCACTTCTTTGTATGGAATTCATGGATGTGTTAAGCCTTTTAATCCATATTTTATACCTACCTAGATTTGAATACCTTTTAGATCTACATCTGTTGTGACCACATATCATCATACCATAACCTTGGGGTCACATAGTCATGAATCACTTTTGAGTTTTTAAATGCCTATGTTCAATGTCCATGGATCCAATGGATCTTCTCCTTTACTATATATAATTTTTTCATCTGCATCCTTTTTGTTTAGAGTTCATTTACACTTAATGAAGTCTACAAATGCACTTGATATTGAATTTGACTTTGTATCTATTATAAATTAGATGCTTTCCATATTTACATCTTTTAGGGTCATGTGGTGAAATATGTGTGTATTGTGACCTTGTGGCATTTTATGTCTTCATTATTTATCACCTTTATGTGTCCACACAGAGTAAAACATGCAATATCTTCTTATTAGTTTGTAGTCATAGGGTCACAACATGTCTTCAAGGTTCCTAATGACTTAATGCCAAAACTACAAATATGTTGAATTCCTAATTCCTTTTATATTTATCTTACATATGCATCTTTTCATGTACACTATGTGTAAACACACTACAGTCATATCTTGAAAAGTTAATAATGCACACATATTACTTTAATAAAACCTATGATAATAAAATAAAGTGGCAACTATAATGGCATCACATAGGTCCTTCAAGCTTTAAAATGGCTTAGCTCAGATTCCACATATCCATTGAATCTTTATTTCCATTTTATATCATTTCACATCCACCCCTTTTCTCTACACATAATGAATAAACATGCCACGATCATAATTAAACACATTACTAAAATACACACACCACTTTAATGAAATATGGAATGTCAAAAGAAAACATGTGGAAATCATCACATGTCCACATAATAACATAGACACGAAATGTATGTTTTATTCTCAATGTGACAAACATAACTATGTGGATCCATTGAAACTTTGAATCCATTTTATATTCATATGTGCCTATTTTCTCTTGCAAAATATAAATAAACATACATGTGATCACATTTTTTATATAAAGGTAGGCTAATACAGGGGAATGCCATAATTTAAGCAATTTTATTTAAACAAAGGACACTCGGCATGTTGAGTAGAGTCAGTAGATCACAAAAAATTCACAACATAACTCATTTATCTAGATAAAAAGAGTCCTCCACATATGTGTTAACATATGAATTTCATTTTAAATTGTGGTCATATTCATCATCACAAATATGTGGATAAAATAAAGATTCATGAACTTACGCTTGCTCTATTCTCTTAAACTTCAACCATTCATTGTGTGTTTAGCCTAATCTTTAGTATGCATATTATCAAAAATGGAGATCATCAATATTTACATTAATTATCATTAATTTTCCATATACAATATAATTTTAATTTAGATTTGAAATGCCACAATGTGTCACATCTAGTACATCCCTCAACATTATGAATTTGATCCAAAACTTGAAAGCTTTGGTTGAAAGATAATTCAAGAAATAAGAAAAAGACAATTCAAATAATGCTATCTCTAAGAAGAGATGTCTTATTGATCAAATTTGTAGACCCAAACATATGTTTATCTCTGAGAAGAGATGTCTGATTTCCATTTCGGGTTACATCTTCATTTATACATGTTTTGAAGGTGTGAGGAGGATGTGGAAGGTCACCAATATCGAGGGATATTAAGTGGATCGACTTCCATGATTTACAACAATACAAAATTTGAGGAATTACTATTTTTAGAAACTTACTATTTTTAGACTGCACTACTAAAATTGAAATTTAGGGCACTTCCATTGGGTTTTTGGGGGTCAAACTTCATCGATTGGAGCTCAATGACATCTCAAAATGTTCCCCTCATTATTAGCTTTCCAACGGTTCAAACGGTAAGTCAATTGGAGCTACGGTGCAAAAGTTATGGCTCCCAGAAGTTTCGTCATCAATTGGGGTGGACCCGTCACCCGAATTGTCACCTAAATTGTTGCCCAAATCAGAATTAATGGTAGTTGATGTAAAATTTTCTTGTTAATCACACATAAATTTACACATTATATCTTTATTAATTTGTCATATGTAGCCTTAGTTACCTCATAGAATGTAAACCATCCATGAACCACTTAATTCATTCTTTATGGTTGCTTAGTTTTGAATGTGTTTTCCATTTACATCTGTCGTACCCATGTGGTATAATCCTATGCAATGTGTCCTTTCCAAGTTCTATGTATTTATTATTTTTTAACTTTACCATGTTCACTCAAATTCATGCACATGGCATATTCTTCTTGTCTTGTAGTCATGGGGTCATGAATTGCCTTAATCTTTTGGACATCTATCTAATGTTTACATATTCCATTAAACTATAGTCTTCACTCTATATAATTTTTAGTCTGCACCATTCCCTACACAATAAATAAACATACCATGAACATATCCTAAAAAATAAATAATGCACTCATATTAGTTTTAATAAAGTTGTGATATTAGAAGAAAACATGTGGCAATCATCATGGGGTCACGGGGTCATGCAGACATGGAGTGCCTCTTTTGTTTCTAAGGTGGCCTCAACAAAGACCATGAATACAATCAAACATTAAATCCACTTTATATTCACATGCATCCAATTTTTCCTTCATACAATAAATAAACACACCACAATCATCATGGGGTCATGGGGTCATAGAGGCATGGAGTGCTTCTTTTGTTCTTAAGGTGGCCTCAATAAACTCTATGAATGTGTTCAAACATCAAATCCACTTTATATTCACATGCATCTAATTTTTAATTCATATTATAAATAAACACACTGAAATCATATTCAAAATATTAATAAGATAGACACAACACTTTAAGAAACTAGTGATATAATAAATAATGTGATAGTCACCTTAAAAATTTGGACCATATACTTGCCACCATATTATAAATAAAGACACCACAATCATAATTAAAAACATTAATAATGCACACACTTAACACTTTAAAATAATATAGATATAAAAAAACATGTGGGAATAAAAATGGGGTCACTACAGAAAATAACACAACTTAATCACCTTGGAGAATATTGACCATCCACATGTCACCATTCCATAGTCTTGAGGTCACAGAGGTCATGGAATTTTAATGTTCACTATTATGTACACTTCCTCATGTGAACTGCATAGACACATTGAGTTAATAATTCTTCCTTTATTTTCGTTTATATCTGAATGTCTTTTGTCTTTACATATATCAAGGCCATGTGATGGAATCCTCTATAATGTGTCCTTCCAAATTCTAATTCTTCGTTGTCTTTTACCTTTATTGTGTCTAATCAAAATTATGCATGTAGCATGTCCTTATTATCTTGCAATCATGGGGTCTCGTAATGCCTCAAGATTTTAAATGTAATACGTAATGTTTTTGGATTTGTTGATATTTAATCTTCATTCTATATTATTTATAGACAACTCATGACTTTAGCTACATTATCGAACCCAACCATCCATATGTCTCAATCTTCTAGTCTCGAGTTAACAATGTCATGGAGTAGAAAAAGTAATATTCGCTATGCAAGTTATCTCCTATGAAATATGCAGATAAATTGGGTCTTTTAATTTGCCTTTATATTTTCTCAAGTCTAGATGATTTTTATCTTCACTTCTCTCACATCCACATGGTGAAATTATGCCTAGTATGTCGTAACTCAACTCCAAGTCTTCATTCTCTTCTACCTTTACTATATCCATTGAAACTTGTACATGTGGCAATATTTCATTGCTTCACAATCAAGGGTCACAAGGACATGGAGTTATATAAAGAAATATTGATAAAGCACACACATTACTTTGATAAAATTTATAATACAAACAAAACATGTGGCAATCATCTTGACATCATGGGGTCATAGAGACATGAGTGGTCTCATTTTTTAAAGTATGGACTCAGTGAACTCTAATGACATGTTCAAGCTTTAAATCTACTTTATAGTTGCAGGTGTCCACATATTTGATATAAAGTCATTTTTAGAAACTTGTAGATACTTTGTGAACCCGTCACTACAAAATAGTAAGAAACTGCCACACGTATCACTGTGAATGGACACAAAGGTTGAAGAGAACAAAGACTTAATAAAGAACTCAACAAGGTCACACTACATAAATTTTATTGTGTGGCCTTGACACATGTAAATACATGGAAAACATCTCAACTTGAGTAGATATGAAGGAAAATCTAATATTAAAGGCATCCGCAGGCTCCATAAAGAAGACATTAACACTAAAGGAAAAGAATTCATATGCAAAGTAAATGTAAGAGTGATTTAGAAATTTAACAGATCCTTAGACTTTAAACAAAGCCATTTCAAGGCTAAGAGACACTTCATGACTCTGATTGCGAGGCAATGAAAAATTGCCACATGCTTTACTCTGAATGGACATGGTTATGGTGAAAAACAATAAAGACATGAAACTTGATGAGGACACATTGGACAGGTTTTCAACACATGGCCATAATAGAAGTAAATTAAAAAAACAGTCAGACCCAAGTAAATATAAAGTGATTTCAAGATCTAATGTTCCATTAACTTCATAGGAAGATGTGAAAATCAAAAATAAAAATTGCAACTCTATGACCTCTGTGACTTTGAGATTGTGTGACGATGACACGCGAATAATCGAGATTGTAAGATATCACAAAACCCAAGAACTCATAAAAATTTCAAGCTATAATGAGGCAAACTAAATAACCCAATTTTTACATGCCGCTTGCCATTAATTCACAATGATCTAGAATAATTTCACAGTTGTATTCAAAGAAGAGAAAGTCACTACAATCAGATAATATGTCGAAGGTCCATGCCATTGTCATCTCAATAAAAAAACTGAAACGAATTTTTTCTTGGTGACTTGTCTTATGACTAGTAACAATGAATAAATAACAATAAATAAACAATTTCAAAAATATTTTCAAATAGGTAGGTAGTAAAGATGGGATGCTTGCTTGTGTCCAGCGCCACCTAGAGTCAATTTTGAAAGGGCTTGTTACACCAATTTTAATCGTTGGAAATGATTTGGACGATTTAAGTGGGTGGCGATATTAATGATGTTGGTTATAACATCCACTCAATACTACCCTTTTCAGTTCATAACTACTAATTTGAAAAAAAATGTTTACCCATATTTTTAAAAAAATTTGTGAGCTTCCTCATAAATATGTATTTCTTAAGAATATGACACATGAAAAAGTTCCAAACTTAATTATTCCTTATTAGCCTTGGCATGTTTATCTCCGTTACAATCCTCTCAAAATGTGTATATATACGCACGGAAAAGGGGAAAAGCTGGTTGCTTCATGTGGAGAGGGAGTCTAAACTTTTGGTTATTAATGCAGATTTGTATTACAATTGTTATTGGTGTGCAGGTGCTACATGTGGAAGGAGGCTCCAGGTAAAAACAACTGTGGCTTTATTGACCTGAAAAAGAAAAAAATAAAATTAATCATGGAAGCGTTTGAGGTACAGTACAAAGTTGGGTATATGTAACTTTTAACGTGTGAGAAATAAAAGTTAGGTGGTATCGGGCAATTGACAGGAGGGGGATGCAAATCCGAGCCAAGATTTAGATTCTTCCCGGCTTTAGTTTGAAAATTGTAAAGTGGGAAGATGACTGCGACGTGGCCTTGATCCATGTGGAGCATGGGGATGGGCTAATGGTATCACACTTTTTCACGATGGGTGGGATAATGGGCTACGGAAATAATAATAATAATCCTTGTACTTACGAAAAACACACACACTGTTTCTTTATCGTTAGTGGGAATTGCGATAGGGTCGTACATTTTTTAGGGGCTGATGGCGACTCCTCCGCAGGCGTGGCGCGCATAACCACACATAACGCAAATGCATAAAAACAGCCCACAATTTGTCTATCGACATTTGCCGCTTACAGGGGTTGGAAATTGGCATCGAATCCGGTCATGGAGGGTAAAGTATGTCGGGAAAAGGTTAAAAAAGCAAAATAGAAGGGAATCGGCGATTCTGCGCTCCTGGCCTGATATATGAACGTAGTAGTACACACTTAAGTGCAAAAAAAGAGGATATGATTTGGTGACTCACGAGGCAGATAGCAGCGCGCAGGTGTCGATCCTGTGCGGACCCAGGGAAAGGAAAAAGAAAAGAAAAATGCGTGTTTTGTTTCAGTATGCAGGTTTGCTTCTTAGGCCTTGAACATTTTATTTGTGTCGAAGCGCCATTTGCTCTTAGGTTTTCCGCGATCGAGCTACGCCGACATTCAAACTGTTTGCGTGTCCGAGCTGGTTTGTTTGTTTGTTTCCGGTTAAGGATTCAACGCTGCCGGTTTTGAGTTCGAATCTCGAGGAGGAAAGAGAAACCCTAGCACACTTGGTGGCTGTTGAGAGAAATATGGTTGCACCTGTGATTAACACGTATTTTCTGGGCTTTTTCATTGTGTGATTGAAACGGAAGCGGGAACAGCCGGCTGAAAGGGGACAATTTCCTCCTGCTTCGGCCTTTGAATTTACCCAACCTTCCCAGATCATAGGTAAATTTAATGGCTTGCGTGTTTTAGTGTAATTGCGAGTTTGTATTTTTTATGAACCTTAATCTCGCCCTCGCTTGATTTGTGCACATACGTTCGTATAAAAATCAAACCGTAGAGAAGTATATACAGTCTAAAGTTTTGAAGCCACGAATAAACACTAAAAATGCATGCTTAAGACTGAAGCTAATGGATCCGCTCGATGGAAGAAAGCCTTGTAATGCTCTATTGAATTGAGAAGAACCAAAAGCTCCAGCTGAAAAGTTTTTTTTTGAGTTCAAGCTTCAAACGCAAAATGAAACCCTAGCATTCAAATGATTGAAAATGTCTGATTCTTTCTTATGCCTTTTCGAAACTACTAAAAGCTGAAGCTGAGGCTTGTCTAGATGGAAAGGATCTAGTCTTTAAATCTGAGGCTTGTCTAGAAGCTGAACATTGAACTCTCAAAGAACATTAAAGCTTTTAATGAAGATTACAAATTTAATGTTAAGATTTTAGCTATTAAGAAGATTGCAGTTTCAGTGATCCTAAACATCTGATGCTAATATTGCAATTTCATGATCCAAAACCTCTGATGCTTTAATATCCTCACCATCCGAAAGACCTCTTTCTCAAAAAAAAAATTACAGACTCCTGAAAGGTAAAATTTCTAATACATATGTACATATTTTGTTTTCAATTTTTGGGGTTTTTCAAAAACGGTGCGCCCTAACAATTGTCTTCTGTGGTGGTGCTACAGAGCTGCTGTAGCTGCTGCTGGTACTCATTTTGATCGAATCATGTACGGGGAGTATCAGTGAAAGTGACAGGTAGTGGTCATCTGGCACGGCAAGGCACTGCGTAGTTAGGTTCATGATTATGGCCGGCGGAGGAGTATTTCCTTTCTCTCCATCATCTGTTTCATCACGGTACGCTACAGGCCAGCCTAAATTTGTCGTAAACGTAGGTTTACTTCCCGAGGCGAATGCTACTGGTAGCTGCGACTGTATGGAGGGGTTAACGGACGGATCAACAAGATGTGAAGCTTCGTCCAGGTACTCCGACGAGGTACTCGCATACAACTGCTGCGACCCATCATCTTCGACTGTTACAGCAGGGGACCAGCTCGTACTGGATCTGGCTAAGAGTTCCTCTAACAGTACTCTCTTTATGCTGGACGCATTCAAAGCTAGCAGCTGGAATGCTCAGAAGCCTGCCTACATGGGCCTTATTAGCTGTACTAACCAGAATCTGCCTCTTCACAATCCCAACGCCCAAAGAGCTTTAAAAACGAGTGTCAACTCCGGCTTGCAGGAGACAAGTCACGAGTTCAAAGCCGACGACGCTTCTTCGCACAACATGTTGAGTAAGAGTTCAGGGGACCGGGAGATACTTTCCGATTCCATTAATGAGTGCCTTTTGCAGGAAAACCGTGCAAATGCTCGTCAGAAGAAGGAGGATCAGATGCAAACGGCGGTCAAGGGTTCGAAGCGCAAGGCGGCGGAGATTGTGAAGAAGCCGGTGGGTATTGAGGTGCAATCAGAGAGGAAAAGTATGGAGGAATCGAGAATAGTACGGGTTTCTCGGTTGACAGGCGGTAAAGATCGGCACAGTAAAGTCCGGACTGCAAAAGGACTTCGTGACAGGAGGGTGAGGCTGTCTGTGGCTACTGCAATTCAATTCTATGACCTGCAAGACAGGCTAGGCTTGGAGCAGCCCAGTATGGCTGTGGACTGGCTACTTAAAGAGGCTCAATCGTCTATTGTTAAGCTGCCTGTACTGGACACAGATATGCATTCTGTTTCTGTTTCTGTTTCTGCGCCTGCTGTAGATGCAGGCTCCAACTTGGCTTCTCCAAATTGTTCGCCTGTCAAATGTGGGGAGAGTGCAAGTTTTGCTGTAAATGCAAAAAATGAAAGCAAGTTTTCTAGAAAGGAGACACCCATTGCGCCTAGCAAGCATTCTGAAGTTGGAAAAAGCAGCAGCAGTGCTTCGGATGGGAGCATAATGGGAGCGGAATATACGTCCAAGTCTTCTTTCTTGTCGAAATCGGCAAGGCTAAAAGTAGCAAGAGAAAGAGCCAAAAAGAAATCAGCTTCAGCCAAAATCCCTGCTGCATCTACACAGACCAACTCCTGTACCAAGTCAGTACCAAGTCAGTTAATGAACGCATTGGGTTACAGAGATGACAGTCCATGTGGGATTTCAAACCATGTCTCTGCAGGCCATATTCAGCAGCAACTGTGGGAGTATAGTACGCCATTATCTTACACAGACATTTTATGCAAGGATTCTCGACAGCTTCAACAAATGGGTCTTTTGGGTACATCTTCCACCGCAGCGTCACAGCAATCTATGCAGTCTGCGATGCGGAGTTCTTATGAAATAGCAGACTCCGGGATTACATTTATTGATCCCCGGCAAAGAAATGCAGCTCCAATCCATTTCAATCTAATGCATCCCTATCCTCCTCAGCAGCAACAATCACAAGCAGTGCAAAAACATTTTGCGTCCACGCTTGTTCCCACATTTACCAACGATGTAAGTTTCTCAACGTGCAGTAGGGGACCCCTTCAGTCCAATTCATCATCGTGTATTACAAATGATCCTCCTCTTCAGACTCAGAAGAATGCCTATGCTGAAGCCTCTACAAAAGTGAACGTGCTTCCTTTTCATGCTTACGATGCTCGTTTACCAGAACGGTTCAGTTCCATTTTGGACGGAAATGCCAACTATGAAGCGAATCGCTAATGGGTATGAATTCCTCACCCTTTCCTTGCATGTGCGTTCGACAATAGTTAATCTGCCTGGGATTTTCTTGCTTATCTAATGCTGCTCGAATAAATTCTTTTTATGAATCGTTAGGGTAAGGAGAAGGATTGCAGTGACGGATCTTCTTCAGTAGCATGCATGTCGTTCTTATCAATGTGTGATGATTTTGTAAGGGATTGACTACTTTCTTCTACCGATGTGTTGTACTACTATATAATGCTCATCGATAATGTAATATGATATATATAAATGCCATGATTTGTTAGCATGATTGCCTGTACAGATTTCTTTCTACTGTTTTTGGTCGAACGTTGGTGTGTGATTCAAATATATATCCCCAACCATTTCCCCGCTATTTTGTTATCAGATTCCTTAGTTTCTTAAATTTAGGATTCAATGTACGTTTGGTTAAAGTTCAATGGCGAGGGAACATAACATACCATTAGGGAGTTACCTTTAGCAAACATTAAAAGCTTCCGCTTCCCTAAATCTAGCTGACGATTGTCTCCGATATATCATAGGATTTAGTTCCACATTACTACTGGCCTAGTTTAGCTACCATAGCTCTTTTTCTATAATCTGATGCGACCATTATTTCCATATTAAGCACGTACACAAAAATTTTCAGACTCGTCATCCTTTGCTAATCTGTTCGACGCCTTTTCTTCGTTAGCGAGTCTTTAGTTTTGAACGTATTCCGAAGGTGTTTTCCTCCTGCTAAAACCCATACAACTATAAAATGGATTTGGGCGCTTCGAGTACAAAACATACGTAACTCCGTTTGATCAGTCAGACGCGACGAGGAAGTGTAAACTCACGAAAATCCTATAGCCTGAAATTTTTGAAATTCTTATAATCTGCTAATGTCGTATATGCAACTTCTTGGGCTTTGCCTTATCTGTTTCGCAGTTTCCAACTTAGATTTTGTTTGGCTATTCGGACACATGATAGCAGATACTGAAAGAATGCGTTTAATCACAGCAGGATCTAACATAATAATTACAATGGCGATGGAACCCAGTACGTGGTAATTACGTCATTTTCAACCGTTATTAGAACATTCCATAAGCTGATTGGCTGATGGTTCATTAAGTGTCAAATCAAAGTATCTTACATTCCAGAAGCTAAACGTCATAATTTCTCTTATGGGTAAATTACACGGCTTTTTAATGGTAGGGTTACTCCAGACGCTACCACTTAATTCTTTAAGATTGAGAGCTGATGTTTCATCAGTGTCAAATCAATTCCGGCTAAGTATCTTTGAAAATTGTCTTCAAATCATGAATGCATTGGAAGAGTTTGAAGTGAAATCGAAATGAAATTGGCACCAACGTCTCTGGGAGACTCTAGAGTAGTTAGATCAGAATCTCATTTAGACGCCGAAATTATTTCCCACTAGAAGATCTTAGACCATAGGGTAGAGATGGTTGTGTGTAACTGTAAATTGTATTTATTAGATGATTTTTAAATTCCCTAGAGAATAAAATGGCCATTTGAAATGACCGTAGTGCCCATATTGAGGCAGTGTCATAAACTGTAACGATACGATTGTTTCCCTTCCTGTGATTATGCCGTATATTTTACGTCAATTTACGACAACAACATTGTCCACCCCGAGGCCCAAACAAATAGTATGTCCTATGTTCACTTTTCCATATATATGATCAGTTACAGTCTATTACCCTTAATTACCAATTCTCGCTTTCGTGGCTGAGATTGTGCGATTAAATCAGCTTAACCTTCTTAAAGAATTCAATTATTGGCAGGGTTGGCATGTTTCACACCAGACAGTTTTAATTAATGATTGAGATATTCGTGGAGTTCCATGCTATATATAAGTATCATGGATTCTATGTTCTAGTCATTAAGTAATTTTCTATTCTTCATGACTTTGCTATCTCCTTTGATAGGACTAATTGTAGAAGGAAATCAGCAAAGCAACTGCACCACATAGGGTATGGCAAACGGTCAATTCCTTTTGTTTGGAGTAAGTGTCGTGAAATTTTGAGTCCGTTTACTTTCGTGTCTGCAGATTCGGAGAATACTAAACACCTTTCCATGGATGTCTCAACCAACCTAGCTCCTTTTGTGGCTTTGAAATTTATTGGTATAGAGAAATTGAAATCGTAATATTATTAATATCTATAAATAACTTCGGAAAGGTTAATGGGACTGAAAATAAAGTCTAGTACAATAACCTATATCAATTTTTTCTTTGCTGCTATGAGAGATCGGACAGCCATTAGTCTGACGGTTTTTACTTATACTTTTACGCCCCGTTAGACTATATTATGCATGGAAATTGATGCAATTACAAGTTCATGGACATGAGACCTGAGATCACATAAACCTAAGTTGCATTGTTGAGAACCATTTAAGATGATACCAAATCTATTGGTTCCAAATAAGGAAAAAATAGTGGCTCCTTATGGTATTCCTTGGAGTTTTGAATTACGACCTTTTATGTTTTATTTATATTTTTAGTTTTACACTCTAGTTTCAAATTTGTCCCACCATGACGATCTTACATTTTCAAATTTTGTTGTACTTTGTATTCTTTATCATCCTTCAATTTTGTCCATTGTTATGGTTTACAGCAACACGTGATTTTAACGAGGTCATTCTGGAAGGCGTTTATAGGTGTTGTGAAAACTTCCTCCAATATAAATACGAACCAGATTTAAGGTTGTTGCACGTTATGCACACAAGGAATGAAACGAGGAAAATAAATACTTCGATTCAGAAATTGAAAGTTATAAATGGCTTGATCAAATGATAATTTTTCAAGCTCAGAGATAGAGATAAGAAACCTTGGCTAAGCGAATTAAATAGCATTTTACATCTACATGAATATGATAACGTGTGTCGCTACGTTCATAAAAAAATTCTTTTCCTTACCGCCTATAGTTTATGGAGGCTTGAAATCTTTAATGAACTTATAATTGTAAATTTTACTTAGTTCCATGTCAAAGAGGCATTGAAAACCTACAGAATAGGCATTGGTCAATTTGTTTATTAGATAACTAAATTTATTAGGTAAGAGTGCTAGTAATGTAAACCACCGTAAACCAACGATTGACACTTTGTTACGATTGATTTCTCCGCGATAAGATAATGGAACACTCAACACAAGTTTGATGAACACGTTGTTATATACGAAACAGTACAAACGAAAACGTTGGCCTGAAGAAAACGTGCAAACAATTTTATTTAAGGCCTTAAGTTAGTAATGAATAAAGATAAATGTTATTTTAATTTCAAATTTATTTTTTTTATTGAAAAGGTTGTAATTTAATTAGTAAAGATGATGGTTTATAGGTTATTCATTAAAATAATTTTTTTATAGATATTTAATATGGAAAGTCAATCAGATAATATCAGGATTATTTTTTAGATGATATTAAGGGATTACATTTTTTTAATTATAACTATTTAATTGAAAGAATACTCAGATTTATATGTACTCTTAATAACAATTATAATCTATTATATATAATCTAAACATGAACAAAGATGCTGATGTTTATATAATTTTAAATTTTATATAAAAAATAAATAAATAAACTTATTTTTATTTTATTATAAATATATTTAATTTTATTCCTAAAAAAGAGATCTAAATAAAAAAGCATAGGATTTTAAAAAAGAAAGAAAACAAAATCGTTTTAGAAACCATATTGGAGTGGAGAATTATTGCCTTAGAAGTTAGAAATTAGATTGTGGAGATTTTATAATATCTTAATTGCACTACTTAGAATGATTAACGAGGGAGTTATAAATTATTAAATATTGATGAGGGAGTTATAAATTATTTAAGCATTATACACAGTTATAGAGAGAAAATTATACCATAAAGTTTTTTGATATGTAAGCTCGGATGACCATAACCATTTTATTACCTATAAAAAAAACTCTTCAATATAGTTAAAAGATACTTTGAATTTTACAAGAAAAGATAGTTTGGAGTGTTATGCATGAAAATTTTAAGACTAAGCTATGAAAAGCATAGTGTCCATGGTTCTCTTTGAAAACCTAGAAGTCTAAGTTGGCATCTATATCTTCTAATAAGAGCATGATCTTATGGAGAGATTCACAATGTATGTTTGAAGTCTTAGAGGTTTAATTTGGTATCTATATTTTCTAATAAGAGCATGATCTTATGGAGAGATGCACAATGCATGCTAAAGGTATTGATCTATATCTTTGGAAAGAGGGAGTTGTTTTAATATATTATATTCTAATTGTAGTTTCACTCGAGTAGAAAAAGAGACGAATTGAAGATTTTTAGTTGTGACAATTGGGCATAGATTCTAGATGAGAAGCTTAAAAAAACTATAACTCAAAAAGTCATTGTTATATCTTTGAGGGCGGATTTAGTGAGTAATTTTTAGTCATATTATCTTTATGATCTACTTATTCATAGAAATGATGAGTTTAAATATTATCTATAGAAATGATGAGTTTTAAGTGAACTAACTTAGTTTAGTTTCAAATGAGTTATACTTGTGATGATGTATATACATATTCATTTGTAAATCAGACCATATTATTTTAGATGAAGTAGAAATGCTTGTTCAATATTAATGAGACTCCTAATATTGAAGGTACTTCTAATGCACCTAAATCTTTTGATGCGTAAGAAGATGAGAAGACTAATGTTAAAAAATTAAGGTTTCTCCACAAAATCTACTAATGCTAATGCTTATTTATTTTAGTAACAAAAATGTACATGAAAATGAGAAGACATGCTAGAAAATCAAGGTTTCTCCATAAAATTTACTAATACTAATGCTTATTTTTATTTAATGGCAAAGATAATAAAATCTTATGATCTAGTGATGTATAAAGATACTTACAACCAACATGTGAGATGTCAAAGGAGTATAACTCCATAATAAGGAGTGGTACATGGAAGTTAGTCCACTTCTTCAATAAAAAAATGTTGTTCAATGTAATTAGATTTACAAGATTAACAACATATTAGATGATCAAATAGAATGACATAAGACAAAATTAGTAGGCAAGTTATTCACTAAAGGATGACATCAATTGTAATTAAACATTTTCTTAGGTTAAAAAATGAAATTTATATTGAATGATTAAATAACATAAAATAAAATTAGTAGCTAAGGGTTACTCGTGAGTGAAGGTATTGATTATAATGAAATATTTTCTCTATTAATAAATGTTATGAAAACTATTTAAATTACATTTTCTTTAATTATGAGATTTTAATATGAGGTGAAAAATAGATATAAAGAGCACTTTTTGAAATTAGATACTTGAATGAGGAGATTTAAAAAGGTTAGTTAAAAGGATTGAAGTAAGCTCTCTTGGGATTGTTATGAAAAGATAAATCAATAGTTACTACAAATAAACTTACACATTACACTATGATGATAAAAATATTGGCCTTTTAGTATTGTATGTTATAGTATAGTATTGTATTGTATGAAGGTATTGTATTTTCAATTGGTATTTAAAGAATGATATATTAGTATAGTATAAGTACAAATTTTATCTTATTGAAATGTTTTATATCCAACCAAAAATCGTGTAAAAACCCTAAAATAATATTCTTCTACATGTAAATCCTACTTTGTATAAAAAATTTGTATGTAATCTTTTTTATATCTTAATATGTTATAAATTAAATATTTCTTTTATTTTCAGTATGTTATTTATATATATATATATATATATATATATATATATAATATGGAAGGAAAAAGTGCATCTTAAAGTATGTCAAGGGCATACATTGATTTTTGATGTACAATATTATTGTAATAGGAATATTTTTTTGATTGATTTCACAAACTCAACTTTTAATGATAGGAAATCCGCACTAAGTTACATTTGCATCCTTAATTATAATCGAATAGCATAATTTAAGCATGATATGATTTTTTATAACAATTTCTTCCTCTAAAATAAAATATTATGGAGACTTGAGTCATGATCATTCTTGATGAGTTGTGGTTTCCACCACATCAACCGTCTATAATTTTATACTATGATAATTTTTGAGTGCCATACAAATAGCATGTAATTTTGTGTTATACCAAAAAACCAAAGATATTGGGATTCACCAACATTGTATTCGAAAGTAAGTGTGTAATAGTTTTCAAATATCTAAAGTTCAGTCCCACCGATGAGCAATTAGCTAGAATTTTAAAAGATATATGGTACAAGTCAAGATCTTCGAAATCAAATCTATCTTTAAGGGTGCATGGAGGATTCATACAATCTTGTTTCATTTCTATATATATTTATGGGGGTGGGGTCACAAAGAAAATTTAAGGGAGGAAGATTTTGGATTGGAAGATAATTTAATATTTTAAAAATATATTAGTTTTTTTAATTAGTGAAAGTTTTAATTAAAAAAATATGTATGGTTTGTATGTTTTTTATTTGTATTTATTTTTATATTATAAGGTATTGTTATAAAGGGTTCTAGATGTAATACGAAATATCATTGAAATGGATACGATGAGAATATTCAAAAAATATATTTAATATATTTCTTTGGGTATGTGGATATATTTAGATGTATCCTTGGACATATTTAGACATTTCCACAAGCCCATATAAGTATCTTAGGTGTATTTGCTTAATATCCAAGCAGAATATATATATATATATATAACTTAATGAAAAGTCAAATATGGACTTCAAAATATAAATAAAAACAAATTAAAGTAGATAAAATCATAAAAGCATAGATCCATGGTATGTAATACATTTTGATCTAGGTTCATGGTTTTGGGAAGAATGGAAAAATAATTTCCCTCCATTCTTGGCTTTGTAGATGTTTTCACTCTGATTATTTTTTATTTTATGGACTATCAATAAGAAGGAAATCATTGCATATTCAAAACTACTTTTTACATATCCTGCAATCATTGCAGTCCAAGAGATCACATCTATTTGAGGTGTTTTGTGTATACCATGCAACCATTGCAATCCAAAGGATGACAAAGGTGTAATTTAAGCTATATGGTGAAACATGAGTAATATCCTCTACTAACTAAACTTAGAAAAAGTTGTCGAGTTACTGGTTTCCTTCTGGATCTCAACCTTTTAATGTAAAGGTAGAACTAACTAAACTTAAAAAAAGCTATCGAGTTACTAATTTCCTTCCAAATCTCAACCTTTTAAGTAGAGATAGATAAGGTACAGATGGTGTAGTTTGCTACAAAAGATATGATTTACATTATACTCTATTATTACATGATATAGATGGTGCAATTATGAGATATTATAGGTTCTCTACATACTAACTGGGCCTTGAACATTGATTCACAATGTTTTTAAAATAGATAAGATTCAAACCATGCCTTGGGTAATTTGTTGTCTTTATTTCTGTCCATATGTTATGAGATTTGCACTATATACTTATTATAAAATTAGTATAATATCAACCATTGAATATTATGATATTTGGCATTGAATTATGAGTATGTTTTATGGTTATATAACTTTTTTTTTCTTTATGTATAAATTATGTGGTTAATTTTACTTATATGGTTATATTTTTTATTTTATATATGTATTTTTATACGACCGTATCTAAAACGTATCCAAACCTTAAAAAACTCTGTATCCATGTATCCAATTTTCGTACCCATATTTGTACCTATATTTGTATTAGCAATATAATTATTTTTATTATAAATTTATAATATAAGTTATTTTTTAGCTTCTTTTCATTTAGAAGCTTATTATATACATATTTTTATACATTTTCTTTGAGAATTCTTGAAAAATAAAAATATAATATATTTTTTAAATTGTAAATCAAATTATTTAATTTAATGTTAAAATTGATTTTTTATATTCTCTCTCAATGATTAAATATTATTAAGATTTTTAATACAATATTGAAATAAGTTATGTGAACAATTACTCATCGCACTTAGTGTAGTTTCCTATAGTGTAATTTCTCTTATATGTTTGAGAAATTATTTCAACTGCATCTATGTTAGACATATGTTTGATAGAAAAATTTAATATTAGAGAAGGTTTCAGCTTATGGAGTTACAAGCTCACTACGATGCTAAAATAAAAAAGATCATAGGGCATCATATTAGGCATAAAGGTTATCCTTACAACTCATCCAAAATCAATAAAAAATTGTACTGACATGATGAAAAAATACTGGCATCAATTGTTTTGAATTTCAAAGATTAAATAATAGCAAAGTAAAAGAATCTAACATTGTGAAAGAAACATATGACCAATTGAAGTTCTTGTATGAGACAACTATGACCGCAAAATTGACCCTTTATTGAATACTTTTTTTTGATAATAAATAGATGAAGGAAAAAATTTGTTAACTCACATGAAGGAACTCTTGAATAAGCTAACCAATTTTAGGTCCAAGTTATAAGAAGAATTGCGTAAATTTTCGTATAGAGTTAGAAAGTATTCTTGACTCTTATGATTGTGGTCATCTATATCAGTAATCAAAATAATATGGGATACAAAACTAATATATTATTACAAGAGGAGATAACAAAATCAATATGAAACAAAAGACAAGGAACAAGTCGTTTTCCTTACAAACATACAAAAGAAATCAAAATTTTCAAAGGAAAAGGAAACGTTTAAGTAGGATCATACACCTATATCAAATGAAAGGAAATGATACTTGGTTTGATGCGAAGACATGGCATCATAGATTGGGCTATTTAATTTTTCAAAGCATGCTATAGACAAGAAAGGAAATGATACTTGTTTGATGCGAAGACATGGCATCATAAATTGGGCTATTTAATTTTTCAAAGCATGTTATAGACAAGTAGATCCGAAGTTGTTATTGGGTTCAAATTGGATAAAGATGCAAAGTTAAATCCATGTGAAGTGTGTACCCTTAGAAAAATGATGACTTAGATTCCATTTCATAAAGTATAACATAGAGCCATACGAATTATGGACTTTGTGCATTTTGACACAAATGGTCCAATGTCCATTAGTTTCATTAGAGGTGTAATGTTTTTTATAACCTTTATTGATGATTGGTGTAGGAATATTGTTTGTGTTTTGAATCGTAAATCATTTCAAAAATATTATTTTTAGAATTATGATAAGGTTATTAAAATATAATGGTTTGGAGGATAAAATTTCTTTGAAGTGATAGTGTAGGGAGATATATTTTATTAAAGTTCAAATAATATTGTGAAGAATATGAAATTTTCATTTAATTTATAGTTTTATATATTCCTTAACAAAATAGTGTGGTTGAGAGAATGAATCATACATAAGCTCGGATAATGTTAGGAAAATGATTGAAGATAGAAAATGATTGGTCATAATTTTTTGTATATATTTTTAAAAAGAAAAGGAAGAGATTAGATTCAAGGGGTAGCCCTGCTATTTTTATTCGCTGTAGTCAAGAATCAAGGGCATAGGTTTTATGATTTGATTTTTGAGCAAGTGTTTGATAGTAAAAATGTGAAATGTATTGAAGATTCATCTCTGAAACAATAAGAATCCAAGAAAAGTGAATAAAATAGATGTATTTTAGAAATAAGAATGAATATTTTTAATAAATCATTTTTTGAAGATAATGATAAGCTAGTATATTTAAAGATGGATGATGAATTTCTTATTTATATGGAGGAATCTCAAATAGAAATAAAGGACGAACCTCAAATTTAAGTTGAGGAGTCTCAACCTTTTACAAGTCTTAAAATTCTTCTACCACATATTGATGATGAATTTCCTATTCATATGGAAGAGAAATCTCAAATAAAAATAAAGAAGTAACCTCAAGTTTAAGTTGAGGAGCCTCAACCTTTTATAAGTTCTAGAATTCTTCCATCACATATTAGAAAGCCTTCAAAGAAGTTAATTAAAAATATTCAAAATTCATTTGCTTTGCCTTTATGTTATACAATTTTGAAGAGCCAAAATGTGTTAAGAGGGTCTTTATTTTTCAAATTCAAATAAATGGGAAGTAGTGAAGTAGTGAATGATGGATATGAGGCCATGGTAAAACAAGCAAAAGCTCAAAACAGATGTTAGAATTGACAAGTTTAAAGGTTGTCTTATAGCATGTAGTTTTCCTTATTTAATTAAAGGTATTGATGATTTCTAAACACATTTGAACTTTGTATTAAAGATGACTTCTATAATAGTGTTACTTTTCATTACAATAGATTTACATTTGGAAGCACGTCAACTAAATGACACGGCCAAAAGAAATATTGTAGGAGCTAAAAACAAAATATGCAAACTAAAAAATATTTGAATGTTCTTAAGCAATCACTCTAGCATGATATAAGAGGATAGATCAACATATTCTTGTAAATGGATTCAAAATTGATACATTTAATAATAAAATTAGTGTTAAGTAGGAAAATATATTGTTTATTATTCTAGCTTCATATGTAGATGATATGTTTTTAATGGGCAAGAATTTAGAAATTTTTTAACATAAATTAATGTTACGTTGTGTGTTTAATCTGAAATGATAGATCATGGAGATCATTACTATCTTAAAATTGCAATAATCCATGAAAGGAAAACAAAAAAATTGCATAAGTCAGATGAATTTTTTTGAAGATGTTTTGAAGTGATTTAATATGGGTGAATGTAATCTAATAATGACTTCAATAGATTCAAATTTGAAGTTTTCTATAAATGTATATTCTAAATTTAAACCAAAAATAAATATAGATATGAAATAAGTTCCAAATAAAGGTGAACTAGTTCAGTTAACATGATATTATAATTCAGATTGGAGAGTCGATTTTGAGAAAAGAAAATCGATTATAAAATATTATCTTATGTTTAGTAGTGATGTTTTATTAGATTAAAAAAAAAATCTGATATTTCTCTTTCTAGCATTGAAGCATAGTATATAGAAGCATTTTATATAATAAAGGAGGCTAAATAGTTGGAAAAGTTAGTGAAGTATATGGGTTTAACACAAAGTAGACTTATTAAATTATATTATAATAATTAAAGTTTTATTCAAATTTGTAAAGATATAATATTTTATAGAAAGATTAAGTATGATGATATGATATTATTTTATTTAAGATTAAATATAAAGTAACAAAATTATAATTAGAGATAGAATGGTTGTAAATATTTTTGTTAAACCATATTTCCAAATAAAATTTGAAAATCACATATTTCAATTACAAATTTTATTATGAACAATATTAAGAAAACAATGTATATATTTTTTTAATAAATAGTAGTGTTCAAATATTCTAAATTTTTCCTTATTTTTTTAATATATAACAATAAATTTTTTGAAAAATTTATATAATTTATAAATTAATAATTATAAAAAATGACTACATTTTTTATATCAAAAAATATATATATAAAACTTAAAAATAACATAAACTAATTTCAATTTTATTTTTATTTTAATTTTTTATAAAATAAATTATTTAAACATTTTGTATTTATTAATTTTATATATATAACTCTTTCAAAAATTTATATAATACTAATAATATCGTAATTATTTTTTAATAGAATATAATTTATTATTATTATACATATTTTCTCTTCACCGATTTTGAAAAGCAACATACTTGTGTGATTTAATATTCTTGGGATTTTTAACAAACGGACTTGTTCAGTGTATGAGACTCGCTATTAAGTCATCATGTGATATTGTCAATGAGTTAGCAAGCCCAAGGTAATGATTATGCTCTCTAAACACGCGCACACTTCCTTCGAAGACACCTAACCTTCCAAGTCATTGTGTTTGACGTAGAAGTGAAATTTCTAATGACATTGACATGGAATGGGAATATAGCCAGCATAAACCCAAGAAAAACTTCCCTGAGGTTGGGTGTGGTATCAACGATCTAGTTTATGAGGGGTTTATTTATTTTGATGCACCTAAATACTAACCCGCATTGAGAGCGGTTAATTTATTTTTTATTATTTTTATTTTGTTACAGTGCATTTAATCTTTTTTTTAAAGAGGCACCATCACTATTGATTCAATATTTTTATAACAATATTAGAATTCGTAGGAGTAGCATCAACATCATTCGTCAATACATATATTTGCACTTATTAATTATAAATTTTTAGGAGATAATAGAAATCATCTGTTTTTTTTGGGAAATAATATCAGCTCACAATGTTTATTAAGTTAGATATGAATAAATTTTATGATAAGATAAAATTGAAATTTTTATTAATTTTAAAAACAAAAAATCAATTCTTTTGATACAAATTGTTATTTAATTGTACTTTTGCTTTTTTTGTGTGTTAGTCAATGAAGTTCTAATAGGTTTCTTCCAAGTTTCAAGAAGTATTAGATAGAGTAATCCCATGTCGCTTTTTCTGTTTTAATCATTATAGTTGAATCGCTAAGAAAAGCGTTGTGTAGAGCAGAATATATTGACAAAATTAAAGGTGTAGACATAACTAAAGGTATTTCTTTCTCCAATGATCAGTTTATCAATGATATAATTTTGTTCACTTTAGCAAAAGTGATTTTTAAAAGAACTGTTGATTTTTATGAAATAACTAATACTGATATCTTCAAAAGAATTGTTGATTTTTACAAAATTACTTCTATTCAAAGCATCAACTCTATTAAATTTGTTATTTTCATTGTCAACATTCTTATTAGTAAACAATCATGGATTGTGAGGATCATTGGTTTTTGTATTGGTTCTCTTCCTAGTAAGTATCTTTGAGTTCCATTTTTTACTAGTAGAGTTAAGAATTTCTTTTGGGAGAATGTAATCTCAAATTTTCAATGTAGATAGTTACGTGGAATGGTAAATGGCTTTCTTGGACTGGTAGAATACATTTTATCCAAGCTGTCCAACAAGCTATACCAATTGATATGACGCTAATCATGTAGGCTCTAAATTGTGTTAAAAATAGATCGACCTATATCTTTAAAAACTTCATCTAGAATAAAATATAAAATTAAAAGATGATTTTCCTTATGAAATGGGGAAAGTGTATGATCCAAAGTTCAAAGTCGGCCCTGATATTCAGAGCTTGTTCCAAATGAATTGTTCATTCGGGACAAAGCTTCTTTGAATAGATTTTAGCTAAGAGAGAACAATTTATGGAGTAAGATTTTAAGGAAAACATACATACTATTTATCAAAATATTATGATAATTTATTCAAAATAGTGGTTAATGATTTTTTTATGTATGGTATTTATTGTGTAATATAATTTTTTTTATTACATATTCTCGTTATTAGGAAATCAAAAATGGATTTAAGCCTCTCAATTTTTGAGGGATGATAAGACTCTGGTGGATTCTTTGTATCTTCATCCTATTTTTGGGAACTCTGGGCCTTTCTTCTCTAATTCTTGTAGTTATAAGGTAAAAAATTATTGGATTTGAACCTACTTAAAGGTGCAGTTTGGAGAGACATTAAAAAGATTCAAAGATCACGAGGTCAAATTTTAACTCTACTCACCTTAATTTTCTTCATAATTTTATTTAATCCCATTTAATTAATAATTTTTTTAGATAATGACAAGCTTAATTAAAATGGTCATCCCATGAAAAGTGTTTTTGCTAAAATTGCTTATTTAAAGTTGCTTGATGATTGGGAGGATCCCATCTAGCCTCAAAAAAATGTTTGGAATACGATTAACATCCCTACGTAAAAAAAGCTCACTTGGACATATTCCAACAAATCAGGTTTGCAGGGCATTCTAGGAATGTGCCGAGTAAGTCCCACTCAAAACCACATGAACATATCTTTCTTCATTGACCTTTCTATTAGACACTGTTGATTTAGTTCTTCAACATGATGTGACAAAATTGGGTATGTGCTAGAGATTTGCGGGCTTTGCTTAATAGCTAGGAAGAAGTCAAAGGTGATCAAGTGGGAAATTTTTAAAGATTGGTACCTTTTCATGATCATTTAAAATGTTTAAAAATAAATAAATAATAAGTTTTTTTAAAGGTATTTTAAAAATTTTGATAACATATTTTTATTGAACTTTTGATTTTTTTGTCAAATAATTTTTAGTGAAAAAAATCTTCCTCCAAAAAATAAAATTATAAGAGTGGATAGACATGTCATATTGAAATGAGCTTTTCTTCAAAACTAAGTTATGGAGAATTTGGATCTGAAGAATAAATAAATTGAAGTTAAGATGATATTCCTAATTAATCGTAATATCAAATGAATTTTGATGACACCTAGAAAGATGACTTTGGGATTTTATGAGAGGGAGTTATTTTAAAAAATTATTTTAAAGATGTAATTCTAATCTTTTCAATAAATATCCTTTCCATGACTAATATTGTGGTAGAAGTTTGGGTTTTGATATTTGCTAGATATTTATAAAGTTTGTTTAATAGGTAGAAAGAAGTGAAAAATAATAAAGTGAAGAATTTTTGGAGATTGACATTTTCTGTGATCATTTAAAATATTTAAAAAGAAAAAAATAATAAAACATTTATAAATTCTAAAAATTCGGAGGAAAAAATTTTAATAAAATTTTAAATTCTTTATTAAAAAATTTCTGAAAATTTTATTTTTTCTTAAATAAAAACAAAATCACAAAAATGAATAAACATGCTATTGAAGTAGGGTCTTGTAAAAAAAAAGCTATCGGAAACCTAGGTCTGAAAAATAAATAAATAGAAGCTAAGTTGATAACCCCACTTAATTATAATTTTAAACAGAATTTTGCTGTCACCTAAAAAAAACAACTTTAGGATTTTAGGAGGCGGCATGTTAAGAAATTATTGGGGAAATGTGGTTATTGTCTTCTCAATAAATATTCCCTTTATGACCAATAATGTGGCCGATGTTTGGCAATATTTCACAGGTGGAGGTGGAAGGCAACTCTAATTATTATCAATGATAATAAAAAAGGTATTATAAGTTGAAACTTTGTAATTCGGTCGATGAAGTCTGGAGGCTCTTAATTCACTTCGAATTTCTCACTCTCCACCATTGCTCGAGGGTAATTAATGGTCTTGTTGATTTGCTTGCCAATTTCAGTTTCTAATTTCGTAAGGGATGATGATTTATAGATCTCCTCCCTCCCTAGCACTTGGGATGGCCTCACTAATCTCATTTTATTTGATAATAATAATTGGTAATTTCTTAACTTTTTATTCTTCCTCTTTGTTGATGACGGTGACGATTGGGGCATGGTTTCAAATCTTAGTCGCTTGCCGGTTTATGATTTTGGTAGCCACAAGTAATGATTGTTTCGTAGTTAATTTGTATGAAATCATCTCCATAATGATGCTTATGGCATTTATAACCCATGAATACTGTGGGTGATGTGTAATTTCCCTTAATTCCTGTCTACCTTCTTGCTTTCATCTCTTTGATCTTTGTTCTTCACTTTGCAATGGTGAGGGGTGCTGGTGGAAGGGAGAAGGGAAAGAAGATAGAGACTAACAAAGGGAAGTGTAATTGCAAGCTGGGGATGGGGCATCCCCGGGACACCCATTTCGTGGGTCCAGTGAATGATTGTGATGCAAGAAGAGATTAATCCCTCGTCCTTGAAGAATATGTTTGAGTTGATTGTATACATGATCAATACATGATAGTTTATTTTTAGACTGCCATTCGTATGTTCAACGCATGATAGTTCTTATTTTTAACTGTTATTTACACTCCATGCATTTAGATGCATGAGATTTATTGTGGGCAGTCTATTTTTTTAACTGTTTGTTAAACTCTTTTATTTTCAGCGCTCCTTGTTAAATAGACAGATTATGAACAATGTTTGACATGGAATAAAAATCAAGTCTTTTCTTTTGAGTCTATTTTTTTTGAGTTCATATATTATTTTCTTGAGCAGCTGCTTTTTTTATTTTATCTGTATTATTTCTAATAGCTCTTGGCATAGTGTTAGAGTTTATTTTATTTCGTTTCAATTGGTATCAGAGCCAAGTTGTAGAATTTTAATTGTGCAGGTAGCAATTTTAACTTATTAGTTATCTCCAAAATGGCAAATAACAACAACTTTCCATTCTAGCTTCTGTTGTTTATTGGAGACAACTATGATTATTAGAGTATTAAGATGAAGACCCTACTATTATCCCAAGATCTTTGGAAATTAGTGGAAGTGGAATACACAGAGCCCATAGATCATAATGCTCTAAATGCTTTGACAACAAACCAACAAACTAAGTTTAAAGAAGACAAAAAGGACAATCGAGCACTATTTGCTATCCAATCCGCATTGGATATTTCAATTTCCCCCATATTGCTGGTATGACAAAATCGAAGGATGCATGAGAGACTTTGCAAATTGCATACCAAGTTTTTGACAAAGTTAGATTGGTAAGAATTCAAGCCTTAAGAAGAGATTTTGAAAATTTAAGAATGAAAGAAGTTGACTTTATTCAATATTTTATTACTAGGACTCAAGGTGTTGTGAATCAATTTGAACACAAGGAGACGCAATTATAGAACAAAAAATTGTAGAGAAGATATTGAGATCTCTTCTTCCTAAATATGATCTGGTGGCAATCGCCATTGAAGAAAGAAAAAATCTCACCACCTTCAAAGTGGTAGAGTTGGTTGGTTCCTTACAATCTCATGAGGAGCATATGCAACGTTGTACGAAGAGTTTAGTGCAAGCTTTCCAGTCTACAGTGAAGGTTGAAGACAAATCAACAACTCCTTTTTCTGAAACAAATAAATCTCAAGGGGAGCCTTCCAATAATAGAGGATGTGGTAGAGGAAGAGGAAGAAACAATGATCGAAGAAGTGGAAGAGCCAAAAGTTTTGTTGATCGGAGAAGCATCCAGTGCAAATATTATGAACGTTATGGACACTATGGATCTGAATGTAGAAAGAAGAAATCTGACTTGAACAAGTCAAGAGCCAACTATACTGAAGAGTCTTTTGAAGATCTCAAGCACTCCACCTTCACATGCAATTTGGTGAAAGAAAATCAAAAAGATGTGTGGTTCTTGGATAGTGGCTGTTCTAATCATATGATAGGTAAATCTGATAACTTTGTCAAATTAGATGTATTTGTAAAAAGTGAAGTAGAATGTGGTGATGATAAAGAGGTTGATGTGATGGAAAAGGTACCCTTGTTATAAAAACTAAGCAAAGAGAAACTACTTACATTCATGATATTTTGCATGTGCCCAAATTACAGCATAACCTTTTAAGTATTAGGCAACTTGTAGCAAAAAATTATAAAATTGTGTTTGAAAACAACTATTGCAAAATATTTGATAAATCAACTAATTATCATCTTGTAGCAAAGGTTCCTATGACAGAGAATAGATTATTTCCTCTCACATTGAAATCAACTACTATGCATGCCCTCCAAGCAACCACAAATGATTCATGGTTATGGCATCAATGTTGTGGTCATATGAATTTTCAAGGATTAAATTTACTTCACAAGAATAATATGGTGAGAGGACTTACAACAATTCAGGCAAAAGAAGTTTGTTCAGGGTGTGCACTTGGCAAGCAACATTGAGATAGGTTTTTGGTGAACAAATCTTGGAGGGCAAAATCTCTTCTAGAGCTTGTGCATACTGACATTTATGGTGTTATGTAAGAGGAGTCTTTTGGTAAGAATCTTTATTTTTTGACATTCATTGATGATTTTTCTCGTGACACTTTAATTTATTTTCTTAAGCAAAAATTCAAAGCTTTTGAATGCTTCAAAAATTTTAAAGTTGTTTCTAAAAAATAAAGTGGGTATTATCTTAAAATACTCAGAATAGATAGAGGGGTGAATCACTTCCACAGAGTTTTCTAATTTTTGTAATAAAAGTGGCATCAAGAGACAACTTTCTATAGCCTATACCCCCCAACAAAATGGTATTGCAGAAATAAAGAACCATACCATTATAGACATGGCACGAAGTATGTAGTAGTAAAAAAACTTCCAAATTATTATTGGGGAGAAGCAGTGGCAACAACAATATACATCTTGAATTGAAGCCCCACAAAATTAGTTCACAACATCACTCCAAAGGAAGCTTGGAGTGGTCACAAGCCTTCAGTGGCTCATCTTTGTATATTTGGTTGTCTTGCATATGTTTATATTCTAGTTCAAAAGCAAAAGAAGTTAGATGCAAAATCCCAACGTTGTATCTTTTTGGGATATTCTAATGCAACTAAAGCATACATATTCTATAATCTTGACATAAAGAAATGGATTATTAGTCAAGATGTGGTTTTGGATGAAGGGGGAGAATGGCAATGGCAAAAAGGTACACAACAAAAAACACCACTAGTAATAATGGACATAGAAGTTGGAAGTATTCCTCCTCTCCCCACAAGCTCAAGTGGAATTTTAAGCCCCAATAGTAGCTCAGGTTTGAGCTCTCCAAGCTTAAGTTCGATAGGTTCATCTACTAGCACACCTTTAGGTGATAGTTCAAGTCTAGCATCAAGTCCAAGCTCTTCAAAAAAGGTACAAAGTTTAAATGAAATTTATCAGAGGAGTAATGTGAATCCAATTGCTAATTTTACTTTGCTTAGTAAAATTCAAGTTGAACCCTCTGTATATGAAGCAGTAAAATAAATGGTGTGGATTGATGCTATGAATGATGAGATTCAATCAATTGATAAAAATAATACATGGAAATTAGTGCAACTTTTAAAAGATAAGTAGGTGATCGGTGTCAAATGGATTTTTAAGGTGAAATACCATGCTGATGGTTCTGTGAAAAGACACAAGGCAAGATTAGTTGCCAAGGGATTTGCACAAACGTCTAGAGTAGATTATTCAAAAACTTTCACTCCAGTTGCAAGACTTGATACAATCAAGATTTTATTGGCTATCTCTGCACAAGTGGCTAGTATATTAGATAGATGTAAAATTAGCCTTCCTTAATGGTTATATAGATGAGGAAGTCTATGTGGAACAACCCATGGGCTATGAAATACTAGATAAAGAACAGTTGGTTTACAAGTTGAAAAAAGCTCTCTATGGATTGAAGCAATCTCCTTGTGCTTGGCATGTAAGGATTGATAGTTATTTCTTGAAGAAGGGATTTATCAGAAGCCATTTAGAGCCAACCATATATGTCCAATGTATTGGTAATGATATTCTCATTGCTTGTCTCTATGTTGATCTTATTTATATAGGTAACAATAAAGCTCTCATGGAAAAGTTTTAGGCAAAAATGAAATGTTAGATCTGGGACTCATGCATTATTTTCTCAGTGTGGAAGTGAAACAACAAACAACAATTATTTTCATTTGTCAAAAAAAGTATGTAGCTGATTTATTGAAAAGATTTAGAATAATGACATGCACAACAGTTGCAACTCTTGTATCCCTTGGTGAGAAATTAACCAAGGAAAATACAAGTTCCAAAGTGGATGCTACTTTGTATAGAAGTTTGGTTGGGAGCCTCATGTACCTCACTACAACAAGACCTGATATTATGTATGTTGTGAGTCTCATCTCTTGATTCATGTAGGATTTGCATGAGTCTCATTGGCATGCCACAAAAAGAATCCTATGGCATGTGAGTGGTACACAAAATTTTGGCATTCATTATTATTCCACTAAAAAAGTTAAGCTAGTTGGCTATACAGATTCTAATTGGGTTGGTTTAGTTGATGATAGAAAATATACATCTGGTTATGTATTCTCACTTGGTTCTAGAGTTGTATCTTGGAGTAGTAAAAATCAAGCAACAATGGTTCTCTCTTTAGTAGAATCATTTTGGTAAAATTCTTGCAAGACTTGTCAAGCATTGTTGACTTAACAAGTATTGCCTACTTGATAAGCATTACAAGACTTGTAAGGCAATGTAGGACCTATCAAGCATCACTTTATGTTGAAGCATCACAAGACTTGTCAAGCCTCACTTAATAATGAAGCATCACAAAACTTGTCAAGTATAACTTAATGATGAAGAACCACAAGACTTGACAAACATCATAAGATTTGATAACATCATAGGGCTTGACAAGCATGTTAGTGAAGCATCCTTGAAAACAATGTTATTGAAGCATCTTGACAAAGCTTTATAGATAAGAAAAAGATTTGACAAGAAAAAGTTATAATTAATGTAACCGATGTGATGGCTAAAAAGACAAAAATTGAAGATAATGTCATTTAAGTTTTAATGTCATTTTAAATGAATTTTGATAGGATAGTTTAATGGGTTTTGTTGATGTCACCTTTATTGGGATGTGAGAGTTTAGGATTTGATTATTAAAAAAAAGTCAGTTGGGTCTGATTTGACTTTATTCACAGTCTATTTACCTTAATTCCCAATTGATCGAAAAATGCCTTTTTTAGATTGAATGGGAGAATTTGGGTTGGGATGAGGTTATTTAGTTTTTTGATGTCACCCGTATAAATATGGAAAGTATGGTCCTTGGATTTGACAAGTCTGGTGGAAAATTCATACCATGTGAAATCCTTTTCCTATACAATGATGGGTATTATGCTAAGGAAAATTTGTGTGATTTTAGCATTAATGACATGATTGAATGGTGTTTTTAAATGTTTAGGTGTCCCATTATTTATTGAATATTGTAGATATCAATTCGAATTGATAATTATTTGTTTGAAGCTCATACTTAATCACTTATTTGGTTTGAATTTTCTCTTGGTTAATGGCTGCTCAAAATTTGGTTCCACTCTTTTTTTAAGACCTAAAAAAGAAGATATGATTTTATAGGGTCATATCTCCAAGAATAGATTGACAGTAATATTTAATCTCTATAATACCAAGGTAAAAGCCACCATCAAACTTGTTATGGGTGCATAATACTAGAAGCTAAACGTCTGCAACATGGTTAATTCAAAAGTGGCATCAATGTTTGTTTACAATCTCTTATCTATCCTCCATGACAAAGGTTTGTCAAGAAACTTGGCAGAAATTTTCATAAAAGGAAAACTATAGAGTTGGTCTACATTGTGCATTGGGTTATTTTGTCTTCCACTCTTCTAATTTTTAAGTATGGATAATGGGGATGTTATTCCATTGTTAGTATTCAAAGCTCTTATCATGCGATGTTTTTCCATTGTCGGATAAGCAGTGTGAGCTTAGAAAAGCATCACATGATGGAATATCATCATTGGGTTAGAAAAGTATCACATTGATAGAAAAGCATCATAATTTAAAAAATCATCACATGATGGAATAGCATAACAAGGATAGAAAAGCTTCACAGGGATGAAAAAGCATCGCAACTTGGAAAAACATCTCTATTTAATAAAAGCTAATTAATATATATGGTTTTAGAAATGATCACAAACTTGCTTTATATTGAATCCATAATTTTACTTGTAAGCTATAAACTACAATGTTAGAAGAGTTTTGAATTAGATTAATAGATTTCATTATTTTCATCTATTGGTGCTTTGATTTTTTGTATGTTGAATCACCTATTTATTGGATCTTTTTATACTCGTTGAGTTGTTAAACAATTTGACAAATACACAACTCACCAAGATGATAAACAATACTGGTGCTTTGATTTTTTGTATGTTGAATCACCTATTTATTGGATCTTTTTATACTCGTTGAGTTGTTAAACAATTTGACAAATACACAACTCACCAAGATGATAAACAATACTTAATTTCAAGTGTATATATTTAATATTTTTGGGTTGGGTATAATTGGTGAATTTAATTACAATTCAAATTTTCCTTACAATTTTGGCGATTGTGATCTTAGGGACCATCAAAAGTGTGGTGATCCAAACATTGTTTAAAATCTTAGACCATTGATTTCTTAATGATCCAAAAATAAAACCCAATTAAAACTATAAATAGTTTAGTTATTTAAGTAAGAAATAATAATATATATAAGTTTTTTAGAAAAACTATTTTATAGCTTGACATTACCTACATAATGAATCTCGAGTTTGAAAATCTCCTATATTTTCTTAACTATGAATATTTGACATTATTTTTTTCTTGATTTTCCAATAGAACCATGACTTCCTTTAAGGTCATCAACCCTCACACTATTTCGATCCAAGTGTACATAATCATAATCTTCCCATAATCAAACTTGATTAGCATACTATCCTATTTGTAATCAAGCATACGTAGCTTATTATGCCATTATAAGAACCTTTAGCAATTATTGTGATCCAAAGGTAGTTTAAAACAAAATAATAACATAATAATTAAAAAGTAGTAGATCAACCTTTTCATCAAAATTGAAAATTATTTAATGCATCAAAAAGATTAGAATTTTGATTGGCACTCCCAAACAACCTAAGGTAGGTATGTGAACCTTGAAGAATAACCAACAATGCCTTAAATAAATATATAACTTCATTGAAGTAAAGAGAAGAGGTCTCACAAAAATTTAAGTTGTTGTTTATAGTTGGGGTCAAGGGAAACTATTTATAGTCAGCACTCCTTGACGTCAATTAGACATATGTGGGAGAAGGGGTTACAATCAAAGGGGAGGTGGGCCTTTAGGCACTCGTGTTGACATTAGGAAGACGATAATAAAAGGCCTTGTTCTCCTTAACTTCTTTTATTTGTTCGAGTTCCTCTTCTATTTGAAAAGTGAAATATCTTCTCCCTCAATGTCTGTATAACATGATGAAAGGACTTAAAAATCTGTAATAAGTAAAATTAATTATATAGAAAAATTAATTATATCACTTCCAAAGGCCCATGAATTATAAAATTAAAAAATATAGAAAAATATTAACTTTTTTGGAAACAAAAATTGTGCGTTAACAAATTTCATGTCAAGACATATCTTCTCAAGTTCATTTGGGAATGCTTGTCACGTTTCACAAGTTCCATGAAAAAATACTTCATTTTCTACTTACTGAAAATAAGTATAAAAGAATTGTCATTTATATGTAAAAAATGAAATGTTAGAGATTCATATATGTTCTTTATGATTGCTACCTTATTATAAAATGTTCTTGTTTTCAATAAATTTTTTTAATTCACAATGCATTATAAATTTTGTTTATCGGGATCAGATTCTTTATTTTAGTTCTTTCATCCATATTATTAAGTTTTTACTATTTAGTGTGCTTTCTACCAGATTTACAAGCAAAATGAATAATGGTGTTGAAATAGTATGTTTTACTATTTAGTGTGCTTTCTACCAAATTTACGAGTAAAATGAATAATGGTGTTGAAATAGTATGTTTCATATTTGTATGTCACATCAAATAAGGATAGACTGTTGAAAGCACAATCATGACACCTGTGACCTTTAGCTCATCTTCCTTATTGGTTCAAAAGATCTCAATTAAAAAATAATGAACATGAGACCCTTTCAAATTATTGTTTGGCAAAGCCCTTGGGAAGTAGAGGGAGATGACTTTGGAACAAAACACCAATGTTTCTTATATAAATTATGCCTACAACATCCACCTTTTTATCAAACAAACCCTTTAGATCCTGACACATATTAAGGTTCAAATAAATTCTTACAACCCTTTGTTTGAGGGAAAAATTGACATAGACAAAGTAGGAAATTGGATCATCTAATCATCACAACATTTCTTTACAATTAATTTTTTATGATTAATAAAAACTAACATTTGTATTTTAAAATTTGTTTTCCATGACAACAAATGGTGGGAATCATATTATCTTCAAAACAACATAGAAGAGGATGAAGATGTGTTAAAATATGACTAGAAGGATGCTTTTGTCAAAATATGGATACGTTTTTTAGAAGACATTAGAGGTGCATTCTACCATTTGAAGAATTTTGATGACCAGTATAAAAAGTTGCAACAATTATACTAGGTCAAGAATAAATATTGCAAGAATTTTTTTTCCTCTAGAAAAACTCATAATTTCATATTAATAAAAGTAACAAATTACATCTTGCATATGCTCAACAACATTCCAAAAAAAAAGGAACAAAAAAAAGAGAGAACCTCCCAATAAAAATCACCCCAAAGGTGATTGCAAGATTATATGAATACATTTCAATATACATTATTAGAAAATAATTCTATTTGTATTTGAGAAAGGCACATAGATAAATACACTAGCAATTTATAGGTATACATCTCAATGTGGGCAACGATAGCAAAAGAAACCTAAATTTTTAGGATGATACCTCACCATTAACCTTATACAATTAACTGGGTAAACTAGAGTAAATATATACATGTTATACAAAATTTTCACCTCTCATAAATAATTAAATCATTTTGGGATTAAGTGTTCCCTTACATAACACCCCTAGAAGTGTGTGGTGTTGTGTTTGGTCAACCTTTTTTATGGGAATGACATGGTGTCTGCCAATCCATATCTCATACTATTATCACCATCTTTATAGATTAGTCCTACAGGATTCTAGAGATAGGAACTTCGTAATAAACTTCTTTATCATTATGAAGTTCATAATTTTTTTTAATTTAACATTAAGATATAGATTTTATTTTTGCATCCCAAAATGAACACTTGTTCAGGTCATGGAAGAAAATTGATAACTTCGGCAAGAGAACCTTAGTCTTATTGTGAAGCATAGTTATTTCCAACACCTTGATTATCCATTGAATTCATTTGAATGTTTTGAAAAACATACCAAAGGAATTGGTTTCAAATTATTAAAACAAATGGGATACATCGATCAAGTCTTATAAAAATAGGTGAAGGAATTTGAAAACCTTTTGAGGAATAAATGGGCCCAATAATTTTTTGTTTCATGTACACCTAAAATATTTTTAATTCACCACACAAGTACATGTTTGTTTGTTGGCATTCTACTAAAAAATATCCACCTAAATAATAAAATTGAATTTTGGATGGATCATCTCATATAATTGTAAGAGAAACACTTCAATACTGAAAAGTTCTTATGTTAATTAAAAATCAGAATTAGAACCCATGAGGTCCAAATCTTCCCAAGGAGGCATGATTAATCTACGGGTATGTTGAGATTTTTTATTTTGAAAAAACCCTTAAAACTAGCAAGTCACCTTTCTAAAGATGTAACTCCTCCATTGTTAATCAAAAGTAGAAACCATTTAATATATTGAAAAACCTCTCTAAAAAGCCAAAATTTACAAAATACTAAAAACTATAAAATTCCAAAAAGAACAACATTTTTTTTCAATTTTTATGAGTTTCTCTTGATAATAGATCCTCTCAAGTTGTTGAGGTAACACTTTTCACATAGATTTTTTAATTATAAAGTGAATTAATTCATGTTATATTTTAAAACTCTTTATTTCTTGCTAAAAAAGATACAAAGGATTGTCATCAAAATATAAAATGGAGAATGTTGTAGCTTTACATCTTTTCTTTGAAGATTCTTGCCTTCTTCTAAATTATTCTCATTCTAAATAAAGCTTCTATTTGTATTGTAATATTTATCATGTTTATTGGGTTAGTTGAACCTTTGTTTCAGTTTGTTACTTTCATAACATAATAAGTTTCTTTAATTTAAAGTGTTTTCTACTAGATTGATAATTAAATATAAATCATATTGTACATTATGAAACATTTATTTTGAAGCTCCTTAATTTTTATGCATTTAGTAACTTCACAATGCATCATTATAAATATAATTTTTTAAAACAACTGCAGCTTTAAAAGTTGAATCAATCTTAATGACCAATCTTTCATGAATTCTAATTTATAGCAACTCTTTAAACTTCATCATCAAGACTTACACTAAGTGATTGAGACTTCTTGAGTAGCCACCCATTCTAATACTTTTCATGCCAAATATGCTTAACCTTGAATTTCACCCACAATCAAATCCTTGATGATTTCTATCCCATCAACAAAATCCTTATCAAGCATTGTTCTTTGAGAACCATTCATTTTGGAGCCTCTAAATCTTTCATTCTTTTTATGCATTTGTTATTTTTGTAGTGCATCATTAATAAATATATTTTTTTCAAATCAATTATGTGTTCAAAAATAAATCAATCTTCACTATATATATTTCATTAATAGTGGTTCATAATAATCTATATCTCATAGTTTAATTGGTCCATAGACTTAGTATAAATTGCATTAGGTGATGTTTCCATGACTGTATTAATGGGACTCAACTCTTTAATCATTCATGAGTTGTGGTTTATAATAACCTATCTTTCATGAGTTTGATTGGTCCATAAACTTGGTATAAATTACATTGGGTGATATTCACATGAATGTATTATTGGGACTTATCTTTATTATCAAGACTTCTTGAAAGGTTACCGGTCCTAATATTATTTTCATTCAAAAATACAAATTTTGAATCTATTTATTTTGCTACCCCCATTTTAAACACTGATTTCTATTTTGTAAGCCAATCATTTTGGAGGCCCTAACTCTTTCAATTTTGCATGCAACTAGTGCTTATGTAATGCATCCTTATATTAAATATCATCTTTTCAAAATCAACTTTGTATGATATCAAATCAATCTTCATGACCAATCTCTTATTAGCTTGAATGGTCCACTTAACGCATCTTATACTAGACGAGGTTTATAAGGGCGAAGCAATGAGACTGAAGCTAGTAAAATGAATAAGTGCTAATCGCCAATCTTCACCATCAATACTTGCAACTTATAACTCTGACTTTTTGGAAGGCTGCCCATCCCATTACGATTTTGGTTCAAGAGTGCTTAACATTTTTCCATAAATATAATTTTTGGGAGTCAAATGCTTGTTTAATAACATTTAAATTTTCATGACTCGTCTCTCATGATCTTGAATTGTTCACATGGTGAACATTACATAAGGTAATGCTCACATTGGTGTAGTAGTGGGAATTAGTGAAATGCACCATAAGTGATGTAGGAACATCCAATGGAAATAACTGCAGAAATTTAGGAGCATTTAGCATACTCATTTAAAAATTAAGTTGACTCAATATCACTTAGTCTCAAGTATCTAGTAATTTTCGGAACATGTCTCTCTCTCTCTCTCTCTATATATATATATATATATAATATTTAAATTAGAATGTCAATCTTAAATTATTTAGGAAGTAATTGCGAAGCAGCTGCAGTTGAAATAAATTAAGCATAGTTGCAGCTGAAGTAAATTGAACATAGTTGTATTCTAGTTGAGAACATAATAATAGTTGTTATTTTTCTATTAATAGATGGAGTGTGTCTAGCTAGTTGGTATTCTTCTATTAGGAGAGGTGTGTGTAGCTTAAAAAAGGGAAAGGAAGTCGAGAATCAGGATGATGTCTTTGGCTTCTCCTAGCCCTCTTTTATTTTATATTTTTGGCTAATTTATGTAAGGAGATTATTTAATTTATGTGAAGATTTTGATGTGTAACGACCATCTACTCTTGCATGTTGTATTTCTTATGGTGAATGCTTGGTGCAATTTTTTTGGTGCTTCTGGTACTATTTTACCAATTTTGTAGGTTGTTACACAATTGTAGTCTGGGTGTTTATATTCGGGGGCAGTGGAGTACAACAAAGGGTGAGGTTAAGCTCCTTGTAAAGACCAGGAGCATGGATGCCATAAAACCATCTGCATCAATTTGGTATTAAAGCAAGCAGAATTTTGTGGAAAGTTTGTGAATGGGTGAGAAACCTAAGTGATATGGTTGTGGTAGAATTCGTTTTAAGGACCAATTGTTTTGAGAGTATGGATGCACAAGAAGCGCATTGCAGCAGCTTAAAGAAAGTTAGGGTAAGTGAGAAAGTAGAACAAAGACTTTGGTAGAGTAGTTGTGCAGATACACAACACGATGTCTTCAAATGGAAATAGATGGACATTAATAGAGAAAGAGATGAGAATGATTGAAGAAATTGAAGGAGAGATGGAGGAGATTATAATGATTGAAGATATTAAAAGAGAGAAGAAGCAAAACATGAAGATGCAGAGTAACATGGAGTAATCAAGGATTTGAAAGAGATGATTTTGATAACACAACTTTCTCAATGTTATAAAGAAAAGGAGAGGAGATGGAATGGATTACACCATGCATTGCTGGTATGAAGAGGAAGAAGGTTTCTAAGAGCAAGTCGATTTTGGAAGAGATGAAAGAATCTCTTGTAAAAGAGAAGGGAGTGGATGAATCTGTTATGATTGCAAATGTTTAAAACATTGCAGCTAAGAAGAGTGAATAGAATTAATTCATGATGTCTTATCAAGAAGATGAAGAAGAGATTGGGATGTCTCTTGCAGAAGAAGATAAGCATGTAAATCATTGCATGGATGTAGATGGTGAAGTTGAAGATGTTCAGCATGTTGGAAGAAAACGCTCTCATGGAACATAATGATGAAGGTGAAGAGATGGAAAATGAGGAAATGGTAAAAGAATATCTTCCTATGAAGATAGGTACTTATATTGATTTGATGAATTATGACTAAATTTTTTCAAATCTTGATAATTCTTGGTGTTGGTGTTAAGCCACACTCGGACCGAAGGTGGACTGGTCCAAGAGAGACCAGTAGCTCAGCGGTAGAGCACTCCAACAACATATGGAAGGTCCTAGGTTCGAGTCCTAGCTGGTCCATGAACCAACATGGTATCAGAGCTAGGTTCAGGGTAGGAGCCCCAAGCACACAAGAGGTGTGGCTTAAGGGGGGGTGTTGGTGTTAAGCCACACTCGGACCGAAGATGGACTGGTCCAAGAGAGACCAGTAGCTCAGTGGTAGAGCACTCCAGCAGCATATGTAAGGTCTTAGGTTCGAGTCCTAGCTGGTCCATGAACCAACATGGTATCAGAGCCAGGTTCAGGCTAGGAGCCCCACGCACACGAGGTGTGGCTTAAGGGGGGGTGTTGGTGTTAAGCCACACTTGGACCGAAGATGGACTGGTCCAAGAGAGACCAGTAGCTCAGTGGTAGAGCACTCCAGCAGCATATGGAAGGTCTTAGGTTCGAGTCCTAGCTGGTCCATGAACCAACATGGTATCAGAGCCAGGTTCAGGCTAGGAGCCCCAAGCACACAAGAGGTGTGGCTTAAGGGGGGGTGTTGGTGTTAAGCCACACTCGGACCGAAGATGGACTGGTCCAAGAGGGACCAATAGCTCAGTGGTAGAGCACTCTAGCAGCATATGGAAGGTCCTAGGTTCGAGTCCTAGCTGGTCCATGAACCAACACTTGGAAAGGAATTTGGTTGAGCAGGGTAAGCAATGTGAAAAGGATGTTAAGTTGGGGAAAAAAAATATTTTAGAGTGATCGCAGCAAGACTACCGCATAAACATGGTTTGTTTTACCTTTTTGCAAGAGCATTGTTTCCAACAACCATCAAATTGATTGAGGTCCTTATGAATGCAGATTTTGAAAAGTTTTCAGCCAAGAAAAATAAAGAGAATGATTTCTTGATGTGTTAATAAGAGGAGAAAGAAGAGGTTGGAAAATCTATTGAAGAATAAAATAAGAATGTAAATGATTGTATGCATGGAGATGGTGAAGTTGAAGATGTTCTTTCATGTTGGAGAAATTGCTCTCATGAAACATAATGATGAAGGTGAAGAGATGGAAAGAGAGGAAGTGGTAAAAGATTATTTTCCTATGGAGGTAAGTACTTATTATGATTTAATTAATTATGACCAATTTTTTACAAATCTTGATAATTCTTGGGAATGAATTTCGTTGAGCAGGGTAATCAATGTGGGGAAGAATGTTAAGGTTGGAAAAGAAATTTATTTGACAGTGATAGCAGCAAGAATACCTCATAAACATAGCTTATTTTACATTTTTCGAAGAACCCTGTTGCAAAGGATGTGTCATTATTAGTATGGAAGATTGCAATGGATTTATAGCAATTGAAAATGCAATTTTTATTAAAGTTGAACAATGTGAAAATGCAAAAGTGTCATTGATTGCAAGTGATATGATACAGAAGAAATATGGCTTGATCGATGGAGGACGCTCAGAAATTTTCTTTAAGGGGGGAGAATGAGAGTGATGCAGGAGCATCCAATGCCTAACCAAAGGCATAAATTTAGGAGCACTTAGCATGCTCATTTAAAAATCGAGTTGACTCAATATCACCTAGTGGTGTGTCACTTGAGCAATTTTTGAGAAAATGTGCACAAATATGTATTTTTCTATTTTTAAAATGTTAACCCTCAATTGTTTAGGAAGAACGTGCGAAGAAGCTGCAGTTGAAATCTTAAACACATGTATTCCAGTTGAGAACATAATAGTGGTTGGTATTCTTCTATAAATAGAGAGGTGTGTCTGGCTGGAAAAAAAGGGAAAGGAAGTGAGAGAGAGTGAAGGCGCTTTGATTTCTCCTGACCCTCTTTGATTTTTTTGACTAATTTATGTAAGGGTATTATTTCTGTTTATGTGAAGGTTCTGATATGTGACAACCATCTATTCATGCATGATGTATTTTTTATGGTGAATGCTTAATGCACTTCTTTGGTGCTTCTGCTGTTAGTTTACTAATTTTTTGGTTTGTTACAACTGACAGCAACAATTATTGTGTCTTTGAGGACGCGTGTGTCTATCATTCAGTTAGTTTCACTTTATGAATATTTAAATTAAAAATTAGGCCATACATTTTTGATGTGATGTTTTTTAGGCATTATAGAGCTTCCATACCAAGGGAAGCAAATAAACTCAGCATATAATTGACATCTCAAAGCTCATGTTTGATTGGAACATTCGTCTCAAGGTTTATGTTTGAGAGGAAGCACTATTGAATGAGCCTGGGAGACGAAGCAATGAGTTTGAAGTAGCAATATTTTTGAAGTGGCAAGTGACAACACGTCTGTAATAAGCAATAGGACATAATCAATGCTATCAATGTTATAGTTTCATATTACTGAGGGAAGTGTTTAAGTGATAACCAAAATGTAGAAGAACATAGTCGATTTTGATGGTTTCGTTGGATTGGGTGAACATTTATTTAGTAGTATGCCAATACATTGAAACTATAATGGAGATGTCTGTCACATACAGATGAGGTTCTGTAGCGCCTATTCTGTTTTTTTGGGGGGTCTATTCTTTTCAACTTTTTCTTTTCTTTTATTTATATTTTTTTATATCTTATTTTGCAGTTGTGGTTCCATAGAACCTATTAGCTGCGACAGGGTTAAATTTTAAAATTTTCACTGAAAATATTGTGCGTTTATTTAAGGGATAGGTTTGGAACTATGGGAGCTACAAATTAGTAGTGCTTACTTAAATTTACGACGAAATGTTTTTGAGCCCCTAGTTACTATCATCTTTTTTGCAAAATTTTAAAAATTATAAACTGATTTCTTAATTCCGTTAAAAGCCTGTGGCCTTTTATGTTCCATGAGATTGTTTTCTTCCAATATGCTGGGGAAAATTTTGTACTACATTTCTCCATTGAACCACTAGGTACTATTCCGAAAAACTAGTTGTGCAATGATCCTTTATGGGACCATTAGGTAAGTGTACATTTTCTATTGTTAAAATATTACTCTTTCTTTGTCCTCCTCATCTACCCAGCCAACTCCGGATTTCTACAACAGGGGCGTTTGAGCCACCAAATAAATTAAATGCACAATAGTTTGCATTTGAATTTTTGGGAGCCGTTTGGAGTTTTGGGGAAAATGATGGTAGGTGAGAAGCGCAACAATATAAGATAAAAAGAATGAGACAAAAAAAAAGTAAGCAAGGGGAAAAAGATCATATTTTGTGTAGTAGCAACAGTTAGAAAAAAAGAGAAACCTGGATAAGACAAAACAACGAAGGAGAACCCAACAACAAACTATGAAGGACAAAGGAGGCAGAATTAAAAAAAAAGAATATCAATAAACAAAGCAAGAGAATGTTTTGCTGACACCATAGGCAAATCAGCATAATAGAAAGAAGAAAATAGAGCATCTACAACAATATATAGCTCAACCAATAGGAAGCAAAAAAAAGAGATTAAAACCAAAAAAAATTGTGAGTCTTTGTAAACAATAGTAGTTGTGTAAGTATAGGGATTTAAATGAATTTATAATAGAGTTTTAGAAGTTAATTAATATATGCATATTTGTGTTGTTTCCAGCCCAACTCTGTCTCACCTATTTTATTGTCTTAGCATCACATTTTATGCATTTTTGGCACTTGTGTATTGCTTCGTAATTAATTTGAAGCTTTAGTTTTATATTGTTTGTTGCCTACCTGAGCTTGCACATTATATATTTTCTGACAACAATTGGTATCAAAGCCTTAGGTTGTAATCCCCTTTAGACATGGTAGCAGGGAGTTCTGGTTCTCGACAGCATCCCCTTGCATTTGATGAAAAGAACTATGATGTGTGGAGCATCAAAATGAAGATCATATTCAACTCTCAAAAGCTATTAGATTTGGTTGAAGGTGGACATAATGTGGTTACAGACCTAGCAACTTTCAATGCATTAACCCAAGCACAAATGAATGGATTGAAAGAGAGTAGGAAAAAAGATGCCAAGACACTCAACTATATACAAATGACATTGACTGATTCAATCTTTCCTAGGATAGCAACAACTATCTATTCTAAACAAGCATGGGATATTCTTCAAAATACTTATCAAGGGATTGATAAGGTGAAGCTTTTCAAGTTACAGATCTTAAGAAGGGACTTTAAGACACTACAAATGAAGGAAAATGAGTCTATTAATGACTTCTTCACAAGGACAATGAATATTGTCAATCAAATGAAGATATGTGGTGATATATTTGAAGATCATAGGGTCATAGAGAAGGTGTTGAGGAGCCTTCCAATTAGATTTGACCCTATAGTGGTTTTAATTGAAAAGTCAAATAATTTAAGGCAAATGACAATAGATGAGCTAATGGGTTCCTTGCAAAGCCATGAACAAAGGATGAATAAGTTAGCCACCTCCTCCCATGAGCAAGCATTAAAGACCAATGCAAATGTGAAAGGAAGGGGAAATGATTAAACAATAAAGGAAGAGGAAGAACTTGTAGCAGTCAATGTGTAAGGCATAGCTATCAAGACTCATATGGAAGAGGAAGAGGAAGAAGTAACAACACTTCTAAAAGAGAATCTACACAAAGGTATGACAAATCTAATGTCCAATGCTATTATTGCAAAAACTATGGACATTATACTAGTGAGTGTAGAAAGGAGTATGATATGAATAGTCAAAATTCAAACTTCTCCATACAATAAGTTGAACTTAATAAGAATGAGAAAGGTGAAAACTTGTTCATAACATGCAACATTATAAAGTAAAATGGTGAAGGGACATGATATTTGGATAGTGGTTGTCAAACCACATGAGTGGGAACAAAGAGATGTTCAACCGCATTGATGAGTCAATCAAATCAGAACTAAACATGAAAAATAATGATAACGTTCCCATCATCGGCAAAGGTAACATATCTATTTGCATGAAGCAAGGTGATAAAAGGCAAATTCAAGATATTTACTATATACTTAGATTGAAGCACAACCTTATTAGCATTAGGCAGCTTATCCAAAAGGGGTACAAGGTCAAATTTCAGAATGGTGAATACATACTCTTTAATAAGAGTGGCTGCAATAGGCAGATTATAACAGTCAAGATGACAAGTAATCAGATGTTTGTGTTGAGAATATAAAGTGACCTCGCAATAATGTTCAAAACTATGATAGTAGATGAGTCTACTCTTTGGAATCTAAGGTATGGGCATTTGATATTTGGAAGGCTGAACCTTCTTTACAAAAAACAAATGGTGAGAGGGTTGCTCCTTATAGAATAACTAAACAAAATATGTGAAGGATGCATATTAGGGAAGTAACATACGAGTGCATTTCCTATGGGTAAAGAATGGAGATCTAGAGCTCCTTTAGAGCTGATCCATCTAGACTTGTGTGGTCCAATGAAGATCCCCTCCCTATCCAAGAATGTCTACTTCATGACATTCATAAATGATTTTAACTGGTAGATATGGGTGTATTTCTTAAAGAAAAAATTGGATGTATTTGAGACTTTTAAGCAATTCAAGGCCATGGTGGAGAAACAAAGTGACCACTACATCAAGATTTTTTAGATGGATAGAGGGAGAGCTTATATCTCTAATGAGTTCATAAAATTTTACAGGGATCATGGCATCAATAAGCAATTTACAGTCAGGTATTCACCACAACAAAATGGTGTGACCGAGAGTAAGAATAGGACCATGCAAGAGATGACAAGGAGCATGCTAAAGGCAAAGGGTTTGCCTAATATTTTTGGGTTAAGACTGTAGTAACAGTCATATACTTGTTAAATATTTGTCTATGAAAGAGCTTTAGGGACATGATCCCTCAAAAAGGATGAAGCAACTGGAAGTCAAGTGTTGAGCACCATAGAGTGTTCGAATGTGTTACATATGCACACGTGCCCAAGTAAAGAAGAACAAAATGGGATGACAAAGGTGATAAATATATTTTCATAGAGTATAGTGATCAATCAAAAGCTTACCATTTTTACAATCCCATATCAAAGAACTCATAATCAGTTGGGATATTCAATTCATTCAGCATGAAGCTTGGGAGGAGAGACAAGAAAAAGAACAAGCACAAACAAGGGTAGTGAACCCTTTATTAAATCTGAAATAGTGGTGGTACAACCATCCATACACCAAGTTAGACCCGTATTTCACAAAGGGTTGATTCATCTAGTGGAAACAACTATTAAGGAGGTCAAGGAGTTATTCATGAGTCAACATTATTCTTCCTCCAACTGAAGTCAATGCCTAGTGAGGACAAGAAGCCTGCAAGAAGTCTATGAGTAGTCAAGGTATGAACAAAATGAAAATGAAACTATGAATTATGCTCTCTTTTTATCAGTTAATCCCATCTACTTTGAAGTAGTCAAGAACAAGTGGTGTGAGACAATGAACGAAGAAATACACGCAATAAAGAGAAGTCAAATTTGCGAGTTGCCTTGCCAAAAGGAAAAGAGGTCATAGGAGTCAAGTGGGTGTACAAGATAAAAATTAATCTCAAAGGCAAGATAAAGTGGTATAAGGCAAGACTAGTGGTGAAGGGCTACAAGCAAAGGCTTGAACATAACTATAATGAGATGTTTGTACATGTAGCAAGGCTAGAAATGGTAAATACAATCGTAGCCATTGTTGCTCAACACAAGTGGAACATCCATCAAATAGATGTCAAGAAAGCCTTCTTAAATGGAGAGTTAGAAGAAGAGGTTTATATGGGACAGCCTCCTAGATATGAGATTCTCGCTGATGGGAACAAGGTATATAGGCTAAAAAATGTGTTTTATAAGCTCAAGCAAGCCCCAAGAGCATGGTATAGTTGTATAGACACTGCTTATTGAGCAACAACTTTAGCAAAAGTGCTAGTGAGCCCACACTATACATCAAAGTGAGAAAAGGTAATATTTTGATTGTAATGTTATATGTAGATGATCTAATATTCACTAAAAATGCAAATCAGTCAATAAGAAAGTTTAGAACAACCATTAAAAAAGAGTTTGAAATGAATGATTTAGGTTTTTTGAAGTATTTTTTTGGTATAAAAGTCAAGCAAATGGATGGTGACATCTTTATATGCCAATCTAAGTATACAAATAAGATTTTGGAAAGGTTTAAAATGTTAGATAGCAAGCCAGTATCCACACTAGTCGAGACAAGTCTTAAACTGTACAAAGATGATTGCAACAATGTAGACCCCACATTGTACAGGAACTTAGTGAAAAGCCTAATGTATTTGACTTTAACTAGGCCAAACATCATGTATGCAATTAGCCTCATCTCTAGATTTATGGAGATGCCAAAGGAAACATATTAGCAAGCGGGCAAGAGGATATTGAGGTATGCAAATGGAACAAGAGATTATAAAGATTTGTATGTAGTAGAAAATGAGTTTTAGCTTGTGGGTTACACAGATAGTGATTGGGTTGATGGCTTTGATGACTGAAAGAGCACTTCAGAGTATGTATTTCATCTTGGGTCATGGGCCATATCTTGGGCTTCAAAGAAGTAACCACAGTTTCAATTTTTATAGCTAAAGTGGAGTACATAGGAGCCAATGCAACATCATACCAAGCTATATTGTTAAAAAGGATACTTTCAGATTTCCATGAGGAACAGTAACAAGGAGACTCTATGGTTTTTTATGATAATATACCCTACATAACATTGTCAAAGAACCTCATCTTTCATGGTAGGAGCAAGCACATTGTAATCAGGTATCACTTCATTCGAGAGTTAGTTGAGAAACATGTGATAGAGCTTAATTTTTGCAAGGCAAAGCAACAACTAGTTGATATTTTTAGTAAGCCATTGACAAAAGACTTTTTCACACACTTTAGAGGAAGGTTAGGGATCATTAATGCAACAATATTGAGCCTACAAGGTTTTATGTTGGCTCCAAACTCCAACAAATCAACTCTAAACTCCAACAGCCTAAATTCGGACTCCAAAAATGTAGCTCTGGACTCCAATCATCTAGTTACAAACTCTAATAGAAGAGCTATAGACTCCAATAGTCTAACTAAAGACTCCAATAGTAGAGCTATGGATTCCAACAACAGAGCTACGAACTCCAATAATTTAGCTACGGCCTTCAATAACCATCTACAAACTTCAACAGTCTAGCTACAGACTTTAACAGTTAAGCTAAGGACTTCAACAACAAAGCTTTAGACATGCAGAGAATGATTTCAAATGAATATATGCAGGTAAAAAAAGTTGTAAGGATGTTTTGAATGTTGAGAAAAATCCTACAGACCATGGTAGTAAGGTCAAGAATAAGGGGGAGTGTTCAAATATTATTCTTTCCTTGGCCTTCCTATTTACCCAACCAACTCTAGACTTCTACAATAGGGGTGTTAGAGCCACCAAACAATTTAAATGCACAACAGTTTGAATTTGAATTTTTGGGAGCGGTTTGGGGTTTGGGGGGGAAAATGGTGGTAGGTGAGAAGCACAACAGTAGAAGAAAGAATGAGACAAAAAAAAAGTAAGCAAGGGGGAAAAAGATCAGATTTTCTATGTAGCGACAGTAGTCAGAAAAAGAGAGAAGCCTGGAGAAGATAGAGCAGCAGAGAAGGAGAACCAATCAGCAAACTATGAAGGACAAAGGAGGCAAAATAAAAGAAAAACATCAATGAACAGACAAATAGAATGTTTTGTTGATAACAGTCAGACCATAGGCAGATCAACATAACAAAATGAAGAAAATCGGGCATCTACAACAATATATAGCTCAAATAATAGGAAGAAAAAAAAAGAGATTAAAACAAAAGTTTTTTGTGAGTCTTTGTAAACAATAGTAGTTGTGTAAGTATAGGGATTTAAATCAGTTTGTAATAGAGTTTTAGAAGCACATTAATATATGCAAATTTGTGTTGTTTTCAGCCCAAATCTACCTCCATTGTTTTATTGTCTTAGCATCACATTTTGTGCATTTCCAGCACTTATGTATTGCTTCATAATTAGTTTGAAACTTCAGTTTTATATTGTTTGCTGCCCACCTGGGCCTGCACATTTTATTTTTCTGTCAATATATAAGTAACAATATAGTTCAGGGAGTATTTAAACTTTTAAGAGGCAGGAAAATAGGAGATTGCTGGAAAAATGCCCCTGTTAAGATACAACTGCGTTATGAACAGCAAATTATGCACTTGTTGTCCGGGGATTGTTACGATTTTAGTTAAGGATAATGGAGGAGAATTACTGCTAAACGATAATCTTTCTTAGAGGATTTGGCAATCTCTCTTCTAGTTATTGCTGTAGTCAAGAAATCCTAGAATTTTGATGTTATTACAAGTCCAATAATTGGGTTCACTGGCTTACCTACATTTTTACCCATTGCTCTAAAATCTTCAAATATCTAAAGACCAGTAGATTTCTTCTTAATATTTACCCAAAAATACATCACTCCTCGGTTCAATGCAATATTCATTGCTTCAAAAATATTTAAATGCACTAGGTTTGATCCCTATTTTGAAGGAAGTCTTCAACATACATTGGACGACGAGTCTCAGTGGATTACAAGTTTAACCTTTCAAAACATTGGTTGAGGATTTAAGCTGCCATTTTCAAGGTATCGCTGGCTCTTGAATTCTCTTGTGCATTAATTTATAACATTAACGTTTTATATCGTCAATTGTATGTTTTAGGTTAATATTTTAATTCATATATGCCTGGCATTACATCATGAATAGGAGTGTTCAGATATCGATCTATTTCCAAGTCAAATGGAAATGTAATGGAAAATTGTGTGTCTAGCTTATAAAAGGGAAAGGAAGCCAAGATAGTGAAGAAGATGTCTTTGGCTTCTCCTAGCCCTCTTTTATTTTATATTTTGGCTAATTTATTTAAGGGCATTATTTATATTTATGTGAAGATTTTGATGTGTGACAACCATCTATTCCTGCATGTTGTATTTCTTATGGTGAATGCTTGGTGCTATTTTTTGGTGCTTCTGTTATTATGTTACTAATTTTGTAGGTTGTTACACAATTGTAGTCTGGGTGTTTATATTCGGGGGCAGTGGAGTACAACGAAGGATGAGGTTAAGCTCCTTGCAAAGACCAGGAGCATGGATGCCATAAAACCATCTGCATCAATTTGGTATTAGAGCCGGAAGACTTTTGTGGCAATTTTGTGAATGGGTGAGAAACCTAAGTGATATGGTTGTGGTAGAATTCGTTTTAAGGACAAATTGCTTTGAGAGTATGGATGCACAAGAAGCACATTGCAGCAGCTTCAAGAAAGTTGGGGTAAGTGAGAAAGTAGAACAAAGACTTTGGTAGAGTAGTTGTGCAGATACACAACACGATGGCTTGAAATGGAAACAGATGGACAAAAATAGAGAAAGAGATGAGAATGATTGAAGAAATTGAAAGAGAGATGGAGATAATAGCGATTGAAGATATTAAAAGAGAGAAGAAGAAGCAAACTATGAAGATGCAAAGGAGTAATATTATGGAGTAATCAAAGATTTGATAGAGATGATTTTGATAACTCAACTTTCTCAATGTCATAAAGAAAAGGAGAGGAGATGGAATGGATTGATTACACCATGCATTGCTGGTATGAAGAGGAATGCATGTATGAAGAGGAAGAAGGTTTCTTAGAGCAAGAAGTTTTTGAAAGAGATGAAAGAATCTCTTGTAAAAGAGAAAGGAGTGGATGAATCTGTTATGATTGCAAATGTTTAAAAAATTGCAGCTAAGAAAGAGTTAATAGAATGAATTCATGATATCTTATCAAGACGATGAAGAGATTGGGTTGTCTATTCTAATTCATGATGTCTTATCAAGAGGATGAAGAACAGATTGGGATGTCTCTTGAAGAAGAAGATAAGCATGTAAATCATTGCATGGATGTAGATGGCGAAGTTGAAAATGTTCAGCATGTTGGAAAAAAATGCTCTCATGGAACATAACCTGAAGAAGGTGAAGAGATGGAAAAAGAGGAAATGGTAAAAGATTATTTTCCTATGCAGAAAGGTACTTTCATAGGTACTTATATTGATTTGATGAATTATGACTAAATTTTTTCAAATCTTGATAATTCTTGGGAAGGAATTTGGTTGAGCAGGGTAAGCAATGTGGAGAAGGATGTTAAGTTGGGGGAAAAAAAATATTTTAGAGTGATCGCAGCAGGGATACCGCATAAACATGGTTTGTTTTACCGCATAAAGAGGACGAAGAAGAGGTTGGAAAATATATTGAAGAAGAAAATAAGAATGCAAACGATTGCATGCATGGAGATGGTGAAGTTGAAGATGTTCTTCATTTTAGAGATATTGCTCTCATGAAACACAATGATGAAGGTGAAGAGATCGAAAACGAAGAAGTGGTAACAGATTATTTTCCTATGAAGGTAAGTACTTATTTTGGTTTGATTAATTACGACCAAATTTTTACAAATCTTGATAATTCGTGGGAAGGAATTTAGTTGAGCAGGGTAAGCAATGCGGGAAAGAATGTTAAGGTTGGAAAAGAAATTTATTTGACAGTGATAGCAGCAAGAATACCTCATAAACAGTTTATTTTACATTTTCCCAAGAACACTGTTGCAAAGGTGTCTTTATTTGTATGGCAGATTGCAATGGAATTATAGCAATTGAAAATGCAATTTTTATTAAAGTTGAAGAATGTGAAAATGCAGTGTGTCATTGATTGCAAGTAATATGATACAAAAGAGAGATGGCTTGATCGATGGAGGACGTTCAGAAATTTTCTTAAGGGAGAGAATGAGAATGATGCAGGAGCCTCGAATGCCTAACTAAAGGCATAAATTTAGGAGCACTTAGCATGCTCATTTAAAAACCGAGTTGACTCAATATCACTTGGTGGTGTGTCACTGGAGTAATTTTGGGAAAATTTTCCCCAATGTGTATATTTCTATTTTTAAATTGTTAACCCTAAATTGTTTAGGAAGAACGTACGAAGAAGCTGCAGTTGAACTCTTAAACACATGTATTCCAGTTGAGAACATACTAGTGGTTGGGATTCTTCTATAAATAGAGGGGTGTGTCTGGCTAGGTAAAAGGGAAAGGAAGTGAGAGAGTGAAGAAGGCTTTGACTTCTCCTGACCCTCTTTGATTTTTTTGACTAATTTATGTAAGGGTATTGTTTCTGTTTATCTGAACGTTCTGATATGTGACAACCATCTATTCTTGCTTGTTGTATATTTTATGGTGAATGTTTAATGCATTTCTTTGATGCTTCCGTTGTTTGTTTAATATTTTTTCAGATTGTTACAACTAACAGCAACAATTATTGTATCTTTGAGGACGAGTGTGTCTAGCATTCAGTTAGTTTCACTTTATGAATATTTAAATTAAAAATTAGGCCATACATTTTTGATGTGATGTCTTTTAGGCATGATAGAGCTTCCATACCAAGGGAAGCCATAAAACCCAGCATATAATTGACATCTCAAAGCTCACGTTTGATTGGAACATTCGTCTCAAGGTTTGTGTTTGAGAGGAAACACTACTGAATGAGCCTGTGAGACGAAGAAATGAGTTTGAAGTAGCAATATTTTTGAAGTGGCAAGTGACAACACGCATGTAATAAGCAATAGGACATAATCAATGTTACCAATATTATAGTTTCATAGTACTGAGGGAAGAGTTTATGTGATAACCAAAATGTAGGAGAACATAGTCGATTTTGATGGTTTCGTTGGATTGGGTGAACATTTATTTAGTAGTATGCGAATACATTGAAACTATAATGGAGATGGCTGTCACATACAGCTGAAGTGCTGCAGCTCCTATTCTGTTTTTTTTGGGGGTCTATTCTTTTTACTTTCTCTCTTCTTTTATTTGTATTTCTTTATAACTTATTTGGCAGTTGTGGTTCCATGGAACCTATTAACTGCCCCAGAGTTGTAGTATGCGAATACATTGAAACTATAATAGAGATGGCTGTCACATACAGCTGAAGTGCTGTAGCTCCTATTCTGTTTTTTTGGGGTCTATTATTTTTACTTTCTCTCTTCTTTTATTTGTATTTCTTTATAACTTATTTGGCAGTTGTGGTTCCATGGAACCTATTAACTGCCCCAGAGTTAAATTTTAAAATTTTGCCCGAAAATATTGTGTTTCTTTAAGGGATAGGTTTGGAACTGAGGGAGCTACAAATTAGTAGTGCTTACTCAAATATTTGAGGAAATGTTTTTGAGCACCTAGTTACTATTACCTTTTTTACAAAATTTTAAAAATTATCAACTCATTTTTTAATTCTATTAAAAAACTGTGGCCTTTAATGTTTCATGAGATTGTTTTGCTCCAATATGCTGGGAAACTTCTGTACTACATTTCTCCATTGAACCTTTAGGTACTGTTCCCAAAAACAAGTTGTGTAACCCTCTTTCATGGGACCACTAGGTAAGTGTACATTTTCTATATGTGACAATATAGTTCGGGGAGTATTTAAACTTTTAAGAGGCGGAGAAATAGGAGATAGCTGGAAAAGTGCTCCTGTTAAGATACAACTGTGTTATGAACAGCAAATTCTTTATTTGTTGTCGACATACATGTCCGGGGATTGTTACGACTGTAGTTAAGCATAATGGAGGAGAATTACTGCTAAATGGTATTCTTTCTTAGAGGATTTGGCAATCGCTCTTCAAGTTGTTGCTGCAGTCAAGAAATCCTAGAAAATTTATGTTATTACAAGTCCAATAATTGGGTTCACTGGCTTACCTACATTTTTACCCATTGCTCTAAAATCTTCATATATCTGAAGAACAGTTGATTTCTTCTTAAGATTTAACCAAAAATACATCACTCCTCGGTTCAATGCAATATTCATTGCTTCAAAAATATTTAAATGCACTAAGTTTGATCCCTAGTTTAAAGGAAGTTCAACATACATTGGAGGACGAGTCTCAATTGATTACTTTTCAATGGTGTTGCTATTGCGAAAGTTGATTTCTTTTTAGTGCTTCTATTTCATGCTTGTTCTTCAATAAATTGAACATCTCTACTAATTATCACATTCTTGGTGATTGGATTATATAATCTATATGATTTTGACTCCACTGTATTAAAAAAAAATATCTTTTATTTCAACATCTAATTTCTCTCTCCTTTCATATGGAACAAGTGTATGCCACACAACCAAAAAATCTTAAATGAGAAACATTTTTTTTTTTTTTACTACAAGCTTCCTAAAGAGTTATTGTTGATGATTTAAAATTGCGCTTGATTCTAATCAACAACAATGGGAAGTTTCAAGATATGGGACTTGCGTCTTGAAACAACCTCCAGATTTTAGAGAAGCTGGCTCTTCTTTAAGTTGAGTATATACTGGGAAACGGGATAGGAATTTAAATCAGAAACACAATGCAAGAAAGAAAATCTATCTATGGCGATGCGCCTAAATGTAATTCGACCTTAATCCTGAGCACAGTGAGACTATATGTAGGATTCATTTACATTTAAGAGCAAACATGGGCATGATCAATGTAAAATATTGAAACAATAGAAACAGAGGCTCACAGTATATACTTCTTTTGCTGAGATATAGAAAATGTCAACAAAGGCATAGGGTTCAATCTTCTTATTTGAATTTTCCAGTCACATAAGAGGCACAGAAACACGTATAGTTATGTAAACCTTTCAACTCAAGAAAACGAGACAAAAACTAATGACATTCCTAATCACAGCTCTAGAAAATCTACTGTCTAGACTACTTTTGCAAATGACACATAATATCAACAAAGGCATAGGGTTCAATCTTCTTATTTGAATCTTCCAGTCATACAAAAGGTGCAGAAACATGTACAGTCATATAAACTTTTCAACTCAAGAAAATGAGACAAAAGCAAATGATATTACTTAGTCACAAGCTCTAGAAAGTCTAAACTTGTTTACAATAATTCTCTCTCCAAAATTCTTCTGATAATGGATCCCTTCTCTCTTCCTCTGCACCCTTATTTATAGGCTTAGATTAACTCCGGATTGTCGGCTCGTTCTCAATCCAACGGCTTAAATCAAATCTTCCCTAACTGAATGTATCTAACAAAAGATATCTTATAGATTCTGAAATGCTTCGTCTTCTGGTAGTTCTTTTGCTGTAACAGATTACATGACGCTTCCTTCTCTTTAAATGCTAAGTAACACTTAGCCAATTTTTTTATTACTTTAGGAAATGCCAGAGAACGACACTTGTCGTATTCCAGAGCACCTATTGAAGACACGTGGCACTTTCCGCGTAACTTATACTCTTTTGTGTCTTTGCTCAGCCATGTTCTGCCTTTGACACTTGTCGCTATCTGCTTTCTCAAAAATCCAACAGCTTAAAAGACAATAAGATTCACGGCATTTCTTTTAAAAGGGACATTGGAACAAGGGTCAATCTCTGCTTCTTCATTAAAAGACACATGGCAATCTACGCTTCTCTTTTCTAGGTTATGTGGTGATCTCTGCTACTTGTAGTTGCCTTTTTAGAAACCTACAGAAGATGACACGTGGCAGTCTCCACTGCTTGTATTTATACCATAGAAACAATTTGGGTCTCGTTTCACATTTACACAGACAACGACACCTGGCGGCTTTCGCTCACTTAAGAAACAAAACTTGGGACCCACCATAGTCTTTATTATATCAGCGAAGCAAAGATGAAGATAATTCGGACCGCAACACGTGGTGGTTTCCACTTTCTTTTGCTGGAGTACATGGCAGCTTCCATTGCTTTTAGAAAAGCAACATTGAGACCTTCCGCAAATGCCACTTGGCGCTTTTCGCTTGATCTTGATACTTAGCTTTTGAAACCTTTCACTGGAAAGAGATGAAATGCGGTTACTGATATGAAACCACGAATGACAACACTTGGCACATTTCGCTGAGCCACTAAGAGACACATGGCACATTCCGACCAACTCACAGAACATATAGAAGGTGCCTCGGACTACAACACTTAGCAGTTTCTATTGAGAAAGGATGCCTCAGACGTTGACACTTGGCAACTTTCGCTCGACTTCAACACTTAGGCAAAAATGAATCAAAAGGAAAATAGAGCATGTGCTCTGTCTCATGACTTCGCCATCTCAGACCAATGAATGCGAGGACAAAATTTGGCACGGGTGCCGATATGAAACCATGGATGATGACACTTGGCGCGTTTTGCTGAGCCACTAAGAGACACATGGCACATTCTGACCAACTCACAGAACATATAGAAGGTGCCTCAGACTACAACACTTGACAGTTTGTACTAAGAAAGGATGCCTCAGACATTGACACTTAGCAACTTCCGCTCGACTTCAACACTTAGGCAGAAATGAATCAAAAGGAAAATAGAGCCCGTGCTCTGTCTCATGACTTCGCCATCTCAGACCAACGAATGTGAGGACAAAATTTGGTAGCACGCAGCTGAAAAATAGAATGCAACATAGAGTAAATTTTTGCTTTACAGTTACTGGTGACCCCGAGGACTTTTGGGCCTGCTCAAAAAGAACCCACGACTCCCGCTAGATCAAAAATTCAAAATTAGAGCTTCAACAATGCTGTCTGGTAGGTGGACCACTTTTCATCAGATAACCCTTGCTTACTCTGCAATTCATTGAAGGCTAAATCAAGGTTAATAATATCCTTGTGTGAAAAATGTTGCAAAATTTGAACCGTAGCCTTCAATTTGAATTCAAGCTGGGAAACAGGAACCAAGACAGCTTCTACTTTAGGGACTGATGAATCATCCCTTAGATTCTGGAAAACTGTTTGATCTTTCTGTTTGGCCAACAACAAAAGTTTAATTTCTTCTACCATTAGCATGGTGTTGTCATCAGGAAATGGAGAAGGAAAACCTAGTTGTACTAGATCTTCAACATGCTATTTCATTTCAATGATTCCTTCCTTCATGACATTCAGAAGCTCCTTGCAACTATTGGCTGCAGAATTGCATCTGAGAACTTCATTCACCCGCTTGGTAGCAACCATTTTGTCATTGATTCCTGCTGTTGACAGTGTTGCATCCGTTGCATCATATAGCTTTTGTAGCAACGTTTCTGAGTCCATTACTCCAGAGACTGTAGCTAGAGTATTTACAATTGAACTCTCCACCTTTTTGCACAATTCCTATGCATTTAGCAAGAAGGTGAGAGATGGCCTAAGCTGAATAATCTCTGAAGAGATTCTCTTCCACATGGATTCGTATAGCTCCCTTACCAGACTTAATACTCTGACACTCTTTGGCCTATTGGCCAGTTCTAGTGTCAATTGTGCTGCTCTTTGTTGCTCTGAGTGAAATTGGGCTATTATGACCACAGTGTTATTCTGTTCGGCCAGTAACTTTGTTGCAATTGGGTAACCTGCAACAGATGCTCCTCGCTCTTTTCTTGCAATGCTGCTTTTTCATGCCTAAGGGTCGTCACCGCATCCTTTACTTGTGTGAGCCCTACCTTTAAAGAATCATTTTGGGCCTGAACTGCCTGGTGAGTCTGAAGAGAAATAGTATTTTGCAACTATTTATTCAGATTCTCTATTTCATTGTTTTTATTATTTATCTCTGAGGTCAAACTATTATGATTTGCCTTTTCCTTGGTTAGCTCAACTTATATCTTCTGTAGCCTTCTTGATATCTTCAAGTAGTCTTTAGTAACTGCAGAAGTGGATTCATTCAGTAGCTCAACTTTGTCCTATGGCTTGAAGAGTGACATGTCGATGGCTACTGCATTCATCGTGTAGTCCTCTGGCTACATTTGCTGCGCTGGCTTTATTACATTTGGTGACAAATGGGTCATCGTCAATTGCTGTTGGATGGGGTCAAATTGCGATCACAAATGGGGTGTAATCAAAGCTTTATTCTCCTTAATCTTTTTCTTCTCTCTTCGGGCTTCCCTTGCTTTCCTCGCAGCATCTGCTTAGGTCTAGAAGGTGGAAGGAGAGGCAATATGCCCACCCGCAAAAGGATGTCCTTGTGGAAGACCATATTGAATAGCCAATTATTGGCTATGGGCAATCTGAGGGAAAGGTTTCTTGGAAACAGAAGGGGAGAAATGAGGTAATGTTAAGGCCTAAGGTAGCACTGATGGGATGAAGTGAGAAATAGGGATGGTAGAAGTGATAGGGGAAGAAATAGACTGAGAAGGAGATGGAGGAATAGTACTTACTTGAGGAGCAATTACAACACCCTATAATTGGGGCTGTGAGGTGTCCGTCTCCTCCCCTGAAGCTAATTGAAACTGCACCCTCTTTCATTTCTTAGGTGTCTCTTCTTCTGGCTATATTTTTGCCCCTTTTAATGAGGCTTGTGGGGAACTGGGAACATCTATAATCAAGGATGATGGGGAAGCTTGTGATGTTGAAAGCACCACACTTTTTTACATTTCTATGGTGCTGAGGGATTGAGGCCAAACTGATACAGTTGTTGCGGTTGTAGTTTGCTCTGAGGCTTGTGACTCTTGGCTTGACCTAGCCCTAGTTTCTTGCTCTTCACCCAGTAAAGTACTTGTCTCTGGGCTAGATGCAGGAGAGAGATGACATTCATCCCATAGTTCTTCCCATCTTTCATCTGTGTCTACATTCTCAAAAGAATGGATGGTTTGGCAAATTTTCGGCCTATACTTCCAATAGGCCTCTATCTTCTCAGTATCCCAATATTTATTCTTTAATGCTCTCCTTAAGCCAGAAGTCATTCTAACTTTAGGATCATAATCTCTCTGCTTAACATAGAATGTCTCCCATGGCCTATTCTATGGAAGTGGCAAGTCTGCTAACTCAACATAAAATCCAGGAGTGTCTTCCCTAGGATTTTTCCTAGTTTCCCAAAAAGGGTGACATTCACGTGCAATTCTGGTTGCAACCCTATGAGTCCTTACCTAGGAGGCTATGAAATCATTTGGGTCATAAACCAATTTGTTTTCTACTAGAAGGAAACCCAGAAAGGCTAGCTTTCTGAGCAACACAACCTCAGCGTCTCTGGTCTCTAAAACCATGCTTGTTGTCATCCACAGAAGATCATACATTTTTATTTTTCTCTTCCCTGAGCCAAATTCATTGTCGATTATAGATACCTATCTGGTAACCTCTAGGAATGCTAACCTAAGAGTCAAGATCCTAGGTAGCAATATTGGTTCCCCACAGAAACCATGGACTCTTATAATGATATGGTGAGATCCAAAATAAAAATCACAAGGAATTGGGCAACTAACCAAAAGTTTTGAAACACTGGGGAATAATCTGTTCATAATTGGTTCGGGACTGAGATGGCAAAAAGCAGAGCTGACAAATAATTTCCAGAACTCATACGGGTCACTAGTCTTTGACAAAATATGTGTCCATGTAGACATAGGGATGGTCCTTTGGAGATCAAAATCTGGGTCATACATATTAAGATACATATGTTGAGCAAAGAGTTCAGAGTTTTGAAATAGCATGAGGTGGAACAAATAGGAAGAATACCTGAACACTCTTTTTGATCTGAAATGAGCCAATTATTCTACCATCGAGAATGCAATTTGTTCCAAAAAGTTGAGCCGATACTCTTGGGTTTTATCAATAGTCTTCAGCCTAAAAAAGATAGCCATTTGTTTTGCATACGCTGCCATATCATCTTTCATGCCAAAGATGAGAGCCATCATAGACAATGCATCTTGGCTAGCCTATGTGAATTGAGCTCTTGGTGCAGAGAGTGTGGGTACCATAGTATCATCATCACCCATTTGTAACTCGGATCTCAAGAACCTTGTCTAAGTGTTTGATATTTGCCCACGTCCTTTGCATCTTAGCCATAGTGGAAAACGTAACTGTACTGTCATGATGTAGGGCTAACATATCCCTGATATCTTGTGGTGTAATTTGCACTATGAATGGGCCTCATTGAATGGTGCATGAAGGTGCATGGAGCAAGTCTGCACATAATTCGACTAGGTCGGGGCATGAATGCATAGCTGGGACAATGAACTGAGCTAGTTGTGAGGTCCATATCCTCATGGTGAATGTTTCAAATTTCCCTACTCTGGCTCTTTGAAGACACCTTTGATGTGGCCCTTCTCTAAGATTTTGGCTACTGGCTTTCTGAAGAATTGGATCAATTATGCCATCCACATAATCCTTTATCTTCATTGAATCACTTGCTGGGCCAGCTTTAGGAAACTTGGTCCTTGGATAGGTTTTCAACGGCTGCACGAGCGCTGAAGCATATGATTTACTTGCAAGAAATATATCAAGGGATTCATACATCCTAGCTCCTTGTTGTGAAGATTGTGTTCCTTCCATCTTTGTATCCTCTCTGTGGTAACTTGTATGAACTTTTGCAAAACAGAGACACTTTCACTGAAGCAAGTTTACTAAGCACAAAAAATGCAAATAACGAGATATTTTTTGTGCAGGTGTAAGAATGTTTGAGAACTTGTAAACTTTAACTCTTGCTAAGAGCTATTTATTGACTTATCAAGTCTCAAAATGGCATTAAACTTAGATAATCGTTAGCAGATCCTATTCAATCTTTATGGAACAGTGGGATAGACACGTTATGCAAGTGGCAGCGCAAGGTACCTTGGGGATTTTTAAAGATTTGGAAGACATTCAATGTATTGGAGAATTTTTGAAAGATTTGAAAATTTTTGAGCTGTCGACTATGTGTTCAAAGAACACTTATTTAAAAGAAAAGTGGGAAAACAACAAAATGGGAAAACAAAGCAGGAAAACAAAGCAAGAAAACAAAATAATACGGAAAGGGAAACTACCTAACTACATTAATGAAGCATCTTTATCTCCCTCCTGGATCAAAAGCAGAATTTCTAAATTTTCTCTCACTACAAGCCAGCTTATGTTGCCATACAAGTGATCGAATTGGGTATGGCTTTGGTGAATTGCCCTCGGTGTATGCCTCATTGATTTTCCTGTATTCAAGTGAGTCTGAGTCAAACATGCTTTTGATAGAAACCTCTCGACATATATCATTTATTGTCTTAACTTCTTCTGCTTCAAACTCTAGTCCTATTGCATGACCATCCTTTTCCATGACTTCAAAATTACCGATATCTTGAAAGATTTTTTTTGAAATTTTACAATAATTTTGTGCATGCAATTTAGGCTCAATGTTGTTCTGCTTATCTGTAACCGGTTCACAGCTATCTTGAAAAATGGTATAACCAGATTCAATGATTTCAAACAAATTATTTAAATCATGGTCCAGGAATTGTCTATGCTTCTCCTCAACATCTTGCAAAGTAAGAAGAAAGTTAGAGATTATTTATTTTTCATCAGGGGTCAAAATATATGCTTGTGATTTCTCACTAGGAATCTAAAATTCATAAGAGACCTAAGGATTAATAGAAGAGGTATCTTTTGACTTTTCTTCCTCTAGAACATTTGGAATTCTATGATCTTCATCGAGTATAACGTAAGTGCCCAGACCAATGGATTCGTAATTTCCATATGGGTCACTTTGCATTATAGCTAATAAATGATCATTTTCTTCTTCTTGATTATACCCAGTCCATTCACCTAGTTCTTCGACAAAGACCCTCTCTTCTTTATTCATCATAGCATGGGCTGCTTCTGACTTTGCAGTTGGCTCATTAGTGATGTGATCTTTATATAATGGCTCAGACAATATCTTCATCTTTGAACCGTATTTGATTCTTAAAATGAGATGAGACCAATCAAGGGACATATATCCCCCTATTTTGGCTGTAAAGTCTCTTGACAAACATAAGCCAAAAACAGGGGGTATATCTATCACTACTACATCTTGATTTACAATTATATTTAGACAAGCATATAATTGTAATTGGAGTTGTTTAATTCTCCCTATGGTTTGTACTGCTTTGCCATCTAGCTGTATGACCCCTTTAGTGAGTGGTTCATACTTAATTTCTAAAGCATCAGCTATCTGCTTGGGCATTACTGTTGTGCTAGCCCTTGAATCAATCATTGCATTATGCAGCAACTTCTTACCCACTATCAAAGTTAAGTAGAAGGGATTCGATTTAGATTTGCTTACCTTTGTTGCATTATTCACTAGGGATGTTGTTTGCAGATGGATTGTATCTTTGAGCTTTTCTTTTCTAGAAGTTCCTTCTTTGGTAACAATACCTTTGGGCACTGCTTGGCCTTGTAGAGCTTCTTGTAGTAGTGTCTTCTGTTCAAGGATAATCAATATATCCCATATTGATACTTGTACTGGAGTCTTCTTCAATTGACCCACCACATTTATTGGTCCCAGAGTCTGAGCTTTTTGAAATTAGGGGTATCTTGTTTTTTCCTAAATTTGGGCTGGAATCCCTTGATTTTGCACCGGCTGAGGCACTTCTTGTCTGACAGCAGTGTTTCTTTGTCCTTGAAATGAAGGATTCTCCATGACTTGACTATTTACAATCTCAGGCTGTTCCACCATCCTTCTCTTTGATTTGGTGTAATAATCAAATTGCACCACTGATTTTTTGGAGGTAGATGCTTCATTCAAGAAAACTAATTCTTCATCTTCAATCCATGAGAACAAAGCATGTTCTGGGGCTATTTCTTCCTCTTGTTGCAAGGACATCCCTTACATCTGAGCCACTAGGACTAAATTTTGCATACCAGGAGATTGGTAAGCTTGATTGTCACTAGAACTTGCAAACTGACCATCCATTCTTCTTTGCTTCGCCACCTTTTGTTGTAGATTGCCCATAGGACAATCTCTTGGTGCATGAGCATTATTGCAAGGGAAACACCAGGCATTAGTGTTATCTACATAGTTGTTTTGTCCTGGAACAATATCCCTATTTGAATTGGGAGGAATAGTTTGTGAGAGTGTGGGGACTACAACCAATTGGTTTGCTGGCTGATGGTTAGTTTGTCTTGGAGGACCCTGATATTGGTTTGACTAAGATGAAAATCTGTTTCCTTGATATAGAGGCCTAGAAAAAGTATTCTGCTATCTTTTTATATTGATCAGCTCATTAGAAAATGTCCTTAGGATATTTTTGATATCATCCAGCTCAGATGACTAAGTGGGGACAATTTATTTAGCAGATGGTTGAGGGTAAGTGTACATAGATACTGGTGGGCTTACAGATTTAGGGACTTCTTGAGGTAATGGCAGGGAAATTTTTGGGAACATGGGCATAGGAGGCCTTGGAGGTAACTTTCTAGCATCTATTAAATGGTTCTTAGCTCTGACCACATATTCATAAGCTTTTGGCAAAGTGTGTCCTCCAAGTGACTGAATCATAACAGATATGTCTGAATTCAAAGCCTTAAGATAAAACACTATGGCCATACCTGGTAATGGTCTAGCTGTAATAGGGATTCTGTCCCAGGTCTTTTGAAATTTGGAATTGAAATCAATCATGGCCTATTGCGGTCCCCTTTGAATGGTGATTAACTGTTGTGACAAAGAAAACTTATCACCCTTTTCTGTAAATCTTTCAAAGAAAAGATGTCCGAGCTGATCCCATGTAGAAATGGTATTTGGGGTCAGGGACCTATACCATTCTAAAGTTTTCCCTTTAAAAGAAGCTGCTAGTAATTTTATGGCCACATTTTGCTGTGTGACAACATATATAACACAGACATTTGATACATCTTGAAGATGTTCCTCAGGTGTTTTAGAGTCTTGCCCACTGAATTTAGGCAGAGCTTTTAGGGCATTCACTGGGATAGGGTCCCAAATGGTTGGTGGTATTGGGAGGACTAATGGACTACCAGTGTTCCAGCTTGCATAATTTCTTGGGGGTATAGGGGCTCCCATATTTGCTATTGGTATTGGTGCAAACTGGTTGGCTCTTCTTCTTGGACTTGTTACCAAAGGTGGCAAAAGAATATCTAGATTTGTAGCAGATTGTGATCTGGTGAATGGTCCACAGCTATGACTTCTCGTAGCTCTTTGGTTCACGCGATCTTGAAAGAGACTTCAAGATTGGTCCCACTGGGTGTGTCAAAAAACTGTTGATGATTTAAAATTGCGCTTGATTCTAATCAACAACAATGGGAAATTTCAAGATATGGGACTTGCATCTTGAAACAACCTCTAGATTTTAGAGAAGCTGGCTCTTCTTTAAGTTGAGTATATACTGGGAAAAGGGATAGGAATTTAAATCAGAAACACAATACAAGAAAGAAAATCTATCTATGGCGATGTGCCTGAATGTAATTCGACCTTAATCTTGAGCATAGTGAGACTATATGTAGGATTCATTTACATTTAAGAGCAAACAAGTGCATGATCAATGTAAAAGACTGAAATAATAGAAACAGAGGCTCACAGCATAGACTTCTTTTGCTGAGATACAAAAAATGTCAACAAAGACATAGGGTTCAATCTTCTTATTTGAATTTTTCAGTCACATAAGAGGCACAGAAACACGTACAGTTATGTAAATCTTCCAACTCAAGAAAATGAGACAAAAGCAAATGACATTCCTAATCACAGCTCTAGAAAATCTACCGTCTAGACTACTTTTGCAAATGACACAGATAATATCAACAAAGGCATAGGGTTCAATCTTCTTATTTGAATCTTCCAGTCATACAAAAGGTGCAGAAACACGTACAGTCATATAAACCTTTCAACTCAAGAAAACGAGACAAAAGCAAATGATAAACCTTTCCACCACAAATGAGTTTTTTTATAAAAAGAATAAACAAATGTTGGCTACATGACGTTGACCCAATTGGTGGCGCTATGCATGCCAAATTTAGTAGTGATATTCCTTTTTCTGATTGAGTCATAAATAAACATAAATCTTCTCCTTGTAATAATAGCATCCATGTTTGTGCTAACATCATAGGATAGGGATTTCAAACTTTAATTTCTGATTTATCTATCAATAAATCTTTTTGAACCCTCTTTTAAATTTTTTCCAAGATTCTTTTGAAAGCCCTGGACCCTAAACGAGACAGCTAAATAAAACTATTGTAGGTACTAGTATCCTGAAAAGCAATAAGACTCATATGTAGAAAATTAGATTAACCTGTAATGTAAAAATATGAGTAAATGGAATAGAAAAAAAATATATATATATATATTATATCCATTAAAGACTCTAGATCTATGTGACAAAATTTAAAAAAAAAAAAAAAATACTCAATTTTTTTTACAGCTTTGCCGACATTTTCACCTCAAAGTTATTGCTACATATCAAGTATATACCGTTAAAGCTTTCTTATGTTGCTCAAAGGCTATTGTTCCATGGAAAGGACTTGCTGAAATTTCTTAACTAGTGAATTATTAAGCAAACATAATATTTTTTACCAATTTATTGGTCTCATAGATTTTTTTAATCTTTTACCTAAAAAAATTTAGGTGCAATTTTTAAGAATTATAATTAAGTATATTTTTCATATTTTTATCAAAATTTTAAATCTTGTTAAATCATTCCTGATATTATGTGAACAAAAAAACCTTATTGGGGGAAACTTTCAAAGCTCCTCTTTGATAGGTGTTGAAAGTCTGCTCATTAAGAGTATGGAGCTCCTAATTTACAATACAAGATTCTTTACTTTTTTTTGTTTTGTGAAAAATATTTCATGAGAGGTTATATTTGGATAAGATGTAAAAGGGCGGGGATATCTCTTCCGTCAAAACTGTTTAGGGTTCGTTTTTGGTCTTTCTTTTTCAGTAAACTTAAATAGCATGTCTAAATAAAAGATAAATAGTCACTAAGTCATGCATGTAATGGCCAAAAAAATTAACAAGATTGAAACCTTATGGCTCATATATAAATTAAGTTAAAAAAGAAGACCTAATATAATTCCAATCAAGCCCAGAACTAGAAGCATGACCCACAACTGCAACAAGTAATGGAGAAGAGGCCAATGACCAGTCAAGGAGAACCAAAAATAACAACCACCAAGGAGAATAGGACAACCTCACAAAGATTCTAGCAATCAGTTCTGTTATTGTCTAAGAATAAATAACCCTTTCAAATTTCTCTTGAAGCAATTGAATTTTATAAAAAATTCTAAAATTTTTCTAATCCTTGAAATGTTAAAAATGGGATAAGAAATCAACTTAATCCAAAACTGAAAATCAACAACTAACTGTATGTTCTTCCATCCAACTTGACAGGTAATCTTAAGAATTTCTATAATAACTTACCCTTCAACTAAATTGTTGATGATAATTCCAATTTTAATTAAAAAAAATACAATAAAATTATCCAAATCCTACCATACTTTAAATATTGATATAACTAAAATTTCCCCTCAAAATACCATCCATATAGATTCTGTTAAATCTTGGGATTCATTACTTGCTTAGCCAATAAATGAATGGAAAAAATAACTAGAAAGGTAAGCAGATAGATGGAAAAACTGAAAAGGTAGGTTCCTCCCATTTAATATTTTTTTGAAACGGGCCATTCATAAATAAAATTATAACATAGACATCAATTAATATCAAGTAGTATCACAGCTTAATGACTAGGCCTTCCCATATCTATAATTTTCTGCATGTTTTGTATCTTTCAGATTACTCAGCCCTCGATATACTTGTTGGGTATATCTGGCACACTACCTAATGAGCCTTCCCAATTCTAAAATTTGTATTTTATTTTTAAATTTCATATTTTTGCATAATAATTTTATTTTGGGGGGTTTGACCCATCTCTCTTAACTTTTAATAGACTTAGGGTGTATTTGGCACCCTAAAATTCTTGTTGAATTTCATATGCAGGTTTATGCAATGAATTTTCAGCTGCTTTGATACTGATTTATTTCCTGAAATTTACTATATGATTCTAGATCGTTGATTTTCAGCAGTCTATGTCCTCTTGATTAAAGGAAGGCCACGTATGTGGCTTTAATCATATTTCAGATTATTGATAGAGGCATTCGTGATTTCAGATTTTATATTATCCAATTAGCATTCAATAAAAAACACATTAGCTATTATGTATTTGGCACCCAGAACTCGTGCTACCCACCAGAGTCTAATACACTTATCATTTATTTGGCACCCAAAACTCTTGCTGCCCGGAACCTGAATTCAAATTTTGTTGTTAATTTTCTATGTATTTGTTGTCAAAATTTTGCAATAAAATTTATGCTATCAATTGCTGATTCTACTTTGGGTTTCACATTTCTTACTTGTTTGTACATACACAAACAAATAACAATTCATCTCATTATAAGACCTAGTTGTGTCAGTTTTGGTATGATGCTTTTGTTTTCATGGCATCATTCTCAGATAAACTTCATGCTTGTGAATTTGTTCTTGTAACAAGAGCAAGCTCTTGGTTCCTAAATCTTTAGTGTTAAGCTTCACTTTTTTAGTCCAAGAAGTTCCCCAATCTCCACCCAGAACCACCGAGTCAAGTTCTTCATCTGAGCGTTACACAATTGTCAAAAACAGCACGAGGCATTTGAACTCTATCTTACATAGCAGATGACGGGCTTGTTCTAGTTATTGAACAACCTCTAACAAAGCCCCACATTACTTACAATCGTCAAGGAAATGAATGATTCTCCTTTGTTACTATTTATACAGGATCCTTGCGATCTTAGCCATGAGGCACCATGCACTATTTAGATGGTTGGCCACATGACCCATGATAAAAATATTGTTTTGAAGGCTACAACTCTTCTGCAGCAGGTTCTAATTATGAGCAAATATTTTAAATACCGCTTCACCACGTTATTACTTCCTCTCGTAGTTGCATTTATAGGATAAAGTATTCGCAACCATGTCGAGCATGCCCTTGAGTGACAACATAGAACGGAGGCACACTTTAGGCTGACAGATAAAATGATACACTGTTAAAAAAAATAATAATAAATTTTAAAAAATACATATATTATAACATATTATATTTAAATGTATTGTGAAATGGAAAACAAATTTATATTCATATATCTAAATTTAAATATATAACTTATTCTTTTTTAAATCAATTAAAAATGTCCATAATTTCATACTTTCACTTTCTAATCTACCTAATGACAATCGACTTATTTTCATTGAGCTAATTTGGAATTTAGAAAATCAATGATGAACTCTATATTAGTCATTCCCTTTCTCAATTTTATCGATCCGAGTGAGCTTCCTCACAGCACCAAGGCGGACTCTTCATGCTTTCAATATTGACATCTCCTCCTACATAATTACCTCCCATGTGTTATACTCTTAAATCGGTTTTGTTTTAAACAACTCACGCTTGAGTTCCACATCTCAAATCCAATCCTCTCCTCACTACAAGGATAACTCCTCAATCGAAGATGATCTTTCTTGTAGATCATCCGTGTCTATAGCGTAGAGATTATAGTGAGGATTTTTTTTGGTTTAGACGGCCATTAAATAACTAGGTTATTTCATTTTCTAGTGTTTCAATTTTTTTTAATTGATTTTCTTGATTATATTTATTTGGAGATGATTATTATTATTATTATTATATAGGTTTTATGTATTTTATTTTTACTAAATTTTATTTTTTCATGATTTATTTTTACAATTGTCAAGTGGTTTTTATTTAATTTTTCTCAATTATTTTTTGATTATATTTATTTTGAGACGATTATTACCACGTAATTTTTATGTATTTTATTCTTTACTAAATTTCATTTTCTCTGATTATATTTATTTCGAGACTATTATTACCATGTAATTTTTATGTATTTTATTTTTTACTAAATTTCATTTTCTCATGGTTTATCTTCATGGTTCTCATTTATTCTGGTAAAATTGAGAATAATTTCCTTTAAATTTAAAAAAAAAAGATTAAATATTTATTATAAATAAAAATGAAAGAATAAATAAATTAAAAATTAAAAAAATTATAAAATATATAAAAATAAATATAAAATAATTGAAAAATAAAATAATTTTAAAAAATAAATTAAAATTAACTGAATAACTGCAACATAGAAGAAAAATAAATGAAAAAGAGAGTAATTGAAAAGGTTAGGTAAAAACTTAAAAATACGAAAATATCATTGTAAAATTCTTAGCTCATGTACAAACTCCTATTTAAATATGTATGAGAGAGCCACTTAAAAGTTTCCCCGAGACATATCAGTCCATATCAAAATAGTCCTCCCGAGCAATAGTACTCGCTTATATAACCTACTTGACTGTACTTTGTTAAAAGAAATGATGCTAATCATTCAATATCAGGTCAGAAGATGGAAGCCATTTGTGCTCTCGTGTCATATGTTCTACTCAATTTTTTAAAAAGAAAATTAATACCTATTTAGGTTTGGGAAATTCACATTAATTTAACCAATTTGACCGAGATAAGGTGGAAAAGGCTCGATTTTGTGATCTCTTTACCAATTCTTCTTTTATTATGTGTGAGGTGCATCTTTTGACAATATCATGACATTTAGTGAAATTGTCTTTAATTGACTTTAGTAAGAATATCACATCATAAGATGGAAGCCATTTGTACTCTCATGTTATATGTTCTACTCAATTTTTTAAATAGAAAAAATACTTACTTAAGTTTGGGAAATTCACATTAACTTAACCAACATGACCAAGACAAGGCGAAAAAGACTCAATCCTGTGACCCCTTTACCAATTCCCCCCTTACCATGTGTGGGGTGCATCTTTTGACAATATCATGACATCTAGTGAAATCATCTTTAATTGACCCTAATAAGAAGATGAGCCTTGTCTCACATTAGATTCTATTTATTTTCCTTATCCCCTATTTGTTTTGAACAATACTTGATTGGGTCCTCTTTTGCAATAAGTATCTTTTACAATTGGAACTCTTCACTTTATATTAAATCAAAAAATATAATTATAGAAGGTTATAAAGTAATGTATTTGGATAAATCACGGTTTAAACTCCATGTTGGAGGATAAAACCAATTCAAAACAGTAAAATCAGTTGGCCAAGGCATGGTGAAAGTAACTACAAATAACTAGCCATCAGAAAATTAAGCACAAGCCGTTGTCTCAAGAGGTGGAGGATCATCCTTGGGAAGCACTGACCAAGTAGGGGGTTCCATATTAGGAATCTCTGGAGCATTTCAGCCATCCAAGGGGTCATCATGAATAGTGATAGGTCAACCATCAGTGGGCTACATAAGAACAATAACACTTGATCGAAATTGATGTGAAGAACCACCATTAGAGTTACCATGAGAACTCCAACCACTCTCTGGGGGAGGGCAAGAAGAAAAGTGGCCCATGCTTCGAGATCAACGTTTGCTTTTACACCTCTTAGAAGGGGGTGGTAATGGATCGTAGGGTGCATTGTCTAGTGAAACTATACGCATCGTACAAGGAGCACTCCCCTAGTGATGGCCGAGGTCTAGTGCCATCTTCTCAACTTGTGCTTAAATCTGTAAATAAATTGATGAAATAATAACCTTTTCATTAATAAAAAATGAATTTTCACAGGCCTCATGATTAAAAGTAACATTATTCCTAGCTTTATAAAGCTTAAAGAGGATGATAGCATGAAAGAATTTCCAGAGAAAGGCAATAGAGGCTGGCCAATTTGAAAAATTCCTAAAAAGTGTTTGATGCCAAGAGAAAGGCTCATGGTGATAAGGTTGGAATAATGAATGATTCCATCGTCGGGCAGATTGAGCTTTAGGATGAAACAAAATCATATGCTTAAAAAATTATGGTCACTTGCAAGTCAGACAAAAGGGTTGGGGAATGCGGAGGTGGAGCAGCTTCTCATCGAGGGGGAGTCTTTGGTAAATTAAACACCAAAAAAATGAGCCAGCTTTGGTTCCAGGCCGAGGTGCCACACGTGATGTAGATGGGTGAGCCAAGTCCTAGGAGAGGTTTAGAGGTCCCAGTGCCTATCGAGCTTATTGAAAGCCAGAGAGAACAGACTCATCACCTACTAAAGAAGCCCAAGAGAGTAGCTTTTAAAGTGTGTATCATTGTTTCACCTCTATTCTTTCTACCAGGCGTTAGGAGGCCATAAACCAAGCTTATGTAGCATACCATTAGGGAGTAATTCCTAAATGCGAAGGATGGAAGGTAAGTCCACATTATTTAATTGAAACTTGTTTTTTAAATCATGCTAGAAAATCTAGTGTCTGGAGGTAACCAAATCATGGATTGTATGAATCCCTTTGCATAATAAACGTAAAGTTTTAATACCAGGTAATTTAGCCAGGGGAATGGAAGAATTAGTGAGAATAGGAGACCATCATAAGCTATGGTTATTAAAAGATAACTTTGTGCAAAAACCATCCCCTACCCACTTCAAATGGGGTTTGACTGCTTCAAAAACCTTCCATATAATTTTGACTACAAAGGAGCCGTTAATCTTAATAGGCACGGTAGTGATGATGAGGGATTGAAAGCCAATATTTTGCTAACTAATTTTGCTATAGAAAAATCCAGAAGAGATACAATGTCTTGGAATAATTTTCCAATATTCATTGCCCTCAATAGTCCAAAAAACCTGCTTAGCACACAAAGCCGTACATTGCTGATACGTGTTAATGATGCCTGTGCCACCTTTATCACGAGGGGACAACAAATGTCCCAGGCCACCCGATGAAATCCTCAAGCCCTGTTTGAATTGGCCTAGAGGAAATCTCTAAGAAGCTTTGCCAAACTATCATAAGAGGCTTTGGAGGAAGCCTAATAGGAGAAATAATAAATATGTGTGGTAGCTAAGATATTGGTGCAAATCTGGAACTTGCCTGCTAGAGATAAGGGCTTGGTGATCCAATATGTAATCTTCCTTTCAATCTTGTTAAGGACATATTATCAAAGCTTGGATATCGATCTATCAAAAGTGAAGGGGATGCCCAAGAACTTGAATTGTTCATTTTGAGTAATCCACTACCAACTAAACTTCCTAAGCCACTTAGGTATAGGCATCATGTTTTGATGAAAACACTCAGTTTTCCTGTATTGAAGGCTAGAGCGGAAAGTCATACAAAATATATCTAGGAATTGAATAGCTTCATTAAAAGTGGCCTCTTGTTTTTCAAGAGTGACGAAGGTGCCTTATACAAAGTGGCCATTGATGAGTTGAGAGGTGCAGTCAGGCAAAATAATGCCATAAACAAGCCCTTGAGAAGCCTTTAGAAGCCAAGAGGTAGCCCAGGGCTTCAACGGATAACACATAAAGCACTACAGCAAGGAGATAACCTTGGTGAATAGAACACTGGAGTTCAATCCCCGTAGTTTGAAGCCCATTGATAGTGGGACAAGCTGAGGCATCATGAAGCAAATTCTAGATTGCATAAATGAAATAGGGGCCAAAATCGAGAGCCTTAAGCATGGAAAGAATAAATTGCCACTTGATCTTATTATAAGCCTTTTCAAAGTCCAATTTAAGAAAAATAATTCTCTAAAGAGAGGAGCGGGCCCAAGACATGCCCTCCCAAACCGTGATAAGATTAGCCAAAATATATGTCCCTCTAATAAATCATGTTTACTTTGGTCTAACGAAGGTAAGTAGGATGAACCAAATGCTCTTTGGTGAGGGCTTTGGTAAGAATCTTGTAAGAGACATTAAGCAGGGTTATCGGCCTCCAACTGGTAATAAGCTCAGGATCTCTGAATTTGGTAATGAATTAGGTATTTCCTTGATCATTGTTCCAAGATACTAATTTCACAAGGCTTCTTTGTCAACGTGTAGTAAGTCCAAACCAATAAACTTCCAAGTGGCTTTGAAAAATTTGTAAGGGAAGCCATTAAGGTTAGGGGATTTATCATTGTTCATATAATTCAAAGCCTTTGTAAGCTTCTGCAAGGTGAATGGGGTATCACAAAGTCATTGGTCAGCTGGGTCGATCTTGCAAGGCACCACATCGAGCCAATTTTGAAGATCTTTGTATCACTCAGTCATGAAAGGCTAGGCTTGACAAACCAACTTATAATGCTCAAAAAAGGCCAAGGAGATATCAAACTAAGAGGCAAGTTGTGATTGAGCCACTTGAATGGTCTTAATTTGCCCATGAGCTCAAATAGTTCTTGGAGGATTTGTCACCAATTTTGAGCCAAAGTAGCTGAGCACGGAGTTGGGAACCTCTGGATACATAGCTATTTACCACCTTGAGGCAGTATTTAAGGGAGGCAGCTACCCATTGTAACTACACATTGAAAGGATCAATCTCGAGAGAGCCATAGAACTATTTGAGCTCCTTAAGCATGGCCTCCTCTTAGCGCTTACAAATCTGACCAACATGTTTTTCATGGTGGCAGATGAAGTGGTACATAGAATGGCCTCATTCCACCACTCCATCTAGCTGGCGGCATATTAGGGTCTTTAGGCTAGGATGTAGATTTGTTAGATGAGTTGAATGGTTCTAGTATGACTCAACATAGAAGTTTTGAGAATAAATTGATTATGTGGCACATTTTACTATCTAGATGTTCATTCCACTTTACAGGAAATGGGTGAATGGTCTGACAAAATAATACTTGAGTGGATGTTGACAGGATGGTCATAAATGTTGGAGAAGGAAAAATGATTTTACTCTAACATCATAAAGTGGTCAAGCCATTTGAGCACACGGTGATCCCCAGATTAGTAGTTGGACCACTTAAACTAAGACATGGGGTTAATTATCCATCACCAAATGACAAGGTCTACCAACCCCCATTTATTTTTGAAATAATACCAAGCCTCACATTCATTAACACACCAATACATAAGGAGAGCCCCAACCTTGTCTTGGGGGTGCTCAATCTTATTAAAGTTGTCACACATAAGCCACATGGCAGTAGGCATCCTGTCTTCTAAAGATTTCCAAAGCAGGGAGTAGTTAGGGCCATCATTGGGAGCATAGATGTTGAGAAAGCCAAAAAGATGGCCGTCAATGTCAAGAACAACCCAGACCACTCGATGTAATGGGTCTTCCCCCATGGCAATGATGTTGGGGGGAGATCTTAGGGGTAACTAAAATACAAGCACTGCCATGTATCACCTCATGCAAGGTGGTGTTTTGGGTTACATCAGGGAAAATTCTTCGTAAAGATGTCTAAAGAAGAAAGCCAGATACTTTAACTTGTTGTAGATAGAGAACATTTGTAAAATCAATCTGTTGACAAGAAACATGCACAGAGTATTTATGGGTAGTCTTTGTAAGACCCCTAACATTCTATGATATTACATTCAAAGGGAAGGGTCATCCATTTGAAGCTCCTCTTGCATGTCCTCAAAATCTACCAACACTACAAAGTTGTTATGTTGGTGAGAGCATGAAATTTTATTGATGACAATTTAGAGGCATTTGGCATCATGCTTCTCCCAAGGAGAGTCTACACCCTCGTGAGGTCGGTTGTGAGACCACTGGGAGAATGAGCCACTGGTTGAGAATCTTAGCTACAAGCATCTTGATATTCTAAAAAGCTAGATAAATACTCTATGGGTTGGAAGGAGCGGGAGTGGTAGGGGGCAATAGAGAAATCCCTTGAGAGGGTATGATAATTGGAGGATAATCCTCTTGAGGTGGCACATGGGGTGTGCTTTGTGGCTTAGGGCTTGATGATCATTTAGTGGGCAGTGTGGTCTAGCCATCACATTAGTCTGTCGGTTTGGGCTTCTTGGTCTGAGGAGGCAACTGAGGAGGCTTGGGACAACCCATACAATGACAAACCTTGATGCAGTGGTCTGAACCCTGATAGTGGAAGCAAGTGTTGGGAAGGTTGAAATAAACAACTTTTTGTGACCACCAGGTCTCCCCAACTTGGATTTTGATGAACTCCTTCAGCTTCTTAAAGAGGTCAACCTTTATACAGACTCCCTTGTTAGGGCCAGGGGAGAACTGCCTATCTAGTTCAATCATAACCACACATCTTATGAGAGTAATTATTTTGGGTATAAAATACTAGTGGTGAACTCACAGATCGGGAAGCCCATATTAGATAGGGACATGAAGGGTGGCATTATCACAAACATTAAAACCATGGGACCAGGTAAAAAAAATTGTAAGCTAGTTGTGAAGGAACAAACATTGGAATTCATGAGAATCAGCTTAGTCTTGAAGGGCTCCTTAAAGTTAAATAAGAATTTTTTTTGATAAGGTTTCAGATTTCAGAGACATAGACACCTGGTGGCTTCCCATGTTTGTAGAGCCAGTTATGGAGGTAATCCTTTGAGGGGATACGAACAATGAAATAATTAATGATAGAGCAATTTTCATACCACTTGTAACATTGTTCAACAACAACAACAAGAATACTTCCTCTACAGTGAAGGGCACTGAGGGATTACCTCATCGTATACTTTTAAAACAAACTTCTGAGCTCACTTGGGTGCCATTAGCTCCAACTCCTACATCAAAAAATGTATTAGAGTGCAAAGAAGCCATAAATATAAGCCCGTCCCACCTGAAAGGGTGGCACGCCGAGTGCAGTTAATGTGATGTAGCCCTATAAAATCTCATGGGCTTAGTAGTATGAGCAAGATGGGTAAAGGACATAAGCAAGAAAACATAAAACATGAAACCCTAGCGGAGCGATTCTCTTCGCATAATAGGTACATTTTCATTTTGATTTATAAGGTTTTAATTGAGGTGATAGAAGTCTTTAGGCCTCAAAACCTTATACCATTGAATTTGAGCGTCTCTCCCATAAAAAGTTTTCCATGTGCAACTTTAAAATTATTCACAACTTTCAAATATGAAGATGTAACTAGTATAACATAATAAATAGTCGATAGGATGGGATTTTTTTAAAAGTAAATGTGCTATTAAAAAATGTAAATTATAATTTAAAAAATTATATGTAGATTATACATATATATTTTTAGTAATTTTAGTATATAAGTCAATGAAATGTGAAATAGAGATTATTATTTTTTTTTAAATTCAATCTTTTAAATAATTTCAAAAAAATATTCAACCTTTTAAATAATTTCTTTTGATAATGAATTTAAGATTTAATCATTTAGAAATCCTCTCAAGGTGGAGAATACATTTAAAAAAGTGTACACCATTCAATATTTAGATAGATACCAAGGTTTCACAGGTTCCTTGTCTATTTATATTACTAAAAAAAGGATTATAAATGTGACTTGGCATATCAATACAACCAACATTATCAAGGCCACCAAAAAAAGCTTAACAAGATATATAGGCGAGCTAAAATGACTAAACTAAAAGACAAAACAACATCACCATCTCAGGCAAACCAAGCCACGAACCAAGAAATAAAGGATCAACCCAAAAAAATAGGGGTCTCCCACCTAATCCAAGAAGACAATAATGTCTGACATAGCTCCACCCACACCTTTCGCAACTTCCACTGAGACCTCCAAGCCCCTACCAACCATCACCAAAGAACTACCATGCTCCCCACTTTGAGAACTTATTTCATCTTGCTACCTTATTAACACACCACCAACAATCAACAAATAGTAAACACTGATCAAATGACCCTACATTTGAGCTTCCACTACTTCTAGAGGACCCTGACGAAGCCAAGGAGGTGCCAACCCATGCCTGCATAAAACCAATTTTTCTAAATATTTAACATCTTCAATGCATTCCCTTGAATGAAACACAACCTTCCAAGCTTCCATCTTTCTTATAGTGTTTTTAGTTGACACCACTAGAAGAGGGAGGAAGTGACTTAATTGAGAAGAAGGGAAATAAAAGTGTTCTTAAAAATTATCCAATTACCTCAAAAGGGCCACAAAATTGGTTTTCAAAGCCCTAAAAACCAAGATAGGACCATCCTCAAACCATTTGAACCAGAAAAAGACATTTTGACAAAGGGCATAGAGTTAGCAATTGTAATTTCTTCCAACATGCTCACCTTATGCGTAGGAGCAACAAAAAACCTCTACCAATTCCACAACAAACTTCTTATCTATCATTAGCATCAAGAGATTAATCGGAAACATGGAAGCCACATCTGAATTTACTCTATTTCTCGGACTATTCCAAGATAATCCTCCCCCAAAACATTTGAAATTGATTATAGAATATCCTCAGAATTCAAGCAGGGCCACAAGACTTTCCCAGAAAATGCCATTTCTAGAGAATGTGCCATGCCAAAGACCATAGGTAGGCCCAAAGCATCGACCACCACCCTCTCCATTTCACAACTAATAGAATCTAGATGGCAACACCTAATAGAAAGCATAGAGCTTGCTGATACCTTGAAGATGACACCTTGCAATATGCACAACACTTGGAGATACCACCCAACTTAGAAATAAGATGCGGCCACTCCAAGCAACCTATATAAACTTTCACAAATATGACAATCCCTCGAACAAGTCCCAAAGCATTGAATGAGTCCATCCCAAGCTTCCCTTTGATTTTTAATTCTTATAACTTCCAATTGGGCGATACTGCAATTGGCAAGGAAGTCAACAACTATGTTGGTTTCCTAAAATCAATGATGAAAATCCCAATCTTAAAAGAATCAAAACATGACCAAGCCTTTTCAAGAATATTTGTCACCTTTCAAGACTTAGAGGCTTTCTTTTGTAAGGTTGGAATCATAATTTGAGAATCCCCTTCTATCAACAATGTTTCAATTTCACATACAACAGTGATCTGAAGCAAAGCTACCAAGGCTTGAGCTTTAGTTATTTATTGGTCCCACTAAAAAGTTTTATGGAAGCTGCACAAATGAGAGACCCATTGTAATCTTTTATAAGACACCTAGTGCTCGAGGCTCCATGATTACCCCAAAAAATGCCATAGAAGTTCAATTTAAACTATCCAGGATGGTGGGAGTCAAATTGCTTTTTCTTTTCTTCTATCTTTTATCGTAGTCATGTATAACCCATTAACAAGGAAATGCTATTCAATATTGAATACCTGAGGTTTTATGATTTTTCTTTAAAAAAACTCAAAGTTCTCTAGTTGATCATTTAATATGTTACATAAGTCCTTCAAACTATAAACCATTAAAAACTAACAATATTGTAAGTCATATCTATTATATTATGCCAAAAATAAATTCAAATTTACAGTTTAATAGAATGTATTTTTATTTTATGTTTATTATTTACATGAATCTATGTTTCAAACTATGTATTATTTTTTAATGCAAATTTATGACAATTTTTGTCTAAAAGCCCTAGTATGAAGAAAGTGATGTTGGCATGCGTCTTTTGGAAAATTTTGATTATTGGAGGTGGTTTTATTTGTAAGTGGTATAATGCTTGAATCTGTTAAATATTCCTTACTATTGTAACAATCTATCCAATTTCAATGGTTTGGACGTCGTGTGGTAAGAGTTGCAGGGTATGGTGGTTTAACTAGCTTGATCCAAATTCAATTGCAGGCTATTGGCATATAATCCAATAATTTTTTATGTGATTTTAAAAAAAAACCAGTAGTTTAAAATACATTTTTTTAAAAAAAGCCAACAATTATAAGTTCTCTTATTGGTTTGGATTTACTTTGTCCTATACAATAACTAAATATGTAGAAGGTGATGTAACCAATCCTCCTACAAAAAAGAACTGATTATGAGAGGCCTAGTGTTGTAATTTGATTTCCTTGACTAATAACCTATTTGTTTGTGGCATCCCTTTGTGGAGTATGTTGTAGTGAAGTTTTGTAGCAAATTGCACTCTCCAATATAAAAATAATGAATGTTTTAATTAAAATGAAATAAAATGAAATTCATCATAGATTCAAACTCAAATAAAATGTAGAGAAACACTTTAAAAATTGGCCATTGAGACTACAAAAGTATGAATATATAAAGATAAGTTTGCAAAATTTACAAAATCAACTAATACACAGAAAGCATAAGCAAGGTCTGGCAGAGTAATTGGAACTTTAAAAAATCAGCCTAACCAACAATAAATACCTACCAAGTCATGCACATTAGGCCCTTGCATTGATGTTGGTAAACATCTCTAGTTTGGGAGAGTTGAAAAATCACCTGGAGGGATGCCTTTATATTTGAATTTTGTTCTCTTTTTCCTCAGAGGGGCCAAAAAAATTATGTTTGTGATTTTATGGTGCTTAGGCATCTCACATCTCCACTTCACAATAACTCCTTTGTTGGTTTGTCGTTTGCCTTCCCTTAGACTGCAATATGTGTCAGGGTAAGCAACTCTCTAGGGTGGTGGGAGTAGCTTAATAGATTGTTAATGGTGTGGCATTTGGGCATTAACCTTTTTTTTGCGGGGCTGCTATGTTTCTTAGTACAACGATGTTATTAATATAAATATATATTAATATAAAATATAATATATCATAATATAAAATATATATTAATAAAAAATACAATATATATATATATATATATATATATTAATATAATATGATATATCATAATATAGAAGATATATTAAAATAAAATATAAATATAATTTTTTTGATAAATTAGGGAGAACAGGTCCTTACCTGAGGTACAAAGAGCATAATAAAAAATTTAGGGAAGCCTCAAGACCAAATGAGATCCATCCCATGAAACATCAAGTAAAGCGGAGGATAAAAGCAAGCCAAAAGAAAAACCCCCAATGAATTAAAAAGGGATAAAAAAATTATAATCGAAACAATAAACGGTAAATCCAAAGCCAAAAGCTATTCCAAAATTTGCTAGCAGCTCGTTTTGTTCGTCAAGCCACAAACAAGGAATGAGAATGGGCAAGGAATCCATCTGTGTCAAAGTCAGCGATTAAACTGACCACTTCCTCCTAGCAGTAGAGAGTGTTGAAAGCTTTTCCAACTCCTTTAGTATAAGCATTACCAGATCCCCATGAAGCTAAACTCTATTACAAGTTTAGTCTCTGAAGTAGATTCAATCATCAAGAGCAAGAATAAAAAGCATGCAGATTGGGTGCCCAAATATTCTATTGCTTCAATTGATTGAAGAGGGCTCCAGTTGTGTAACACCGAGGGCTTAAATCACTAAGAGATGTGATCAAAAATTTCAAATCCTGACCACCTAGATACCTCATTATCCATGATTTGAGCATCAACTTGATCCACTCCCTAGTTGGAAAGATAGTCAACATGCTTGTTCACTTCTCTGATGCAATGTTGAGAAGACAAGAATTGAATGCATCTAATTGAGACTATACTGACTCTAAAATATTGTTTATTCACCAAGATCTTCCTTGACATTATCGAATAGACTCCAAAATTACCATGGAATCACCTTTAATAATAATTTCATCGATTCCACATTGGCGAGCAAGCTGGACGCCCAAGATAAATCCCTATAATTCAACTTTGTTATTAGTACCATCAAGAAATTTGGTAGACATTACTTGAATTAATGATCTTGCACAATCATGAATACAACATCCTGCTCCTAAAGCTCCCAGGTTTCATTAGGTAACACCATCAAAATTCATTTTAAAAACCCAATAATCAGTGGGATCTACTTGATGCCTTTATGAATCAGGTATTTATTTCTCAAAATGATCTCTCTGTTGACTGGAGGCATTTTGACTAGTAACCAATTGGGACAGATCAACATATCCCAAGAGGAAAGGTTGGGGCTGCATATTTTAATTAGAGTTGAAATTATTTCAGAAATGGAGACCAAAATTTTGGGAATGAAAGTAGGCAAAGGAGTGCAAGTGTCACAGAATATCCTCTGATTCCTTTCTTTCCAAATGCTCCATATTAAAATAGCTGGGCTGACAATCCATAGGTCCTAGAGTCACATTCATAGTTGTTTGAAATCAAAGGACCTTTAGCCCAACACCAGTTGAGATTTGAGCACAACCAATCCCAATAGTTGTTTGTAAAGGGACATAATAGAAATAGATGATCAATTGTCTCTTCGACTTGACCACAGAAACAACAATTGGAGGGGCCATACCACCCCATTATTTTAACCTACCTTGAGAGAGAATTCTATTTTGAGAGGCTAGCCATGCGAAAGCCCCAACTTTTTGAAGGCCAATTTTATTCCAACATAAAAGTTTGGTTCTAGGGCGATTGTCTTCCTCAAGAACTGCCAATTTATATCCTAGATTGACATTACACTCCCCATATTTGGCTCTCGTCCAGAAAATTGAATCTTCTTTAGTGTTGATGAAAACTTTCCTCATATCCAAAAGTGTGGAAAGAAGGATCTTTTGGGCTGCGAGAATAAGAGTGGCTCCCAAAGGTTTTCATCAGCCCTGCATCTCAAGATTTGGATGCATTAGATAAAGATAATCTCTGACTTTGATACCCCAAAGAGCAGAAAGAATTATTTGAGCATCCTCTAGCTCCCTATACTCACTGAGTAGTTTGTGGCCATACCAGGGGTCATCCCAAAACGTTACCTTTTGACCATCATTAATGATCCAAGATACATGATTTGAAATCAGGGACCTACATTTGAGTAAGAAATTCCAAATATGTGAGCTAGCTGGTGGAGAGTCTTCAGTAATGATGGCCAAGGGGTCATGAGATCCCATATATTTGAGCTAGAAAATTTTGCTATTGAGGGAGTTGGGAGTGGAAAGAATCCCCCATACAAGTTTGGCCCCAAGAGCTAGATTTTGAAATTCTATTTTACAAATGCTTGTGTCACTCACTACCTTGAATTTATACACATTTTCCCAGCTAATAAGGTGGACTTTCCTTTTAACTTGCGTACCTTGCCAAAGAAAAGATTTGCAAATTTGATCAATGCTTTTTAGCACTTTGGTGGGGGGCTTGAGAAACTGAGAGAAGATAAATGGGAATAGCTGTGAGAATAGATTTTATGAGGGTTAGGCATCCAACAAAGGAAATAAATTTCCCTTTCCAAGAAGATAGCCTATCTTTGAGCAAGTGCAACAAAGGATCCCATAGATTTACTCCCACATCTCTAGCAAATAGAGGAACACCTAAGTACTTGGATGGGAGTCTGCCAATTTTGAAGTTTAAAAATTGAGCAAGATAAGGTTGTTCTCTGTTGGGGACATTTACACAAAAAGGCCTTGATTTAAATTCATTCACTTTAGACCTAAAGCCTTTGCATATTCATCCAGGATTGCCTTGAAAGAATTGGCTTCTCTAATGGACGCTTCCCCAAATAAGAAAGTGTCATCAGCAAATTAATGATGAGTCAAATTGTTCATTCCATCTGTTACACAAAGACCCTTGATTCCTCCACGCTCATTTGTTGCTTTGATGGATCTACTAAGAGCTTCTACCATGAGGATAAAAAGGTAAGGGGAGAGTGGATCTCCTTGCTTGATTCCATGGGAGGCTTCAAAATAACCCATAGGTTTTCTATTTAGAAGGATGGAGAAGTGAGGAAAAGAAATGCAACTAAAAATCCAATCACACCAGTCCTTATTAAAACCAAAATTTTATAGACATTTCATGAGGAATCTCCAGTTTACCTTGTCATAAGGCTTGTTGATGTCAAGTTTGATCATCATCCCTTTCTGATTGTTGAGGGAAAGAGAGTGTAGAAGTTCATGAACCACCATTATGCCATCCTGAATGTGTCTTCTAGGGACAAACCCTCCTTGCTTCGAGGAGATGAAATCTGAGATAAAAGTCTTTAGTCTAAAAGAGATGGCCTTCAAGATGATTTTATAGATAGTGTTTCATAAGGCAATGGGCCTAAAATTACTGATTTGATTTGATCCTTTAGGGATCAAAATAATGAAATTATTATTGATTTCAGAGCATACCTTCTTATTAAGCCTCAATAATTCAACCACTGTTGTGACTTCCTCACCAATAATGGGCCAAAAGTCTTGATAGAAGGTAGCTAGGAAACCATCTGGGCTAGGGGTCTTATCTCCTTCCATAGCAAAAACCACTTTTTTTATTTCATCCATTGTGACAAGTCAGGGTTCATTTTAGTGGGCCCTCTAAAAAAATCCATGGAGGTCCTTAGGCGAATTAGATTCATAATGGTGGCAAATCATTTCAGAATGCGTATAGATGCACAGACAAATCACATGATGCTATAAGGTGAATTATGTAGACGAATGCCACAAGTATGTAGACAAATGCGCTACATGCCGATGACCATCTACATAATATAGATGGACACTAGCTACATGCTGACGGATGCTGAAAGTGAAAAAAATGGTTATGCATATATTGGTTACTCTATTTTGTAAGTTATGATTTTTAAATAATTTTTACTAAATTGAAAGGTTTGAAAGAAGAATAATTATAAATTTATTTAATCATAGTTATAGTTTAAATATATTTTTTTTTCTCACACCATGTGTTGGGGTTTCCCACACATTGCAACAAAACATCCACATCACATCAGTGAATGCCAATGCAATATTTTGCATAGTTGTGTAGTGTGGGTAACCATAATGTTGTGTGCTCATAACACTCTTTTGTGAAGATCACACATTAAGCTTAATGTTTATAGTGTCTCTCCCTTGGGAGAGGTTGCCTGGCCATGCATGTGGGATAATTATCCCACATACATGGACACTACCAATGGTGGACGCTCGAAGATCGTAGGCATCCACCTATAGTTTGCATATGGTGGGTCTGCTGGCAATCCATAGGGGACCACCTACTTATAACAAGGGATCACAGGTTTATCATAAGTGGATGTCCAAAATATGCAGGTGGGCACCTGCAATATGTAGATGAACACCCATAATATATAGGTTGATGCCCTCGTTATGCTATCCGCTAGCAATCTATAGATGGTCGCCTACTTATTATGGGTGATCGTAAGTGTATCATGGGTGGATGCCCACAAAATGCAGATGGATACCCACAATATGCAGGTGGATCCCTGTAACACGTAGGCAGATGCCCACAATATGCAAGCAGATGACTGCAATATACCTATGGGCATTCCCCTGCAACATATTGGCATCTACAATATGCTAGTAGATGCCATCAGACTATGGTCATCTGCATGTTTCCTTCACGCCTGTGGGTGTCCATCAACAACACACGGGCATCTTCTGACAAGCTACGGACATCCACCAATGGACATCTTATAGGGGCCCGCCTATTGTCTTTAGGTTTACACTACATAGAATCAATTTTTTGCCGATGTCCACCTGATTGTATATGGTGAATTCATCAGGATTGGCTTTCAAGGTATCGACAAACTACATTTATATGAGGAAATTTGTATTCAAATGTAGGTGAACCTCTCCTCAAAATTAATTTTGAACTTGAAAATTTAGGCAATTCTGCCTTGTTAGCGTCTCCACAAAAATTGCCAAATGCCGACTTAAAAAAATGGAAAATTTGTAGATTAACGAAGATTCACCGCTAAAAAAACCTTGAAATAGGTGTAGTTAAGAGATCATTTTGTTGTTTGGTCACTAAATGGGGAATGTGACTTAGCATATTTTCTTGTGAATGGAGGTCTGAGGTTGTGCTGCAAGCAAGATTAGTGAAAATTTTTATTGCCTCTTAATTTTGGAAAAAAACTCCAAATCCTCCCCCTCCATATTATGAATATTGGAGATTATGTTGATACTTCTCCTAATTTGTATTGAAATGTGGAAGAATTTAGTGTTTTGGTCACCAGCTTTTAGCCAATTCTCTCTTGCTTTTTGCCTCGAATATCTCTTCTCACCATTGATCTGCCTCTAATTTAGATAAAAGAGTTTGTTCCTTATTATATGCTTTTGTATCCATACCAAAGGTTAGAACAAACTCATTGAGAGATTGAAGCTCTAATTTTATTCTATTGGTTTCTACAAAAATATTTTTGAAATGGGTGGCATTCCAATGTTTTAAACAATTCTTGATGAATTGCAACTTTTTGGTAAAAACATGGATGCAATTCCCAGATATTTAGGGAGAGCATTCCACCAAACCTTAAAAGTTTCAAAGATTGTGGGGTCTCTAAGCCACATTAGTTCGAATTTGAAAGGGGCAAGCAGAGATGCCTGATCATCATTAATAATCCATTCTACTAGGGCGTGATCCAACCCAAATAAAGGGAGGATGTGGCTCTCAAATACCCAATTAGAGCTTAGCCAGGGTTGATTGATAAGATAGCAATCCAATCTTTCTATTGTGTTGCTAAATTATTTTCTTCTGTTACTCCAGGAAAACCAACCCTTTTTGGGGATAACATCCATTAGTTCCTCAGTTTCCCTAAAGCACATAAAGTCCTAGTGAGATTGCATTGGCCTCTTAATTCTTCCACACTTGTCTTTTGCTTTCAAAAGGGTATTAAAGTTTCCTCCCATTGCAAATTTTTCATTTGGATACAACTCCATTATCTGACTGAGATCCTCCTAACATTTTATTTTTGCCTCCACATTGTTTGCTCCATACACATTCAAGAAGAGGAAAGTGATGTTGGAATGCAAATCTTTGATTTTGCTCCATTGCCAGTCGGTACCATGATCAAGTGGGGTAATTTCCACCTTGGCAAGGTTTCAAAGTGTTACAAGTCCACTTGACACCCCAACAACATCCACAAACCATCCCCTCCAATTTTCCCATTCTTTAGAAAAGATGCTCTCTACTTCATCGGTTTGTAGTTTAGTTTCTTGAAGATTGACTAAATCTAGCCTTAAAGGATCAAGTTGATGCTTGAACAAGCATCTTTTATTAGGGGCATGGAATCCCCTAACATTCCAAGATATGAATTTCATGGCTCCTATGAGGGGCTTTCCACCCCTCACAATTCAACTGTAAAATATTTAGTGAGTTGTTTATGATCTTCTAGCAAGCCCTGTTCCACAAGCTTCTCCACATTTGACTTACAACATATTTAAGAGGTTTGTAGATTGGGTGAATAGCTTGGTCGTTGCTTTGACCATGTTATGGATTGCAGAGGGTTCCAACCAAGTGACAATTGATAGAGTGAGAGGGCATTCCTTTGGTTCAAGAAGGAAGGTGGGGTTGTCTTTGAACCACCATCCATTGTTTCTAGAAATGAACGATTTCGAGGGTGGAGATTCCTTGGCTCTCCAAACTGCGTTAATGGTACATGCTTTCTTCACAACTCTGGGAGGTTTTAGGGTTGGCAGTCCTTCTTGATGTGACCTATTGTGTGATAACCATAACATTTGAATGGGATCCTTTCGAGATCTATGTTCTAGGTCCACTATCTTCCAAAGGATTTGATGGTGATTGCTTCGGGAATAATGGTTTCCAGGTTTATTTACACATATTCTTGTAAAAGTAGAATGGGATCTATTGTTTGATAATGGGTCAATGGAGACAAAGTCTCCAGTAAGGTTCCCGATACCTTGAAGGCATGAAGATCCCTAGTATTCCAAGGGTAGGGCATAGAGATGGACCGAAATGAGATTTTTTAGATGTCTCGATGATGGTGGGTCAAAGTTGGGGTGCCAAGCTTGAGTTCCAACACCACAACCCTTCAACATCCATGGACCACTATGGAGGATTTGATTTTTCATTTCCTTAGTTGAGCATAAAGCAAAGAAGAAGGCATGAGGCAAAAAAATTAGGATTAGATTCTTACCCCATGAATCTGAAACCCACTGCTTGATTACATCCAAAAGAGGCCATTTCCTTGCAACTCAAACTCTTACAATGATTCCACAAGAACTTACAGAAGATATCCTTTCCTGAATCGACTCATCTTCCAAACACAAATCCTTTCCACGGGGTTCAAAGATCGAGAGTGCTCTGGCGAGACTTTAATCTACCCCTGGACTTTGAGTGGGTCCTTTGTTTTAGGTTCCTGTTGATGAACATCTAGGGTATCAGGTTGTAAAGGATCCTTAGCTCTAGTAAGGTGAACTGATCCTCGGTCGTCTTCCAACGTCCATTCCAGGGCCTCCAAAACCTCTCGAAGAACCTCACATTGTTGTTTACTTCCTTTCTTCCCCTTGTTCCCCTATTTTGTTGTCTTCAATAGTGACATGTCTTTCACAATCTCCTTCATGCGTGCCATCTGATGCCTAAATGAATGTGGATCATGTAAAAAAATATAGATATTAAGATAATATATTATAGAAAACAGAATATAATATAAAATAAAAAATATAATACAACATAATTATGTCGAAGCGTAACCTAAAATCACAGTGAAAGAGTATAATGGCATGAATGGATAACTTTTATTTTTGTTTAGGCTGACATATTAGATAAATTTATTACTTTAAAAGATATAATAAATGGACACGTTGTTTGAAAAAACCCATACATATATATATCATTCAACCAAAAAATAAAATACACTGTGATAGATAAAATCAAAGAACAAGAACAATAAAGAATGCCAACTTCTGCATTTGGACTTCCACAGTCTTGTCACTCCCTCTCTAGCTATTATTTTTGCTTCGTGAGTTCTGTGCTTCGACTTCCACAATCTTGTTCCTCCATCTAGGCCGTTGTGTTTGCTTCACTGGAGGGTTTGGAGGAAGAATATTTTATGCCAAACTAATCAATCAAAAACATGTATGTTTTCATAAATAAATCCTTCTCACTCAGCTCCGTCCTACATGCTGCTTTGTTTTGTTGAAGCATTCCATAAATCCGTCTCACGTCATTTTACATGCTGCTACATTTTGTTGAAACATTCCGTAAATTCCATTTTATAAATGAAATACTAAATGCGTAACCTATCGTTACCATCCGTAACCTAATTCTATTATCATTGCTATAAAACAGGCACTCATGTCGATCCCACTGTAAAGATAGGCGCCTAAAATGGGATCCACTAATTGTGATATGTGGATATTCATGTGTAAAGATATGAGCATAGGTGGATCTTAATATTTTTATTTTACCATATCTCAATACCAATTTATGAGTTTCTTTATAGTAATTTATATGTTAATATTTTATATAATATATATTATAGTTATTTATAGTTTAAATAATAGTTATTTATAGTTTAAAGAATAGTTAAAATATAAAAGAGTATTATAGATAATTTTATTTATATTATATATTATTTTATATGTTAATATTTTATATCATATTTTATTAAATTTATTTTTTTACTTCTAATAATAGTATATTATTATGAATTTTTAGTATTTATAAAAAAATGTTGATTGTAGTATTTTAATTATATTATATGTTAATATTTTATAAAACACACACGTGTGTGTTTATGTCATTACTTTTTATTAATTATAAATGTTTTGTACTTATAAAAAAGGTTAATTGAAGTTTAATTTTTTGAAATAAAAGATTGAATATTTTGTCTATATTTTATAGGTATTGCATGTTTACGATTGAATTTTAAAACTTAAGAGTAGCGAAGAGAATATGCTCAACAATATCAAATACAACAATGTGAACAAATGATAAAAGAATAAAGATGACACCATAATGAGAATGACAGATAAAGACATACAAAATATAGTGTAAAAATGCTAGTTCAAGAGTTGGAAGCCGAAATGAGAGAACATGCCCAAGAAATGATAGCATATCATGCTTGAATACCGTAAGATGGTCAACAAATATTAAGAAGAAGAATGCAAATAGATTTGCATTTAAATCAATTCACAAAGGAAGAAAGAAACCATCTACAAAAATGTAATCGTGAAGTAGTTCAAAGGCATCGTGGAACGAATGCTAATGTTGATGCCAACTCTTAAGAAGTGAATGCATTGACCATAGAATGTGGGATAGAAATGTCAGATAATAGACAAAGAAATGTAATGGATGATGATGTTGAAAATAATATACAAAATACGTATGATCGCAGTGGAATATTGAGGTAGATTTGAAGATGTTACAAATGTTTTTTTGCCATCATCTAGAAAAATTGGCTTCATCAAGTATATGTTATATTTGTCAAGAAAATTACTTTGGCATAGATATCTCTTGAATACCTAAAGGCCCAATTTTTCATAGATGTTGACAAGAGAAAAATGATCATTAATTTTTAACGTCGAACAATGTAGACCCTAGTCCATAATTACCAGAACTTGCATGCTTAACCTAAGTAGAAGAGACATTGATAGCATGAGTGAATCCAATCCTACGAGTCACACATGCAACTAGAGGTCAATACAAATATAAAGGACATATGTTCAACTTTTCACAAGAAGTGAAAGAAATTGCTAAGGTCTTACCACATCAAATAAAAGATTTACCAATCATTATTGTTCGAATAAAAGATCAATGTGAAATGAATTACAACTTTACAGTTAATAGAGAGAGAGTCTATAGGGAATTAAAATATATAGTAGAACATGACAATTTCTATAGAGATGTTCAGATTGATGAAAGTGCACTTACTCAACTTCCACCCAATTCTAAGATTTTTTTTTGACCAATTAAAATTTGTACATATGGAGTTTGATTTAGATATGAATGAATATGTATTTCATGGTCCAATGATGGATATGGATGAAGAAAATATTATCAATCACATGAATTCAATGGCATCCAAACCCCCAAATACCACTAGAGAGATGGAATTAATCCATGCAAGGGTGAATAATCCTAATGCAGAACCTATAGATCTAATGGACTGACTAGGAATTGGTACATCTCGTATAAATGAGTGTCACAGAAGGGCTAATTGATATAGCCTTGCCCAAATTGTTTCTAGATGAAAGATGTGATTTGTTAGAACTGATAATGAAATGAGTGCATCTACATGAATTTGTTGAATATTTGATTTGCTACAAGGATCATCATTTTAGATCATACCCGTGATTTAGATATTACATGATGAACATGATTATGAGATAATGTGCAAAAAATTTGTTTGTAGTGTTTGTAAAAAAGAGTCTACCGTACATGCCAATCACCATCAATGAATTATGTAAGCATATGGACAACATAACCCACTCTCATTTTGCTAATCTTTTGACGCATTTTGATACCACATTAAGGGGTACAAGGTCATATTGGGAAAAACATGTTCCATGAAATTGGAACACCAAAAATTTTCTTTAGTTAAGTACAACTAATATATTATCTTGATCTGCATGCGTTAATGCCAAGTACACCACCAACCAATCCCCATGAATCACAAAAATGGCATCGACAAATATTGACTATCCTCACATAGTAGCATACTACATGCACTTACGAAATATAATTTTTTAAAAGGATATATTATAAAAAAGGAATGAAATTGAAAGATCATTGGTCTAGATATGAATGGCAACATAGAGGTTCACCACATGTGCATAGGTGGATATGGTTAGAGGGAACACTAAACATGGAGAACCTTGATTGGAAAAATAATCATGATCTACAAAATGCTCAAAAAATCATTTATTCTATTGTCCATACATGGAATCCACACATGGAGATCAACATAAATGAAACATACACGCATGCTATCAATATTTTCATATCTAATTTTTACATAATAACTATTTTGTCCCATACTTAGAGATAAAATTTTATATATGAGATAATATAGGTATTACAAAATTTTATGTGACATTCATGTCTTTTAAATGCACATCAACTGGCACAGGTGGATCTTGACCATGACTATGAAGAGCTTCTCAATTGTGTAGAGTGTCATACAATATGTAGAGAGGGTGTTTGCCTACATAAGAAAAGAGAATATATGGTTTGTAGATAAGATATTCATATGTTCATTTTTTTCTATATATAAATATAACATAATGTGCCTACAAAATTTTTATTTTTTTTATTTTTATAGGTACATTGCACCATGGCCATTGAATCTGAATGGATTAAAATTGTTTCAAGACCCAAACATAAGTGATAAAAAATAAGAGGCTGCAAGAAATGATGATCATGTAAATACACATAACCAAAACATACTACAATTATGGAGATCAAATTTAAATCAAACAACTTCTGCTTTCAAAACATGCAGTAATTAATTACATTACCAAATATATGGCAAAAGCTGAGAAGAGTTTTGAAACTTATCATTAAATGTTAATGATACTTGCAAACATTGAAAACAATGACAAATTAGTGGCTAACCCCTATAGAAGACTCCTAACAGAAACCCTTATCAACAGAGACATTGGGGCACAAGAGACATGTCATATGTTATTGGAGCTTCAATTGGTGGAAAGAAGTAGAGTGTTTGTCACTTTGAATGTTTATATGAGGTGTTCAAACCAGTGACACATACTATAAAACCAGAACATGATAAAAACTTAAAAGCTTTCATTGATGGATACATGAATAGTCTTATGAAATGAAAAGTTTTTCACTTGTAGAGATAGCTAGATCATGGTCATATAATCCCATGTGAAGGAGAGATAATAAATGGGAGGTTAGGAGTCTGGCCATTATTGTAAGAGTATTCCCAAGGTTTACTATATAGTACCAGTACAAGGATAAAAAAAGGGTTGATTTCTATTGGTCAAATTTATTGCTTTACAAGCCATTTCGTGATATAGAAAGAGATATCAGACTTGATGATGATATAATAGCATCAAAATTGGAATCATTTAACTACAATCCCAGACATGTGGAATGGAGCACTATGCTAAATGACCATGAAAATCAAAGTGATGCTGAAGGTGATGATGTTCATGTCATTCATCAAAATACAATGGAACACGAGTGGAAAATCATATCAAGGTTACATCATGGGTAAATTATGGAAGTATTAGAATTAGATATGTTGGGCAAAAGAGATCTTGATATACAAGCACCATGGAATCATGAATATGAAGGAGAATACATAGCTTCAGCTATAAAATTTATGAATAAAATGAAAGATACTAGGTTACTCATATCAGATGATATAACAAGAAATATTTCATATGGAACCTTAGGTGCCAAAAGAAAAAAAAAATCACTTGATATAATCATGATGCATTTTCTTCAGACTCATAATGTCGCACCATTATGTATGATAATTTAAGGAATAAAAGGAGCAAGAAAATCACATCTAATTGGTGCCATTCATGAAACTTTTCAAAATGAAACATCAACTATGAAGTGTTGCCCACTTTTATTACTTACACCAATTGGAGTTGTAACGTTTAATATTGGTGCTTCGACAATCCACTCAACACTGTGAATCCCAATCGTAGACTTTATTAAATTAGAAGGAATAAGACTCACAAGTTTTCAAGAAGAAATGAGACATATAAGATACATATTGATTGATGAAATGAGTTTCATTGAAGAAAAAATGTTTTAGAACATAGATGCACAACTTCGTCCAACATTTCTTGGAAATGAAAACATGAGTGTTTGAGGTAGATTAGTCATTTTAGTAAGATATTTAGGCCAACGACCTCCTATGAGTGATAAGCATTGTACAATAATAACAGAGAAAAAATACTATGGGAAGAATTCAAAATAGTTGTTACTCTGGATAAAGTATTTTTACAAGGAGAAAGTGGACTCAAAAAGGTTTCAACAACTACTGACAAATTTTAGAGATGCACATCTAACTATTAATGATTAGAAGTTATTGATGTCAAGAACAAATAGTTTATTACATCTAAGCATCAGGGAAGGTTTTGACAATGCTATACATTTATTTGAAACAAATGATAATGTGAAAAACCATATAATAAAATGAAATTGAAATCAGTAAAATGATCGACTGCACAGAGCATTGCAACCAGAATGGGTAGTACCAATCCATCAGGGGATCAGAACAATGAATTAGATGTGGAGTTATTAATTACTAAGGATGCAAGGGTGATGTTAACTTCCAACCTATGGATAGAAGTAGGACTTGCAAATGGATCTCTATGATATATTTGAAGTATAATAAACAAACCTGGAAGTTTCCTACCAGAGCTACCTACATATGTTATGGTGAAATTTGATAGTTAATTTAGAATGTCATTTGTAGATGCAAATCTACATACAATTCCAATTACACCAGTACAAAGGGGATAGACATGATAATTACCCTTAAGACTGGTAAGTATAATATACAAACTTGTAGGTTCCCCACCAAAGCCACCTACATATGTTATGGTGGAATTTAATAGTTACTCTAGAATGTCATTTGCATATGCAAATATGCATACAATTCCAATTACACCAGTATAAAGGGGTTAGACATGATAATTACCGTTAAGACTGACAAGTATGATATACATACCTATAGGTTCCCCACTAGAGCTACCTACATATGTTCTGGTGGAATTTAATAGTTACTCTAGAATGTCATTTGTAGATGCAACTCTGCATACAATCCTAATTACACCAATACAAAGAGGATGGACATGACAATTACCCTTAAGACTGGCTTGGGGATTATCCATACATAAAGCATAAGGATTGACTCTTTCTAAAGAAACAATTAATATAGGGCATACATAAAGACAAGGGTTAACATTTATAGCCATCTTGCATGTAAAATATTTGGAAGGAGTCAATCCATTTTCATACGAAAAATATGAAAAGTTGAAAACAAGAAAACAACTTTCCAAACAAAAAGCTAAGGAAGAGAGACTCTAAAGTCCTTAGAACTAAAATAATATTACATATTTAATATCATATATATTATACTGATGTTTACATTTTGACGCATATGAAATTATTTTCTTTAATTATCATTGATTGTGATATATATTTATTATTTGGATGAACATGAAATGCTGCATTAATTGGTATTTATTGTGAATAGTGCATGCCACACCTATAGGGGCTACTAGCATAGATTGTCAAGATCTTGCTCCACCAATTAGAGCATATATATGATTACCTTGTATTAGCAACTAAACACGGAATTATACCAGAATCAATAAGTAACTAGAAATATGAAACAACACAGGATTTGAGAGACAATACACAATCTTGTATTAAATACTCAGAAGAAAATACAATAAAGAAGATGCCACTTCTTCTTCCACCTCAAAGGCTTGCCACACCTCAAGACTTTCTTCCCTCTCTCTCTCGGTCCCAACAACCAACTCAAATATAGAATTGATGTTCACCTCAACCAGTGAGTAACACGCTTCCAGTACACCAAATACACAACCGTACTCCAAGTAGATCTCCCTGCTCCTGCAATCAACCTGCAATCACTAACAGACCATACTCACCATGTAGATATCTCTACACCCCTTTGGAACTAGGAGGAACACACCATTGTCCTTCTTCTCTCTGAAGGAGCTTATTTGCTCTCTTACTCTCTAGCACAAGTTTACAATATAGAGCATGAGTCTATTATATAGATCTCATGCATACAATAATTAGACTATCTTAATTACAATAATTAGACACGCAACTCAAGACTATAATTAGCCTTTAACATGCAAACACTCAGTTCAACTAACTAACTGTTCGTGCAATGAACAGTTCTGGAATACACAGGCGATCGACGTCGGTCCCTGTCTGACTGGTTTTGACCGATGTCGGCCGACTCCCTGCCGATGCCGGTTGCCTTCTGCACTGTATGTGACCAACGTCGGTTACACTGCTGACGCTGGCACTTCTGGAACTCAGCAACCTCCTCCATGTCTGCAACAATTGAAGCTTTTAGCTCCACAACCTAACAATATCTTAAATACATCTATCTAAAAGATGCCAAGAGATATTAATCTCGATGCGCTTATCTAACCTACATCACAATATAGGTGCCTCAAGATTGATATCTCTTGATGTCTTTTGAATAAATGTATTTAAGATATCTATGCTGGTATAAAATCAACTATAAAATATAATATAAAAAAGAAGAAATAAAAAAGAGAAATAAAATCTTCAATTTGAAAATTAAACCTCATGTTATGAGACAAGGTTTTAATTTGTTGAGTTATTGGGTAGGCATTGTAATCACTGGTAGTAACAAGCACGACTACCTTCATAACTCGCCACTAACTCTAGGAGCACTGCCAACAAAATGCTAATGCTTGGCCATGTGGTGGTTAACCTATCTGCACATGCAAGATGTGTGTCATTCAAATAAAATGTTTAACTTCCCTCTGGGTATTTTCTATCCATGATTGTTCTTTGTTTTGGTTTTCTAACAATAACTTTAAGAAAATATTTGTAATTCATCAATGTGTGTAGCCTTCACGTTAAAGCCAAGCCTCATAGGGATTTCTTCCATATGATCAAAATTAGAAGTTCATATGTTGACGTCAAAGGCTTTGTTATCTACCATGGGAATCGCTCGATTAGCTTCTGGGTTTTGAAGGGATTACATCTCCCCGAGAAAAAAACATAATACGATATAATATAAATATGGTAGAATATAACACATAATATAAAATTCATATATAATAATATGATATAATATAATATGCAATATGATATAATATAAAATTTACTATATAATATTATACAATATTATAAACTATTTACAATATGGTATCATATAATATAATATAACAATATTCACATTGTAATATAATAATATAAATATTATAATATATAACATAAAATAACATATAATATGTAATCTATAATATATAATATCATAATTAAAAAAATAAATTATAATATAATATCCTATAATATAATATAAGAATATTTACAATATAATATAATATAATATATCGTATATTATATAATATATTATAATATATTTGATATATATGATCGTATATATATTATAAAATATAATATATAAAATATACAAAAATATATAATATATTTTCTTTTTTAATTAAAAAGTGCACTTTTATTAATAAAATGAAATAAAATACAATACTTGACGGAAATATATTGAAAGTTGATATGTATAATAAACATCAAACAAAAAAACATAAATCTATTACTACAGTAAACTGCATATTAGTTGACAATCTCACACATACCTTCCAAATATCTTAATGAAAACTGTAAAACTCTTTTTGAAAGATTAAATGACATAATGGCTTCCCTTATTGCAAAATGAAACCACAAATAAAACTCACAATCCCAGCCCCTAAAACGAATAGTGGAAGGTTAATAATGTGTTTTACCTACACGGATTTCAGACAAGAATAACTAATAAATGCAGCGAAAAATCCACAACACGATCTGATTAAAAAACCTAACCTTGTAGTGAAATATGATGACGCTTATAACTATAACATTAACAGAATAAAACCCCATTGTCAATTATGCTTCCAATGCTCTTCTTTTGGCACAGGACGTAGGTCTGAAACAATATCTGATAAATAACTACATTTATTATGTTTTGATAGATGTTTATACTCAGTCTCGTTGTGCCTACTTTGGTTCAATCTGTCAGTACACTGGTGAAGGGAGAGGTGATTACGCTAGACACCTGTTAAATGCATTTGGCGAAACCATGTGAATACCCCCTGGGAATACCTATGTCTTATATGCGTTCTAAGGCACCTAGATTCGGACAAACCCCACAGCATTATTTATGTGACGTTCAATAGTTTGCTATTGGGTTTCGACCCTTGAACCTCTGACAAGTTTTCTGAAATTACTATTAGTCGAATACGTGTTCTGATAGCCTCTCAAAATACACTTTGGTTATTTTATTTCAATAGCTTTTTAAACCTATCGATCAGAGTGCCCTGAATGATCTATATGAATTAGAATGGTCGCATATAGATATATAGGGGGATGAATAGGTCTTATAAAGATATATAGGCAGATGGATAGTTCTCAAATAAATAAATACAGATGGATGGAGATGTGTAATCTTGATATGTATGGGGTATGGGTATTAGATAGTTACATATATAAGTAAATGTGTAGGTCTCTATCAAATGTATATGTATGTGGATCTTCTCTATTGATATATAGGTAGTCGGAGTGCCTTACATTTCAAAAATTCATTCGATATAGGGTTGACCTATATAAATAGATAGGGGGTCTTAAATTGATATATAAGCAGATGGATAACTCTATATCAAATATATATGTATGTGTGTGTGTGTGTGGGGCTCTTCCCTATCTAAAGTGTGGTGCAACTTATAAATCAACTCTCAATATATGGAACCAATGATCAATCGAAAATGATTTACCAAACGAAAACCAAATCTTAATCTCATCAACCAATGATCAAACAAACTTACAAACCAAATTCTTTCATCCACCCCAACTCTAATAGCTGATAAAGATGGCCCAATCTCTATATATAGATTTATATATGTAAGATGAAAATAATATAAATATATGATAAAAAATAATCTAAAATCAATATAATATAGAATAGAATATATAATATTTCATAATATAAAATATATAGTAATATAAAATATAGATACTAATATAATATATTTTATTTTATAAAATACAATACAGTAAAAAAATATAAAATATAATAAAACATAATATACAATCAAATATAATATAATATCAACTAGGAGTAATTTGGAATTTCGGGTTTTTAGTATTTAGATAAAAAATTGAAGTGAACATGGGTACATATCATCAATATAAAGATTGAACTTGTAAACCTTCAGACCGTTTGTGATTATCTTTCCTGGGCATCTGCTAGGGTGATCAAACATGGTGTAAAATTTAGAAGATTGTTCGGATTTAGGCAATGGTTGGATTTACATGACTTGCATCCATCAAAAAGGGGTACACAACTTGCAAGGTGGAGGGCTATTTGATTGGACGTTTGTTATCATAAAGGGTCGATGAGGACAACATGATGCTAATTTTATTGTGATAAGGCTCCATCTCTGATGTCCAAAGTCTATATTGTAACTTACGTCTATCTATTCTATTGATATATTGACATAGAGAAAGATTGCAAAGTGAGCTGGGCGGTAATGATGAGGGGCAATGATAGGGTATTTCATGTGATATCATACACCAAAGGGGCCATATCATATGCATGCTTTGATTTCAGGGCAGTTATTGGATTTACATTAATGTTATGGAGTTTATCTTGTTGCTTTCGTTGTAGTTGAAGTAAGTACCAAAGATTTTACAAAATGCATAACACATGGATGCATAAGAGGGCCTCACTCATGATACAATGTGAATGCCATGGTAGAGGAGCCAACGGTTGAGGGAAAAGGTGTTAAGTTGGTGGTCGTTCCTAGGTTGCAGGGAAGTTGGTAGGTTTAATTATCATTCTAGTAGGACGTTTCCCCCTCATGCAATTAAAAGAGGAATATACTCCACAAATAAAAAGAAAACACTTATTAAAAAAAATCATAAATTAAATATACATTTCATGAGGGAATAACTGCAATGTTAATAAAATAATGAAAAATACAATAATCAACATCTCTGTTAGGAGTTTTTCCTTTGTTATTTAATCTAATTTCCCATTTTAATGTTTAATACACTTGGCTATCTCGATGCAAAAAAGGATCCGATTGTGGACAGTGACGCGTTGAGCTCTATGTTGCCATCTAGAGAGAGTAGAAAGAGTTTGAGCATTAGCCATGAAGATTACATGACCACCAGGGTTTAGGGGACTATTATATAGACAGGGATGGGGAAGAGGAGGATGAGATTGAAAATTCTCCCATGAGCAGGAGGAGTAGAAGAGAGCCTAAAAAATCTCAGAAATTGTTACTTTTGTGGAGTGCTGGAGATCCATGGGCTTTATATGATTTGCATTCTCAGTCTTTAAAAATGATTTGACATTAGTCTCTTGCACTATGCACCAAGTTATTTCACCAAACCATATTCTACTAAACAATACCTTCCAACATTACTTGTACCTTCAAACCAACTGCTAGTTCATATGATGTTTGGAATAATGTGTTTTGGTCAAAGTAAAGTTAGAAAGTAAAGCTGAAAAGAGAAATATATATCTAATAAATTATAATTTTATTTATATATATATATAATTAAATATTAAATGATTTACTTTCGCAGTCCATATATTTAGGAAAGAGTTTATTTCAAACACTTTATTAAAAGTTTGTAGACCAATAACTCAGGGATCCTGATCGTGCTCCAAAAGTTGATGCAAAAGCTCTGAAGACGTTTTTGTTTCTTTGGAAAGTTGTAATATCTTTTTATTATTAAAGTTTTGACTGTCCTATTTTATATTAAAAAAATATGTATCTCAAAATGCCTTCATCCAGAAAATTTTCAACTCAACTTATTATAATTGCACGTATAAAACCCGTTACCATATTTGTAGTAAAATTAACACAACATTTTAGGTTGTAAGATGCTGTTAACATCTTACCGTTTAAAATTCAGTTCGTTTTATAACAAATTATGTACAAATCATTAGAGCACGATTAAATGGACATCTGGCCACTTGACATCTACGCTGTGCAATCCACAATCTTAAAAGTCTGCGCAGAATTTTTTTAATTACATAATGTTCTCCAACTTTTTATTTTATAAAAGAAAACTAAACTTTTAAACATTATTTTTTTAAGACGCGCATTGGTGCGATTTATAAATATTCATATTACTCTGTTAATGTGAAGATAGTATATATTTTTCATTGTTTTATGTAATTTCCGTACATAAATGTACGCTGAATATTGGACGACGTTTAAAATTTTCAACTCTGCCTTCGTCTGTGTCCTCGCACAAGCACGCAAACTCTCTCTAACAGAACAAAGAAATGCTCGTTATGAGAGAGATCGCTTTAAAAAAATGTAAAATAATTTCGATATACTGATCGATAATGAACTGAAATCCCATGTTTGAGTCATAATGAACACGCTTCGACTTGCGTGTTGCCAAGTACGGCATGACTCTTGTCCTCTGCGAAAGCTACATCGAAAATGCTCCCCAGTTAGGCCTAGCATTATGCTCCCACGTTTAGATCTTTCTCAAATCTTCCAAGATAACCTAACCTAGAAATCATCATTTAGGATTATCGATGAGATTTATTAGATATATGAATCGTTGCTCTATTAGAAGGAATTTGTAAACATAAAAAGCCAAGCGACAAGAGAATCTGCAGCTGAATTCTTAGAGAAGTGTGAAGATTAAATTCCATTAACGAATGGACAATATGCTGAAGGGTTTAGTCAAGTTTTAATGTTTAGTCATATTATTAGAATTTATGGAAAGGGTTAGTTCAATTGATTAGAATAATTGGATTATAGATTATTTAAGAAAGTATAAATTCCTCTAGATATTATTGGATAATTGTTGTTGAGTCTCTGTTTATATCAGTTTTAATCATGGAAAAATCATGCAATTAATTTAATATTTAAATAATTTTAGTAAATATATTTTTTAAAAATAAGATTTTGAAAAGACTAAAGTTAGTTTTAATTGATATTACATGTGAATTGTTATTTAGATAAATTTAGAATATTTCTTATTTATTAAATAGAAAAGCATGTTCACATGCAATTCTATTAATATATTGTGATTGATTTTTTTATGGAGAATGATTCGAATAATTTTAAGTAGTAATTTTTATTTTGGCAATTTTTATTTCTGTTGTGTTTCTTCTGTACCATGAATATTACATATATTTGGTTATGAGTTTTTGGGTTCTTCCTGGCTGTAGTTTATTTTTATATATTTAAAATTCTACATCTGGTATCAGAGCAAGTATTTTCTTTTGAATTAAAGATTTAGTGGTTGAAATTTCACCAAAGGTTTATCATGTTGAATTCTAACTCCTTGTCCATTCCAAAATTTGATGGAATTGAGTTTAACTATTGGTGCATCAAAATAATGATTTTTTTTATAGGAAAAGATTTGTGGAAGATTGTTGAATCAGGTTATGTAGAGCTAGCTGATTGGAATGCCCTCACAGTCAATGATAAAATAACTAAGAAGGAGGATAAGAAAAAGAATGCTCAAACCTTGTTTATATTCAAATAGCTCTAGATAAGAGCTTAATTTTGAGAATTGCAGGAGCAAGGATAGTTATGGATGCCTGAAAGATTCTAAAAGAAGCTTACCAAGGTAGTGATCAAGTCAAAGTTGTCAAGTTACAGACATTGAAGAGAAAATTCAAGAATTTGATGATGCAAGAAACTGAATGTGTGAGTACATATTGTGTCAGAGTAAAAGATGTGGTCAATAAGATGGCTACACTTAGTAAAATTATGAATAATGAGGTTGTGATCAAAGTGTTGAGGACTCTCACACCAAAGTGGAATCATGTTACCATAATCATAGAAGAAAGCAAGAATTTGTCTACCCTTTAATTTAATCACCTAGTTGGATCTTTGATGTCTCATGAAGAAAGATTGAGAGATTCATTTGAAGACTAATGAGAAAGCATTTTCCTTAAAATTACAAATCACAAAGAATGAAGATACCAATGGTACCGTGGTTTCAAAGGAAGAGGTAGAGGCTGATTTGGTAAGAGAAATTTCCAATATTACCATTGTAACAAGTATGACCACTTTGAAAGGTATTGTCGATTAAATGAATGTAAAAGTGTTCATTATGCGCAAGGAGGTGATGAGAACCCTCCAGATCATTTATTTTTATCCTGTGCCAAAGCTGAAAATAATAGTAAAAATGTCTGGTATTTAGATTTTGGATATTCTAACCATATGTCAGGGAATGAGAAGTTGTTTTCAACAATAGATGACAGTTTCAAATCCAAGTTCTATCTTGGTGATGACAAATCATTGGAGGTTGCTATAAAAGGAGCTATGGAAGTCCATACAAAAGAAGGTATGAAGAGTGTTAAAGACATTTATTACACTCCCCAATGAAAGCATAATTTGTTGAGTCTTGGGCAATTGTGTGAGAATAATTATAAAGTTGTATTTAAAAATCAACAATGTATAATTTATGATAAGAATCAGGGCAATAGAGTGGTTACAATTGTGTCTATGACAAAGAATAGGATGTTCCCATTGAAGTTTGATGAATATAACAACAGCCTTTCCAATATGGTATATGAGAATACAAGTTGGTTGTGGCATCTCAGGGATGGGCATTTAAATTTTCATAGTTTGAAGATTCTAACATCAAATGCATTAGTTTCTGATTTACCTAAGGTTGAAGAGCACAAGGAAATTTGTGAAAGATGTGTTAAAAGAAAAAGTGCAACAGAGAAATTTTCAAAAGGCAATGCATGAAGGGCCTATTATCCACTTCAGTTAGTTCATTCAGACATTTGTGGTCCTATGCAAACAAAGAGTTTGGATAAATAATCATATTTTATCACTTTTATTGATGATTACTCATGAAAGTGTTGGGTTCATTTTTTGAAGACCAAGGGTGAAGCCCTTGATACATTCAAGAGGTTTAAAGCTCCTGTGGAAAATGAAAAAGTGTGTAAAATCAAATGTTTAAAGACTAATCGTGGAGGAGAATTTTGTTCAAAATCCTTCCAAGGTTATTGTGATATGCATTGCATTAGAAGGCAACTCATCACTACCTACACACCTCAACAAACTGGTGTAGCTGAAAGAAAAAATCATATAGTGGTGGAAATGGCACGAAGCATGCTACAAACAAACAGATTAAGCAATTCTTTTTGGGGAGATGTAGTTGCTACAGTAGTATATATTCTCAATCAGAGTTCCACTAGTGCACTTTATAGGATGACTTCGTATGAAGCCCGGTATGAGAAAAAGCCAAATGCTAATTATTTCAAAGTTTTATGTTGTTTAACCTATGTTCATGTTTTTAATGAAAAGAGACAAAAGTTAGATCCCAAAAGTGAGTCATGTATTTTTGTTGGATATAGTGAGGAAATTAAGGCTTATTATGTCAAGAGATGTGATTTTTGATGAAGGGGGAGTTTAAGGTCATCAAAAAGGCCATATGGAGAAGTCAAAATCTATTTTAAATGATGTTATTATTGATGATATTGATCATAGGAAACCCATTAATATTTTTATTCCAAGTGGTATAAATCCACCAAGTAGCCCCTCATCTAGTTGTTCAATTCCAAGTGTAAGTCCAGATTCAAGTCCTAGTTCTACAAGGAAGGTAAGAAGATTAAGTGACATCTATCAAAAGAGTACAAATCAAACACATGAGGAAAACCCAAGAGGTGAGACAGTGAATTTTGCTTTACTTACCATTGCTGATTTTGAACCATCATCTTTTGAAAATGCATGTACTAATGAGGTTTGGATGTAAGCAATGCAAGAAGAGATGGATTCTATTCACAAGAATGACACTTGGGAGCTTACAAAGATTCAACATGACAAGAAGAAGATTGACACCAAATGGGTCTACAAGAATATGTATAACAGTGATGGAAGTGTTGAAAGGTATAAGGCAAGATTAGTTACTAAAGTCTTCACATAGAAGTATGACATTGATTATGAAGAGATATTTGCACCAGTATCAAGATAAGAGATCATTAATATGCTAATTTCATTAGCAGCTCAAAATAATTGGCACATTCATCATATGGACTTGAAAAGTGTCTTCTTGAATGGGTACTTAGAAGAGGAAGTATATGTGAAGCAACCACAAGGTTTTGAAGTGCAAGGAAAATAAAATCATGTCTACAAGTTGAAGAAGGCTTTGTATGGCCTCAAGCAAGCACTACAAGGTTGGTATGCTAGGATTGATGGATATTTTTAGGAGAATAGCTTTCAAAGAAGTAAGAATGAACCTACCCTTTACTACAAACAAGAAGGTAATAATATTTTTATTGTAAGTTTGTATGTTGATGACTTATTGTATATGGGTACCAGTTCTAAGATGAAGGATGAACTCAAAGTTGCTATGATGAATGAATTTGAGATGAAAGATTTAGGTCTCATGAAATATTTTTTAGGAATGGAGATTTATCAAAGTGAGATTCAAATTTTTATTTGTCAAACAAAGTATGCCAAAGATATGTTGAAGAAATTTGATATAGTTGATTGTAAACTAGTCTCCACTCCAGTTGTGTTCTATAGAGATGATGGTACTAAAATTGTTGATTAGACAGCTTATAGGAACATTATTGGAAGCTTGATGTTCCTAACTCACACAAGCACTAATATTGCTTATTCAATTTCACTTGTTTCAAGGAACATGATAGAGCCATCATAAATACATATGAAGGCAGTGATTTTTGTTTAAGGTATGTGAGAGGCACTCTAGATCTTGATATTCATTACTACACTTCTAAAGGTTCAATCTTGTTTGTTTTAGTGATTCTGATTGGGGAGGTAGTTTGGATGATTGAAAGTCTACATTTGGTAATTGTTTTAATTTATGGTTCTGGTTTGATTACTTGGAGCTCAAAGAAGCACGATATAGTTTCTCTTTCTTCTACAGAAGTAGAGTATGTTGCACTCACTTCAGCATACACAAGAATTATGACCTAGAAAATTTCTTGAAAAAATTGGAGAGATATAAATTCAGCCCACAGTGATTTTTTGTGACAACATTATTGCCATCAAATTGGCCAAGAATCCAGTGCACAACAAGACAAAACATTTTGATTTAAAGCATCATTTTATCTAAGATTTAGTGCAAAAGAAGGCAATATAATTGAAATACATCAACACTAAAGAACAGTTGGCAGATATTTTCAATAATGGAGTTGCAACGGATCAATTTTTGAAACTCTGAGATCAAATTATTAGTTCACTCAACATCAAGGGGGAGAATTTTGGATAATTATTGTTGAGTCCCAATTTACATCAGTTTCAATCATGCAAGAATCATGCAATTTATTTAATATTTAGTTAATTTTCAGTAAATATATTTTATAAAAATAAAGCCTTGGAAAGGTTAGAGTTAGCTTTAGTTGATATTACATGCAAATTGTTATTTAGATAAATTTAGAATATTTCTTATTTATTAAATAGAAAAGTATGTTCACATGCAATTCTATTAATACATTGTAATTGATTTTTATTATGAAAGAGGATGATTCAAATTATTTAAAGTAGTAACTTTTATTTTGGCATTTCTTATTTCTTCTGTGCTATGAATATTACATATATTTGATTATGAGTTTTTGGTTTCTACCTGGTTGTAATTTATTTTTATAAATTGAAAATTCTACAAATATATGATACGAAAAAATCAATTTGTTAAAATCAAAATTATTTTTTTGAATAATTTTGATAGATTAAATATCCATAATTATAACTATTTAATCAAAAAAAAAAAACTCAATTTTATATGTGCACCTTTTTCATCCATTGTAATTCATAAAATGAAAAATTTATTATAATTTTTTTCTTCGAGCTAAGCCAGATAGTGAAGAAAACTATATTAGCAAAAAGAAGCGGCTATTCTAGGCAGTCAACTGCTGGCTGCTGTCTACTAAAAAATAGTTGCTATTTGGTGGGGACTCGATCCGTGACCTTTTGCAGTCCATTCTACTCCCTAATTTAAATGCGTTGCATGTGCTATTTAAAATATGTGTTTTGGTCGTTTGTATTATCAAATAGTGTTGAAATTCTAACAGACAAGTCGACCTGCCTAAAACAGTGACCGGGCAGTAGTCCAACCACCCCAAACAATGACCGGACATTAGTTAACTGATTTTTTTTAATGTTGAATGGTCTTTTCTTTCAAAAACGGTACTTATATCTGCTGTCTTGAAAACAATGGAACATTTGGGTGCCACTGTACTTCTCACAAAATGATACACTTGGGAATAATTTGCGGGTCTCCTCTCGACATTCCCTCAACAAGGTGACTCAATTCGGAAACTCCTTTTCAAGTTATTGTAATGTATTTCAATATATTGTGGTCAATTTTGTTCTGGTATATAAAGCAGCAATACCGGTGGACTGGACAGTTGGTAAAACCAGATGCAGTAAACACTAGTAATATATAGCCTGCGCACATGATGATAAAAATGCGTATCATGAGGAAAGCTTTCCTAACGTCCATGGGTTATTTTTCATGTTTCGCGTATATGTTATGTTTGTGAGACCTAAACTTATCAGAAATTCTGTTAATTTGACATCAATTTATTGGATAACCAATTAAAAGTACATTAATTTTTTAAAAACTGTGTTATTGCAAAACCTGGGCTGCTTAAAGCCCAGCAGCAAAGCGCATGCGACCTGAAAAAGTCAAGCATAAAACGCACTTAAGTTAGCTTATCCGCACTATGTGCGGAGCCTAACAGCTGCCAGTTGTAAGAAGAATCCTTTTACACGGATGACACATCATAAGCAGGAAACTTTCCAGGGCCTGATTTGGCGTAATATGGTCAAAACTCATCCTTAATGTTGGTGCCAAAATCGTCTATTTACCCCATATTTGTACTCTACTGGTATTGTCCACGTTCTAAAGTTGACACCGAGTGATATTGTCTAGAATTTAAAGTGCTCACGACTATTACAACTTCCAAGCGTTCATTGACACTACAATACAGTGGATGACAGCAACAAAACTACATGCAAGCACCCAATTTGAAGTTCATTACCTTGTAAAAGTTAGATTCCTTATCCTATTAATCTATCAATCTTGATTTCTGGTCAAATATTCGTTACATTTAGCTCTCAAATTTAAACGTACTATTTTTTTCTCATATATAATCCTCTTTTCTTCGAAGAAGTTATCTGGTTTTAATCAATTCCTATTCTGAAGCATAATGGCTTTATACCGATTTTCTTCACCTTCAATTTGAATAATGTTCAATGGAGGATAATATTGGTAAGAAAGGATAATAAAACCATTAGATAATTATTTTAAAGTACAGATAAGGCTTGAAGGTTTTGTCCACTCCATGAAGTTGAACTAGAGAAGCATTTTATCATCGTTGTGTGGACTTTGAGATTGGAAGTAGGCCAATGTTAATTCATGTCTTTTTAATTATCGTGATTAAAAAAATTGACCATCCTCTCAGAAGATGGCATCTATTAGGCAACTTTTCAAATAGTGTTTAGGCAAACGTCTTGATTACTTCCTTGTTTTGCCCTCTCCTTGATGTAAGTGAGACAGAATACAAAACTTCTTCTGTAGATGGTGAAGATATTATTAGGGCAACTTTGAAATGCACAGACACATTATACAGCTACGAGCTCAACAAATACTCTTCAAGGCAGTTATCAACATAGAGTGGCATATTCCTCGAACAAGATCCAAACATTCTCACTCGACCTGCATTACAAATTACATCAACTCCAACAAAGGTTCAAGAACTTTCGATGTTAGGAATAACACAAAGATAACGTTGAGATTTTCATTAGCACAAACCGTTCTCCTAAGGATATTATAGAACTCTCTTGAAGACTTTATTCAAATTAGTAGCGTAACTTTTTTTTTTGAAATAATTAATAGACAATGAATATTAAATTATAAATTTATACTATTTTGACAACTTCCTATTTTTTTGCTATTTCTTTATATTATATTATCAAATAATCCTTCAATGTTTCTCGTCTTTTACAAAATCATGCACTCTACAACAAGAGGCCAATAATAGAATTTAATAATACAGATAATTAAATACGATTCGGGAATTTAGAAAAGCAATAAAGCAAACCAGCAAAAGAGAATCTGTAATGGAATTCAGTGAGAACATTAAAGTAAATTGTGAACTGAGAAATAAATCCTATTACTGCCGACAAATAAGCCAAAAAGGTCAATGAGAGCTTCTGTTATGGCCTTTACAAATCACAATTAATAATTTACCGTTTTTATTTTTAGAGTTTGAAGTGGTTTAAATGTGGACTCAAGTTTTAGAAACAATGGAACGTTTGGGTGCCACTCTAGTTATAAGCTTCTCACAAAGAGACACAGCCGGGAAAGGTAAGATGATCTCCTATGGACACTCCAGCAACAAGGTGAGATTCTATTCAGAAAACTCCTTTTCCAGCTGATTAACAATCTATTTTAACATGTTTTTTTTGTTTTTTTGGTAGTATATAAAGAAAAAATAGTACCGGGCTGGTGGTAAAAAAACTATGCAGTAAATACTAATGGGACACCAGTTGGTTGAAAGAATCTAACCAATTTACCAGGATACACATCTTGAGCAGGGAGCTTTCCACTAAGTTATAACTTACTGGTATAATATTCTCAAAAATCATGAGTTGGTACACTCGTGCCGAAGTTGTGAATAGAAATTACCTCATGTAGGCCCTTACCTGGTATTTATTAGATTCTAAAGTTGATACCTAGTGAAAATCGCTACAATTTCTAAGAATCTAATTAGGTCTATATTAATGTGGGTCTGTATTAGGTAGATCAGGACTACTACAACTTCACTAGTTCACGGAAATTACTTTACAGCAAGAAATCTCCATGCTTGCACACACTTTGAAGCTCAGCGCCTTGTACAAGTAAGATTCCTTGTCCTTTTAAACTCAGAAACCTATATTCGTTATATTGGGCTCTCAATAAACGCGTTAATTTTTCCATTATATTATTTTTTTATTTTCGGTGTGCCCTTTTTCTCTTAGAAAATATCAGGTTTTCGTCACTCCCTATTGTGATGCATGATGGTTTTAGACCGTTTTTCTTCTCCTTTAAGTCCTCCGGAGCTTTCTAATTTCAATAATACTTAATGGAGAATAATATTGGCAGAAAGAATAATAAAGCCAATCATATTACATGGAGGATAAGATTTGAAGGTTTGGTTAACCCTTATGAAATTGAGATAGGATCAGTACAATATCTTAAATGCATGTATTTGAAATATGCGATGAGAGAAAAAAATTTAAGTTTTTATTTTAATTTTTTACTTATTTTATTTTATTGATGATAATTATTACGATTTTACTTATTTTTTATTTGATTAATGGTAAATAGCATTAATTTAATTATATTATTATATTTGATTTGAAAAAAAAATAGAAAAGAAAGTTTTCAAATTCAAATTCTATTGTATTATTGTTACAATTTTTTAGATTGATTTCTTCAAATAAAATAGAAAAAATAAAATGATTGTCAAATAGACATCAAATTTAAAACGAATTTTTCTTAATGACAATTAAATAAAAGTCTAATTTAAAGTCAAACATGATCATGAACAACTCACTACATTACACTCTATGTAGTTGTCCTTGTAAAATGCTTATCAACATAATTATTATAAAATTGAAATAAAATATTTATAGAGTGCTCTATCTACCATTGTATATTTTAACTTTCTTTAAAAAGTTTAGACCACACAATTTTTCAATAACTGTTTAGGACAAACCCTTTGATATACTTTCTTCTTCTAACATTATAAAATGTGAAACTATTTTTTCTATAAATCATGGAAATACTATTGAGACACTCTAGAGATGCACATATAATAGAGCTACAAGCTCTTCAAGCTCAACCCATTAACATGGAGGTGCCCCTTAATGAGATCCAAATTAAATTTTCTTTGAATTTTGGATTGCGATTTAAATTAACTTTAATTTTACACAACTTTAAAGATTAACAAATATATTTTTATGATTCCTTTCAATATAATTTAAATTATTCTCATACTGATCTTCAGAGATGCACATATCACAGTCATAAGCTCTTCATGCTCAACCAATTAATATGGAGAATATTCTCTAACCTTAACAAGATCCAAACCATAAGGCAGCAATTGGGTTTCCATTCTTAATACCTAGCAAGTTAATAATTTCCTTATAGGTTATTATAGAACTTCCAATATGTGAGAAGCATAAGAGTATAAGCTAAGTTCTAAGATGTGTCTTGGCTTTTCTTCCCAAAGGGGTCTATGATCAAACAAAATATATAAGGGGACACGATAAATGAGACATCAAAAGATACCAAAAATAATATGCATAAAAAATGAAGAAGAATAAGACGAACAAAAAAAGATGATGAAAAAAAATTCAAAGTAAAAATGTATCAAAAGAAAGTTTGAAAATGTTCTAATAAAAAATGACTTAAAATAATATTGAAAAATGATATAATAAATTGAACCTTAAAAATCTTAAAATTAAAGTTAAATATTTCTTCTACTTTATAAGAAATATTATTTTTTAACATAACCATAATCTTCATGTTAAGATTTCTAAGGCTTTTAATATTTTTTTTTTTGCCAACTTATTAATTCATCCTTATATTTATATGAGTGGTGTTTACTTTTACTTAGACTGAAAACTTGTTTCTAATAACAACTTCTAGAATATTTAGATTTTTCAATTTATTGGAATGTATTATATTTAGAAGAATTTTTTATAATATATTGTTGAAAAATATTTTACTTGAAATAATAATTTTTAAAACTTAAAATTTTTCTTATAAATTGTTTTTAATTCTTCCATATCTTTAAATTTACTTATAAAATAAAAAAAGTTCTCACCTAAACTATGTTATGGCAAGCGTAACAAATAAAGCATGAAGGTGATGTAAAATATTTAATATTATTTAATTATTGAATAATATTTTGTTTTAAATGATAATTCTCAGAACATAAGATAAAACAATCTTTATTGAAAATTTCTCTCTCAACCTTATCAATCAATATTCAAAATATAATATTATAATTATAATTATTAATAAAGGTTTCAACCTACCTCTTATTCCCATGCACCTCTTTATTTATTTATGAAGAAAAAAACAATCTCATCCAAAATGTGTTGACACAAGAAGCTAACAATGAAGCATGAAGGTGATGCGAAGAAGAGGAAAAAAAATCTAAACCATGAAAAATTATAATCAATTCCATATAATTATTGATTCAAAAACCTAACAAAGGAAGCATGAAGGTGATGAGAGGAAGAGGAAAAAAAAACCTAACCACAGTAAAAATAATGAAAAACTATAATCGATTCCATATAATTAAAACAAATTAAAATAAACTAAAATAAAATAATCATCTCGCCGGCTTCCAAACTTGGTAAAGCTAGTTTGTTTAGCTCACCTCACAAATCCTTCTTTAGATGGGACTAAATTGTTTTGTGACCATGACCAAAGGGACAATGTTAATCTGGTTCAGTATGTTGCTGAACTTTTCAGAAAGATAAAAGACTATATAAGCGAGCACTGTTATTGAGGTGCTAGATATTATTACAGATTATGAAGGAATGTTCGATAGCTCCAATACGTAAACATAACACCTTGAAATGTGTATCTCCGAGTTGAAACTTCTTTAATGTGCACCATCTAAGCCACATGCTAGTATCTGATGTTGGAATGTACTTTATGCTTGCCAAAGCGGCGGTTTTGATTATTTTTGCCTTAAGCGTTGCTAGAATCTCACAGCTTGGGATGTACATTATGCTTGCCAAAACGGCAGTTTTCGATTATTTTTTGCTTTAATATACGCTTAAGTGCTTTTGGTTGTGAAGTGTAAAAAGTTAAAATTCAACCCATGCTGAGGGCTACAATATTGTACGTTATCGTATCCGCTTTTTTTCCTTCACTTGTTCATGACCGCTTTTGAATCCTCATATAGAGTCGGTTGTAATATTTCCATTTTACTATTGGGATACATTGTATAGTTATTATTAATAAAAAGTAAAGATATATAGTGGTTATGATAATAAGATGGTCGGTAGAAAGGTACAACCTAATTTTATGTTGGTAAAAAAAATCAACTCATATCAATGGAAAAGTTGGACAAAGCAAAACAACAAAAACACCAAACAACTCAAAACGATAATATAAAAGGTCAAGAATTAAGTACAAATTGTTATTTTAAAAGGAGGAGGTGGTGGATCGAGGTTCAACAGAAGGAGGATCTGGTGTTAACCAACTATCCGGAATAGGATCTGGGGGAGCCAAAGATATAGTAATAGCCCAATCAGGAGATTTTATGATAATAAGATGGTTGGTAGAAAGGTACAACCTAATTTCACGTTAGTCAAAAGGGATCAGCTCATACCAACAAAGATGTTGGACAAAGCACAACAACAAAAGCACCAAACAACTCAAAACAATAACAAAAAAGGCCAAGAACTAAGCACAAGTTGTTATCCTAAAAGGAGGAGGTGGTGGATCATGCTTAGGTGGTTGGGCACTCCAAGAAGAGGCTTAACAGAAGGAGGATTTGGTGCCAACCAATCATCCTAAATAGGATCTGGGCAAAGATATAGTAATAACCGAATCAGGGGATCATTTAACAACATTGTCAACTAGAAGACTCCCTTACACAAAAGAACTCCATCAAGATAGACTAGTAGTAGACTTCCTACATGACAACGATGAACTTTATACCCCTTGATGAGGTGGAGTGGATAAGTGGTTGTGATTGCACGAATGACTTCAGAGGCGATGGAGTATTGGGAGAGGAGATTCATGTTCTCATTGGTTTGAGGGGCCGTGGCTCATGGTATAGGGAGCACTCCCTTAGTGATTGAGAAACTCCTACAAGTGTTGAGATGCTAGAGCCACCTATTCTGCTTTTCTTTTAATTTTCATAAAGGTTGAAGAGATAACAACCACTTTGTCATTAACAAAAAATAGACATGATGCTTTTGCATTATTAAACAAAGCTAAGTTGCTAGCTTTCCATAATTGAAATAATATGATAACTTTGAAGAAATTCTAGAGAAAAACAACATATACTAGCCATTGAGCATTATCCCTAAAGAGAGCCATTTATCATGAAAATGGTTATGGGTGAAGGCATTGGAAGATGTTATGGATCCAATGCCAAGCAAATTGGGCTTTGGGGAAGGGCTATAAGAGATGTTTGAATTACCATAGTCTAGAACAAGTAAGACACGGGTTGGGTAATTCCTTGATATGAAGGAGATGCTCCCTGAGTGGAAGGCCCTGGTTAACCAAACACTAAAAATTTTGTGCGAATTCAGGTTCAAGTTTTGCCACCTAGATTCTGTTAAATCTGATAATCCATGTCTTAGGCAAGGGATTCAAATTCCATCCCCCATTTAACTTATCCACTTTGGATGACCCCTCTCTTAGATCTATCACCGTTAATTATACCTCTAATGATTTCAATAATTAGAGGAGTTTTTAGTGGTTGTTTATGGTGAAAGAGAGACTTTCACAACAAAATATATATTTAATTTGATACACATCTTGAAAGATGATTTGTGTTATTTATGATACTTTGCTCTTCGACCTCTAGTCTATTTAATTTAATATTAGTTATGTTTGTGTCTTATCATACTTCATTTGTAGTGCATTTGCATTCACAATAGGTGTAACTATATAAATATATCTTAATAACAAGAGGTTGTATTGTATTTAGTATTTGTTTTATTGTATTTATATAAATATGCCTATTTGTAATTAAATGTCATAATCTAAAAAACACATTTTATTAATTGTTCAATCAAACATATTAAAGCATAACATTCTATAAGGTTTCTAAGACTTCATTGTTAAATCAGTCTTCACAATTTGAACTTGCTATACAAAAACACATTATATTAATTGTTCAGTCAAACATATAAGAGCTTAAAGTGCTATGAGTTTTTTAAGACTTTGTTGTTAATTAAATCTTCAAAATTTGAACTTGCTTGCATAATTCTAAAATTGTTTATTCTATCATTTCCAAATTTGGAGTTGATTATAGGAAGATTCCATGATTGTATGTAGGCATTCTTGGTTGACTGTCAAGAATGTACGTACAATCTTGGAAATAGAACATTAAGGTTACAAATTAATTTACAGATCTTGTTTGCCTAGTTCTATTCTTTCATCCCATGCCCTAATTTTGAGTGTTTGGATTTAGACCTCCCTAAAATATGGCATGAAAATCATTAGAATAATAAGAGTAATAAAGGTAAAAAGAATATGGATGACCCCTCAAGATATGAGTAGAGTGTATAAAGTATGTTGAGACTCATTTCTCGAGAACAAGGAAAATTTTCCCTGCAAGGTAATGCCATTAAATTTATATATAACATCATCGTATATAACATTAATAACATAGCATGCAAATATATATAATTTAATTAACAAGTATAAAACAATATTTTCCCCCATGTGGGCTCAAACTGTAAAAAAAATATATTCATTACAACATGGGAGATATAAATCATAACATATAATATTAGATCATTTATCTTAATTTAATTAATTCACATAGATATATCAATGAGGAGCTCATTCAAGGCTAAGATATTTATTTTTTACTCTACACCTAATAGATGTGTATGATAAGGATCATGGCATTATACCAAAACACATGCATATAAAATATTTACATGATAAAGATCGTAACAACATAGCAAAGCTTAAGTTATGACATTGATATATTTTTAGAAATCACATCATATTAAACATTGTAACATAACAAACTTACAGAATGGTAATTACGCACCATATAATTTTTAAATAATAGATGATGTTAGCAATATAAAATATATTGAGTGAGTTATGGGTCATTGAAACATGCTTGACACAAAGACAAAAGGAGGAGTGTCATGGAAATTAGCAAAGATTTAATCCTAGATAAGAATGGAATATCATTGAAACATATAACATAGATGTTTTTATATAGAAACTCTCTAGATGCCTTATTTTGACTAGGCTTTCTAGATGCTTACTTTTCAAGGTAGAAATAAGATATGCACCATACATCAATGAACAATGAGTTTCCCTTTCCCATGCTAAGGCTGAAATAATAAATTTGTTGCCTCCTAAATGTTATACACTATCTTTATAATAATTAGAAATGTTGTAGGAAATGAAAGGATTTGCACCTTTATCTATGTGCATGTGTGTGAACATGCAAGTAAAAATGTGTACATGCTTTACTTTTTAAACAAGCAAATTAACACAAAGTAAACATGCATAAAACTACTCAAGCAAAGCAATAAGGATGAGCTCACATAAACTAAATTCCAATCAAAGTAACTTAATAGTTGGGTATATCACAAATAATATTTCATGTCATACATCTCATTGGAAAGTGCATTCATAACATAACATTTTTCATGTAACATTATGGCAAAGTATGACACATTGAATAACCATTGTTGCATTCATGTAAGATATTTTTAACAGCCAATGTTATAGAACATGTGCAATAAAAGATTTAAGTAGTTGAACCATTAGACTTTGAAAATTTTACAAGCTAAGATAAATCAGGCAGAGAAATTAAAAGAACCTTATTCATCTAATCTTTCCATGAAAATACTTGATTATATCTGCGTTAGCACTTATGTTTGTTCATTATGTAGATGTCGTTAGGGACCTTAAGTAAAACAAAGCATAAGAGAAAAAAGAGGAAACTTAAATCCTTACAAGAATAAATCTTAGATGAAAGATAAATTATAACTAAAATTTAATATCATAAAGCAAATATCCTTGGAAAAAAGGAAATTACAAATACAAATAAAGAATGAATATTTAAAAAAAGAGCTAGATGAAAACATTCACAAAATAATGAAAAGATGATTAAATTAGAAAAGTCGCATGAAAAAAATATCAAAGAATACTTATTCAAAAAAGAAGATCGATAATGTTGTTGAGGTGTTATCAATGATGTCCATAAGCTGGCCAAGAGTGCCCATGAGTTAAGATGTATACATGGTTCTCAATGACAAAGTGTGCCTTAGTGATCATGCATTGATCCTATTGTATTTGCTTGGTTAGGCAGGATGATGGGCGTTGGTAATGTATTGATAATGTTTGAGGGGTTATATGAGGGGTCAAGAGTGCTTGGTGTACCTATGGAAGTGAAATGAATTCATTAGAATAGTCTTTTGAAGGTCTAGTTTCTCTTAGTCATCTTAGCAGAACTTCCTAAGTAAGCAAATTGATGGTGTCAACATTTACATGCATGAAGGTGTCAGAAGAAAGTGGTCACATGGGTTTGTTCAGATTTGTGCCTAGATCATGTGTTTCAAATTTAATGTTGTGAAATGATGTCTAGCAAAATTTATAATAGTGCAAAGTTAGTCTCCTAAGTGGATTTCATTAGTTTCCATGGTCAAACTTGCATTAAAAAGTGACCGTTGGAATTCAAATATTTGAATTTACAAAGAAAAACTAGTCTGCATTATTTTAGTTATAACTTTTGATGTTGGATTAATTTGATGGTGGTATAAAAAACAAAGTGGTAGATAACTTCAACAACAATCCAATAAAAATGATTTAGAGATTTGACTAGTCATACACCTACATTTATTGCTATTCAAATTTGATTGAGGGTTTGACCTTCTGCAAATGACCCAAGAAGGATGTTTGAGTTTTTATTAATAGTGTTTGTATTTTTCAAGGTAAATTATCTATTGGAGTGTTGTAGACTCCCTGAAGATCATCTGTATAGAATTTAGAGGTTTGACCAATTCATCTTCAGTATGAACAATTGCTTACAAGTTGACTTTTGGTTCGTGTAATGTTTTGCATATGTAGAGGCGTGTAGTGATGAATGTAATCACTTGAGGGTATCTTAGGAGTCATATTTCAAGGACCTATGTGCTTTGAAGTGGTCTTGTGTTCCTTTTTTTGCTCGATGAAGTGCTAATAGGATGAATAGGTCTCCATGGACCTATAAGGGCTTTTGAAGTGGTCTTGTGTTCCTTTTTTTGCTCGATGAAGTGCTAACAGGATGAATAGGTCTCCATGGACATATAAGGGCTTCTAAGGCCTAATTAAAAGGTGTTGGTGTTTAAGGGTGATATATCAAATCTATGGATGATGTATATAGATGAGATTGATCTTATTATAAGTTTGATAGAAGACTTAAGGGTTAAGGTAAGTCTTATGGCCGACCAAGAAGGTGATGATCATGAAGGCTCAATAAAGGGCATAAACAAAGATGAAGGTTTCTATAGTTGATATATGAAGTATAGAGAAGGGTGAGTATTCTTGGTGGATTGATTGAAGAGCATATTAGTGTGAGGGATATGTATGTGACCTACAGGTCATATTTTTGATGTTATAATAGTGTTCTTGTAGGATTGAAGATTAAGGATGAGTGAAGAGGTGTTGAGTGATCCAAAAGGTTATTTTGGATTCATTTCTTATGTGTGAAGGATTGAGGAAGCTTAAAGGGTTGAGAGTTGATATTCACTATTTCTCCATCAGATTGAAAGACAATCAGACTTTTGGAAGTGTTGATATTAGAGGTGTTGTGTGGGTACTCAGAATTTAGGACAAGTGGGTGCTTGTTCATGCTTAGGGGTTGGTGATCCTTATGAAGTACATGCTTTACTAAAGTCTCTTGTTTGTGAATTCATTATAGGACATTAGTCCACTTGTTTTTAGACTTGAGAGTGATTTTTATCCCCCATGAGGGTTTCCCACATAATTTATGTGTTATATGCCTTGATCTTGCATAGTTTCCTTGTTCATTGTAACAACTAGTTTATATGCTTCATGATTGCTTATATTGATTGGTTAAGAAATGAAGTTTTGGAATTATAATTGAACTACTTGCATCACTGATTCACACCTTCTGCCCCGCTCTCCCCCACTCCCCCCCACCTCAATGATTGTACCTTTTAAAAAATTTATGAACCAAACAAAGTAAACATAAGCTAGATACCTTTAAAATAGTATTTTAAGGAATGAAAAGAAAGTCTAAGATAAAAAGAGACAATGTTGTAAGAAGAATAGGCTTTCGAAATGATAATAATTTATATGTTGATGGTGAGTCATCCCCTAAGAGGTCATCCTTATCCATGCTTGTCCATGTAGAGAACATCGTCCTCATATCCCCTTGATTCTTTGATTCCAACTAATTTTGAATATGCTTTCATTGCTTCTATTACCATCTATATTTTCTTTGAAATATACTTGTGAATGTATAGTCTATATCATGACCTTTAATCTTATTTTTCCAACACTTGGAATTTGAATTGGTTCTTCTTTTAAAGCAACTTGTTCCTTTTGTATTATGAATTCTTTGTACATTTGAATAATTGCTACTTATCCTTATTTACCATGTTTATTATATTGATTCACAATTGAAGGACTTACTTTCATTTGATGTATCCAAGGTCTTCCATTCATTGCAAATTATTATGTGAAAGACTTTAAAACTTCTTTAGACCCACTTGATTAGGCAAAATAATACAACTTGAAGCATATTTTTGTACACCATCAAATTTTATTTCTCTTCTTATGAAAACCTTGATAAACTAAGGAACTTTATCTACCATTACATAATATTTTTATTCCCCACTTATGTAAATATTGATAAACAAAGAATGATTATACAAACAATCACTTGGAATGTAATTTTCATGTTCAATTTGAATTGTGGTTTGATTATTTCTCTTTGATTCAACTATATCTTTGAAGCTATCAATTGGATGATATTTGTATTAAAAAATCCATTTTGTTATAGCTCATTTTTCTCATCAATCACGCGCACATTTGAATCACAACATTTTCCATGATTTTGAATTGAAATAGGATTTGTAAAGTTCCTCAAATGCTGATTTAGAGGAATTACTAATTAATTCATACTATTTATGACATTATTTACTACTTTAATCTAAATTTCATTAATCTCGATGAGATCTTGAATCATATGTTTAAATGGAATTCATTTATTGGTTGAATGCCCTTGAACTCTATGATAGTCATAAAATGTGTTTGGGTCAAAATATTTTTCCAAGGGCTTTGAATTATCTAATGGTCTCACTTGAAATAAATTCAAAATGTTATCTTCAACATTAATTCAAATTTTATTGAGGATCCCTTATTTAGTCTAGTAAATTCTCTTTTAGTTGGAAACCAACCATCATTGCTTATATTTTTAAAGTTTGACTTGCTTATAAAAGTTTGAAGAATTGGACGAAAAAGAAAACATAATTGGAACTATCCTTCGAAAAATTACATTCAAAATATTAATTTTCTATAACAACATGGAAAATATAATCAAATAAAGGATAAGAATTGAAAAACATTGTCTTTATTATATTTTTGGCTAGATTTGTGCTCACCTTCTAATCCTTCGCTAAATGTGCATGTTCAACAGATAAGACACTCCTATGTGGACCTATCACCAAAATGTGTCGCAAGCATTCACTTGAGGTGCAGAGAGACATTACCATGTTATTATTGTATTACGGTAGTTGATTATTTTTTTGATGTGTCAACACAAAAACATATAGTTCAAAACCTGAGAAAGCATCCCCTAACCTGACCCTACATGATTACTATAAAGTATAATTGGAAAATTATATGCCATTGACTGAAATTATTAAAACATCATATATAAAAGAACAAACCCATGAAAATAGTGGGAATCACCATTATACAAGATAGGATCAAACTTTCACCTACTACATTAATGTTTATCTTCATTTCTTATCCTAATGACATGACATCTATTGAAGGTTCACATATAAAATTTTATAGTAATTACAACAATGTTTCCTTTCAATCTATATATCTCTATCTCTGTAGCTAGGTTTCATCGTTATATCTAACTCCATCTATTTTCTACTCTTTAATAGCAAAGGTGAATCTATATATGCACCCCACCATCATGCTTTGATGTAGGAGCATATTTTGTGAAAGACATAACTTTTGACCTAAGATTTCATTTGAGACCATTTTAAAAAAAATAAAATAACTCAAAAAGATTCATATAGCCATAAGCTACACTAGCCACTTACTGATTTTTTTGGATAAATTTTCAAGCACAAACAAAATCATTCAAAGGCCACATATTGTATTTTTTGTTTTTTTTATGTTTTTATAAAACTCTACAAGATTAGTTTCTTTGTAACTAATAGTGAACTATTCGAATAAGGGACACTTGGTTGACACTTCAAACTCACATGCAAAATTACTAAAAATAGTTGATTTCAAAAACTACTAAAAATAGTATGTTCAGTTAACTATAGTAGTAGTGATTATTTTAATAGCATGTTAGTTATGCATGATGACTCTATCATTGATTTGTGCAAAAATAGAAGACTATATATATTATATTAGAATAAAAATGAAGATTTAGTGTTCTCATCTACTGCTCACATGTATTATCTATATATACTTAATATTGTAGTTTTATGTATTTTTTGAGCACTCAGCTTCATCATTTAGTATTAGAGTAGGATCATCTCTAGGAAGAAATTAGGAAAAAGATAAGGGTTTGATGCAGGAGCATCTACAATAGTTCAAATTCTAGTGTGAGAATTCAAATTTTGGTTTTCCCTCCAAATTGTGAAATTTCAAAATTTCACCTTCAAGGTAAATGTAATTGTCAAAAAGTGAAAGTAAAAAAGTAAAAAGTGATTGTTAGATTGTTGAGGAAATAAAGGGGAAATGGTTGAAACTATTTTCAACCTTAGTAAATTGTTAAAACTTTCAAACAACATATTGTTTTGCCTTAAGCCCAAATTGGGCATAGAAGTTAGGAGAGAGATTCTTGAAAAGACAAAAAAAAAAGAGAATTCATTAAGAAAATGAAGAAGAGAGGATGAGAGGGGCGTAGAAGTGAAGAAGGACAGAGAGGAAAAGTCCTCTCATTCAAAGGGACAGAAGATGGAATGAAGAAAGGAGAGAAGAATTAGTGAGGGAGGACCTCACTCAAGAGATGTAAAAGAATGTGAGGAGCAAAGAATGTGAGGAGCAGAGAATGATTTGGAAGCCATGGAACATTGATATTGAATTTTAATTTTCTTATTTTATCTAAGAAAGAATGAATTCTTTGTTTCCTATATGGTCTCTTGGAATTTTGGTAACAGCCCTGCATATGTGAATGTGTGTATGTATGAAAGTATGTGTGTATGATGATTCTCTAAAGGACATCATGAAATACTGATCATTTTATATGTTGGGAACAATATAAAGGTGGTATGATGTGATCAAGAGGTTTTAAGGAGTTTGGAATGTTGTAAAAAGCCTAAAAAGCCTAAACAGGGTATTCAGGGCTGTAAAACTACAGCCCACTGTCTTAAATCAAATCCACGTGAAAATATTTGTATGTAGTCTAAAATGGTATGGAGATAAGAGATATAGGTCCCTAAGGCAATTATAAACTTAAGAGTGAAGAAAATCAGGCCCTAGAAACCCTCTTGATGTCCAAAAACTCCACAGTTGAAATTCAGGCCTGTAGGTGACAATGTATAGAAAAAGTTAAGAAACTTGTATGTTTTTGCATTGTAAGTTGATTGATCAGGTCATTTTTGATAGGTAATATGAATGGGGAAGTCATTAAGGTATTGACATGGTTTTTTATTCTCTTGAAAGTATATTGATCACACAAAAAGAGATGACAATAATGAAACCTGTTGGCTGTCATAAAAATACAGTCCAAGACATTGAGTTGTTGAGTATTGGCAAGCTTAGAAGGTTGATAAAACATAGAGGATGATTGGAGAAGGTTTATGGCACTAATACAAACCATATAAAATTTATTTGAACCTTTGAAACAAGCTAAAACACTCCCAGCAAAAATAATAAGCTCTCGGCCTGTGACTGTCATGGGAAAATTCTGAATTAGGTTCAAACCCTTAAAATGTGTTTTAAAGCTTGAAAACTCTTGAAACTTTGTAATTTGACCCTCGATGATGTTATAAAACTTTTGGAAGTGGTTTAAAAGTGCTAAAGTACAGATAAGTATGGAAAAAGACAATTACCAAGTGAAGCCTAGGTGCATGTGAAGGAAAGAGCATAGGCCAATAGAGGAAAAGTGGATTTCTCCAAAGAAGTGCACTAAAAAATGATTGATTAACTTGGAAGAAGATAATAGGTATCTGTAATGATGCTTATTTTTCTTATAAAGTCCATACTTTACTCTGGACAAAGTGTTTTGCACACAAGGAGGGCTAATTAAAACAGGGCTTAAAGAAGAAAGTACAATTCCGTACAAAGCAACCTTAGGAGATTTTTTAGTATGTTATAGAAGGGCTTAATGGGTATTCAGAAATGGTTTTACTTTCATGACTGAGTTAACTTTTAAGGAGTTATGGCAAAAAATTAGGGTAAACAGGGCTACAAGGAATTAATGATCTAGATAGGTCTATATCAGTTTGCTGATGGTTTCAGAGCTGTGTAAGATCTATTTTCATCATTTGGTATCAGAGCTTGAAGCTCTTGGGAATTGGTAACTTGTTGATGGTTATGATTTCTAATGAGTTGTTACAGGATTTGGTAAGAGGATCAGCAGGACAAAGCATTAGGAGTTGCATAATTGTGCTATTTGATTTGAGTTATTGTGCTGAGAAGAAATCAAGTGAAGGAGTTTTAGGTTCAAGGCAGCCAAGCCATTGAGGCTTAAGAAGAGAAGAAGCCAAGAAAGGCTTATTGAAGATCCAAGAAGAAGCTTGGATAGTTTGCCAAAAGACTAAGGTGAAATAGACTTAGGTGAGGTAAATGATGGAGTTTGAAGCTTGGAGAGCTCAAAAGTAAGGGAGCAAGTGAATGCTCAAGAAGAAGATCTAAAGCAAGGTAAGCTTGGACTTGTGATTTGTGTTTGATGAAGTGTTGTATAAGAGTTGCTGCAGGATTGAGAAGAGGATCAAAAGACTAGGATGCAAAAGGCCTAGGTGAGATCAAAGGAGATTGTCAAAAGACCAGTCAAGGAGAAAAGCTTGGATGAGACAAGGGATCAAGAGACCAAGATGGAAAATACTTGGGTGAAGATCTCAGAGATGGAAGTGTTGTTGAAGGCACTACAGAGCAGCAAGGTACATGAGGGTACCAAGAAGAAAGCAAGCATCAAAGGTATGGACAGTTTTGTAATTAATAAAGAGATTGCTAGTTTGAAGAAAGAATTAGCTAAGATTAAAGATGAATATGAGTCTTGGATGTAGATGGATAAGCAAGCATGGGTATGGCCAATGAAGAAGAGGTTGAAGTGGCCAATAGATCTCCTAGTGAAAAGGTGAAGAAGGCAAAATGAGATTGCCATGAGGAGAGAAGCCCATAGAGGCTTGAAGAAGGTAAGAAGGTTGCCAAGTGAGCAGCAAGAGGAAGAAGTTGAGAAGAAGGTTCTCATTGAGGAGAACAAGAGAGAAGAAAGAAAAGATGAAGTGTCAGGAAGAGCACTTGAGAAGATGAGAGTGTTGATGAAGAGGACACTCATGGAGACATTATGGTCTCTTGTTTTTATATCTAATGTTGTTTTTGCATGGGTAATTGCAGGTATGAGCAGCCTTATGAAGGTCAAGAGAAGGGCCTTGGAAAGTGAAGAGATTGGTGCAAGAGAAGACACCAAGTACACAAGTGAATGTGTAGGAGAAAAGAAAAAGTTTGTTGTAGTTGATAAGGAAGAAGGAATGCATTGGTTAATGCATGAGAAAGATGTTGGAGACCTTGTGCAATAGTTGAGATGGAGGAGGAAATTGCATTCCATGATGCCATGGAGTACCTTGAAGAAGCAAGTGAAAAACTATGCACAAAAGAGGATAGTGCAATCAAAGAATCCATGCAAATGAAGGAAACCATGAAGCAGCCCATCAAGGAGGTAAAAGTGAATTATAGTATTGATTTTTCTCATCCACTTAATTATGGAACAACTGTTGAACATGTTGCAAAATTCCACAAGGAAGTGGAAGTCCATCATCATGCCAATGAAGAAGAGGGTATAGAATACTATGATGACTTGAAAAACATTCCAATAAAACAAAGGAAGGAAACACACCTAAGGAAAGTGAATGCAAACAAGGAAACTATGAGGAAGAGTATGGCTAAACATCAAGCCATTGAAAAGGTAAAAATAAGTTCAAATTCAGATTTTTCAAATGCATATAAGAGTAAGACTACTGCTGTACAGATGGAGATGAAGAAGATTAATAACAAGCCTTCAAATCCAGCAATATACCATGGCTATGTGATACCAAAATGGCTTAAGGGATCAGCAAATGTAATGAAAGAAACAAAGTTCAATCAAGATGATGACTCAAGCAAGAAGCAAATACAAAGCATGAAGAAAGAGGTAGAATGCAAAGTGAGCAAGCCCAGCTATCAAGCAAGACAACATGAAGATGTCAAGGAGCAAAAATTGGTTGGTAAATTGAACAAGTGTCATCCTAAAGCTATGAAGAAGGTATGGATGGCTAAAGGTGAGAAAGGAAACTTCTCAAAGAATAATGAGGTGGAGCATGAGGATACAAATATAAAAGGTAAGTCAATTGCTTGCAATGAATGGGATAATGATTTGTTTGAATCATTTAATGATATGTTTATGGAAAATGAGGAATGGAAAGTGGCTATGAAGACTAATATTCAGCAGGAAGAAAGTTCCAAATGGATGGATGATGAAAAAAGAAGAAAGTATGCAGCAGAACAAACAAGATGGCTTCAAGCAGAGAGTGAAGAGAACAAGGAGAGACAAGGTAATAGTGCTCCTATTATTTTTGATAAGTATATTGATGATGATAAAGAAGCTGATTTGTATGAAGAAACTATAAAGTGGATGAATGTACTTATAGAGGATGAAAGACAATCTGGTCCCAAGTTTGATATAGGACATGAAGATTTGGATGAGCTTGTGTTGAGTGAAGAGATGAAGAGGATAGAAGAGTTGTTGAACCCTCCAAGAGAGTTGTGTAGAGACACCTATCAACATGGTGACACCATTGATCAGATGGAAAATGAATTGAGGCAAGAACAAAGAAAGATGGTGAGGGCAGATTTGGACAAAGAATAGCATGAAGACAATCAAGGGGCTTCATGGCCTCAATGTTTTTCTACTAAGGTTGCTTTTGATGTTTTGAATGCAGGTATAGAAGATGAAAACTTTGGAAAACAACAAGAAGATCTAGAAGATATGTATGAAGATGACGAAGCATGGAAGTGGGAGATGGCAGCTGAGAAAGAGATGAGGAGAAGAATATACCAGAAGAGAAAGAACAGCAAGATGAAAGACAAAGACTATTACAAACAAACACAAGCATTGGCATTGACAACAAGACATTGGGATCCAGGTATACGAGTGAAGACTAAAGTAAGGAGAAAGCATGACATTTGAACTAAGGTTCAAATCTTTTCTAGAGGGAGAGTATGATGCAGGAGCATCTACAATAGTTCAAATTCTAGTGTGAAAATTCAAATTTTGGTTTTCCCTCCAAATTGTGAAATTTCAAAATTTCACCTTCAAGGTAAATGTAATTATCAAAAAGTGAAAGTAAAAAGGTAAAAAGTGATTGTTAGATTGTTGAGGAAATAAAAGGGAAATGCTTGAAACTATTTTCAACCTTAGTAAATTGTTAAAACTTTCAAACAGCATATTGTTTTGCCTTAAGCCCAAATTGGGCGTAGAAGTTAGGAGAGAGATTCTTGAAAAGACAAAAAAAAGAGAGAATTCATTAAGAAAAGGAAGAGGAAGAGAAGAAGAGAGGATGAGAGGGGCGTATAAGTGGAGAAGGACAAAGAGGAAAAGTCCTCTCATTCAAAGGGACAGAAGATGGAATGAAGAAAGGAGAGAAGAATTAGTGAGGGAGGACCTCACTCAAGAGATGTAAAAGAATGTGAGGAGCAAAGAATGTGAGAAGGAGCAGAGAATGATTTGGAAGCCATGGAACATTGATATTGAATTTTAATTTTCTTATTTTATCTAAGAAAGAATGAATGCTTTGTTTCCTATATGGTCTCTTTATGGAATTTTGGTAACAGGCCATCATATGTGAATGTGTGTATGTATGAAAGTATGTGTGTATGATGATTCTCTAAAGAAAATTGTGAAATATTGATCATTTTATATGTTGGGAACAATCTAAAGGTGGTATGATGTGATAAATAGGTTTTAAGGAGTTTGGAATGTTGTAAAAAGCCTAAAAGCCTAAACAGGGTATTCAGGGCTGTAAAACTACAACTCACTGTCTTAAATCAAATCCACGTGAAAATGTTTTTATGAAGTCTAAAATAGTATGGAGATAAGATATATAGGTCCCTAAGGCAATTATAAACTTAAGAGTGAAGAAAATCAGGGCCTAGAAACCCTCTTGATGTCCAAAAACTCCACAGTTGAAATTCAGGCCTGTAGGTGACAGTGTATAGAAAAAGTTAAGAAACTTGTATGTTTTTGCATTGTAAGTTGATTGATCAGGTCATTTTTGATAGGGAATATAAATGGAGAAGTCATTAATGTATTGACATGGTTTTTTATCCTCTTGAAAGTTTATTGATCACACAAAAAGAGATGACAATAATGAACCCTGTTGGCTGTCATAAAAATACAGTCCAAGACACTGAGTTGTTGAGTATTGGCAAGCTTAGAAGGTTGATATAACCTAGAGGATGATTGGAGAAGGTTTAGGGAACTAATACAGACCCTATAAAATTTATTTGAACCTTTGAAACAAGCTAAAACAGTCCCATCAAAAATAATAAGCTCTCGGCCTATGACTGTCATGGGGAAATTCTGAATTAGGTTCAAACCCTTAAAATGAGTTTTAAAGCTTGAAAACTCTTGAAACTTTTTAATTTGACCCTTGATGATGTTATAAAACTGTTTGAAGTGGTTTCAAGGTGCTAAAGTATGGATAAGTATGGAAAAAGACAATTACCAAGTGAAGCCTAGGTGCATGTGAAGGAAAGAGCATAGGCCAATAGAGGAAAAGTGGATTTATCCAAAGAAGTGAACTAAAAAACAATTGATTCACATAGAATAAGATAATGAGTATCTGGAATGATGCTTATTTTTCTTAGAAAGTCCATACTTTACTCTGGACAAAGTGTTTTTGTAATGTCCCTTACTTAGGGGCTCTCTTATCTGCACAATAAGCTCTGATACCACTGTAATATCCCCTTCTAAACAGGAAATATAGCAACACAAAAAAACTGAACCAAGATATAATAGCTGTTGAATAAATTCAGAAAGATCACAATAATATAGTCTCTTAATAACAAATACAGATTGTATCACTTGTCCTTCTAAATTATTACAATTGCAGTCCTCTAATATGCATATAAAATATGAAATACAGTCTTGAAAACCCTGGCTTTGCAAATCTGGTAGTGCAAATTGAGTTCTGGAAAGTTTTGGCCCTTCTGTGTCGACACACAGTCGCCGTCGTCGGTCGATATCTCGCCGACGTCGGTCTCTGCCGGTCGGATTTCTGCCGACGTCGGTCTTCAGTCGACCGATGTCGGTCACTGAAACCCTCTGTCTGCCGAGGTCGGTTCCTGCACTGGTCTGTACGAACCTGTACAGATTCTGTACGGCCGCAAATTAAGCACAACTTCCCTGTTTCCAACCCCTGATCTGAAGATATCTGTCTCTAGCACAGTAGATCTCTAGCTGTATAATTTATTGAATCAAAACATAAAGCAATAAATACCTGGAATATCTGTGATAACTTCTGTGTGAAGTTATCTCTCAAACCTGAAATTCTGTGATAACTTCTGGATGAAGCTATCTCTCACTTTGGCAATAGATCAGCTGATATTTCACAGCCTCTTAATTGCACACACTGAAGAGGGAACGTTCTCCAATGCAAAAGGAATCCTTGAACCCTAGGCTCAGTCTTCACAGAAGAAATTCTTCAAAATCAATAATCAATAATCATTAGCATAATCAACAATGGCCTCCATGAGAAACCCTTATACCCTCAAAAGATATGCTTGCCCTAATTAGGGTTTCTTAAATTAGAATTAGGGTTTCTAATAAAAAAATAGGCTAAATAATTAATATTTGATTAAATCAATCAAATATTAATATCTCCCTCAATACATGTTGGTTCCATGAATCGATCGAAGCTAGTGAATCAGGGAGTGATTCCGCACATAACCATGCCACAATAAAGGCGCTCCGCTGCATATCAAATATCCCTAAAAAGTAGGAGCTCAAGCCAAATGTGTCTGAAATACACTGAATGAAAATCAAATGAAGAAATCCTGTGAATCAAAGTCGAGCCAAGCTCCATTATGACCCTCTATTCATCTTATTAGCCTACGAAGGTCGCATAATAGGCTAACCATGAACTCAGAACATGTCAATGGAAAAGGGGACATGACAATCCGCCCCTCCTGGAATTGCTTGCCCTCAAGCAATCACTGAATGATAAATCAATCAATCCACCTGGATCCCAAATGTAGTTAGGCTCTCCACCACTGTCAAATAACACGAATCCCATGCCGTGTCCATCCCAACATCCAATCCATAAATGAAAATCTGTAAGCAAACTCCGTACCTGAATAATATCTAAAACTGGATTGTGAAGGCTAGACATAGTCATATCATCATCAACCTGTGTCCCGACTGTAACAGAAAGTTGAGTCCTCACCACATGTGATAACTCCTGAACTGAACTCACCTCAAGACCAAGCTCGTCCTCGTACCTCTCCTGTGTTGGTGCCAATGTGCTCTCGTCATCACCCTCCATCATGTTATGTGGTATAGGTACCTCCATCCGATGAAAAAACATATATCTGAAGCTGCTGCCCCGTATTGCCTTAAGAATATGTGTCGTCCCATCAACATTAAAGAGAACCTCCATGTCCTTGAGACGAAGAGTAACTTCCTCAAATGAATGAAGCCACTTCATACCCAAGACTAAGTCTATATCCCCCATGTTTACCACATAATAATCAGCCTTGAACTCATAGTTGTTCAAGCGCAATGGGAGGTCTCTAATCATACGCTCACACTTAAGAGTGTGACCATCGGCTACCTTAACTCTGATGCCCTCAAAATCTTCAGTAGTGAGTCCACGCTTCTCCACAAATCTAGCATCTATGAAATTGTGAGTGGCTCCTGTATCAAGAAGGGTGATAACCTTCTGCCCTGCCAAAACTCCACGGAGTCTGAATGACTCATCCGACTGTATGCTGGATATGCGGGCCTCCTGTAGGTGAAGCTCTAACTCTGCCTCTGCATTAGGCCCTGAAGCCTCTGCCTCTGCCCCCTCAGAACTGTTATGCTGTTCGGAATCCTCAGGATCTAAATCCTCATAATATATCCACATCATACGATTCGCCTTACCCTTAGGCCTCAAAGGACAATCGTGATGGATATCATATGGTCCTTTGCAGTAGAAGCAAAGCTTCTTCCTGCGTAGATCATTAAGCGCCTCACGATCCAAAGGTGGTGCTGCTGGATTGGCCTTTGAATCATTTTTAACTCCGGATTTATCTATGTTAAAATCCGGTCTCTCCGTATCCCCGTGGGAGTGCTTATGGTCTCTAGAAGAAGAAGTACCTTTGGTGTTAGATTTATTGGATGGGGCTGCCATCTCCATATCACGTGCCTTCCTCATAGCTACCTGTAATGAAGGAGGATCAAAGGCTTCGATCCAACCCCTCAATGGCTCTGTCAATCCCTCTATGAAGAGAACTACCAATCTACGCTCTGAAATATTGGGTACCATTACTGCTAATCTCTGAAACTCACCAATGAAGGACTCCAAGCTACCTGTTTGTCTCAACTGTGCCAGATCTCGGAAGTAAACCTCGGGATCTCTCCTGTCAAACCGCTCAACCAATCTATCCACAAAGTCCTGGTACTCTGTCACTTGATTATGCTGAAGTGTTACCATACCATGGTACCACCAATCATGTGCTACTCCATCTAAGTGCAAAGTGGCGTATTTGATGGCATCTATCTCTGACATTGGTCTCAACGCCAAAAAGGTGTCAAGCTTATGAACCCAAGCTTGAGCTGTCATCTTACCGCTGCCGTCAAAAGTAGTCAAAGAAAGCTTACCAGTAGCCTTCTGCAGCTCACTGAATTGGACTCTAGGTCTCCTGTCCTGTCTAGCCAATCTATAGTGCTCTCTCCTCAAATTGACAAAACGATCAAAGGTTGTTCTCTCCTGGATATGAGGAGGTAATAAGTCCCACTCATCATTTGCAGCCATGTAAACATCTGCAAATGGAGAATTCCCTGCCTCCTCATCTGCTGGTACCTATGGTTCTTCTTGAATAAATGAAGGGCGTGTAGGTCTATCAGCTGTTCTGGAGTGAGTCTGCTGTGGTCTCTGATCAACCGTAGCACTCCTGTCATCTCTTTGGTCCCTGTTCTGTCCATCAGGTGCGTTCATTCTCTCTAACATGGTCATAAGTCCCTGTAGTGTCTGAGCCATCTGCTGTTGGCTTGTAATCATAACACGCTGAAACTCTCTGGTGGCCTGATCAGCATCATACCTGTGGCCCCTGGGTGGGCTGCCCTCACGTCTGTCACTCATGATGATCGGTCTCTGATCTAACAACTGGATACCTTCAAGAAAGGCTCGGCTGCGTGTGTTATACCTGTGTGGTCCCAACTCTTGTGGCTGCATAAGATCTATAGACCCTCAGGCTGGCAGGATTTAGCTCTGATACCACTGTAATGTCCCTTACTTAGGGGCTCTCTTATCTGCACAATAAGCTCTGATACCACTGTAATATCTCCTTCTAAACAGAAAATATAGCAACACAAAAAAACTGAACCAAGATATAATAGCTGTTGAATAAATTCAGAAAGATCACAATAATATAGTCTCTTAATAACAAATACAGATTGTATCACTTGTCCTTCTAAATTATTACAATTGCAGTCCTCTAATATGCATATAAAATATGAAATACAGTCTTGAAAACCCTGGCTTTGCAAATCTGGTAGTGCAAATTGAGTTCTGGAAAGTTTTGGCCCTTCTGTGTCGACACACAGTCGCCGTCGTCGGTCGATATCTCGCCGACGTCGGTCTCTGCCGGTCGGATTTCTGCCGACGTCGGTCTTCAGTCGACCGATGTCGGTCACTGAAACCCTCTGTCTGCCGAGGTCGGTTCCTGCACTGGTCTGTACGAACCCGTACGGATTCTGTACGGCCGCAAATTAAGCACAACTTCCCTGTTTCCAACCCCTGATCTGAAGATATCTGTCTCTAGCACAGTAGATCTCTAGCTGTATAATTTATTGAATCAAAACATAAAGCAATAAATACCTGGAATATCTGTGATAACTTTTGTGTGAAGTTATCTCTCAAACCTGAAATTCTGTGATAACTTCTGGATGAAGCTATCTCTCACTTTGGCAATAGATCAGCTGATATTTCACAGCCTCTTAATTGCACACACTGAAGAGGGAACGTTCTCCAATGCAAAAGGAATCCTTGAACCCTAGGCTCAGTCTTCACAGAAGAAATTCTTCAAAATCAATAATCAATAATCATTAGCATAATCAACAATGGCCTCCATGAGAAACCCTTATACCCTCAAAAGATATGCTTGCCCTAATTAGGGTTTCTTAAATTAGAATTAGGGTTTCTAATAAAAAAATAGGCTAAATAATTAATATTTGATTAAATCAATCAAATATTAATATCTCCCTCAATACATGTCGGTTCCACGAACCGATCGAAGCTAGTGAATCAGGGAGTGATTCCGCACATAACCATGCCACAATAAAGGCGCTCCGCTGCATATCAAATATCCCTAAAAAGTAGGAGCTCAAGCCAAATGTGTCTGAAATACACTGAATGAAAATCAAATGAAGAAATCCTGTGAATCAAAGTCGAGCCAAGCTCCATTATGACCCTCTATCCATCTTATTAGCCTACGAAGGTTGCATAATAGGCTAACCATGAACTCAGAACATGTCAATGGAAAAGGGGACATGACAGTTTTGCACACAAGGAGGGCTAATTAGAATAGGGCTTAAAGAAGAAAGTACAATTCCGTACAAAGCAACCTTAGGAGAGTTTTTAGTATGTTAAATAAGGGCTTAATGGGTATCCATAAATGGTTTTACTTTCATGATTGAGTTAACCTATAAAGATTTATGGCCAAAAATTAGGGTAAACAGGGCTACAAGGAATTAATGATCTAGATAGGTCTGTATCAGTTTGCTAATGGTTTCAGAGTTAAGATCTGTTTTCATCAGGGTTGCTGAAAATTGAAGGTAAGATTATGTTTGATTTTATTTACTATATTTAAAATATTCTTGTGGAGAATTTATGTTTTTAAGAACATTTTTTCTAAGAAAGATGGCAAAAAGGGGAGGTATCTATAAGATTTATAGATAGTGGAAGAGTTTACAATAATTATTGTTGTATAAAGACTATGTGAAAGGGAAGTGGAAATGATAAATAAAGAGGACATGAAGATGTTCGATAAGAAGAGCTAAAATCATTTGTAGAAAGACTAATTAAGGTATTAGAAGTAAATAATCAATGACTTAAAGTTGAGGTTTAAGAGTATGTAGGAAGTATAAATGTAGAAAAGATGATAGAATAACTAAATAATATGGAAAATTGTTTTGAGTGGAATAATATGGTAGAGGAAAAGAAGGTGAAATTTTTGTATACCAAATTGAAGGGCTAAGCCATGATATGGAAAGATCATTTATAGAAGGAAATGGAAAGGAAGGGTAATGAGATATAAATTTCTCCTTTCATAATATTCACAAAACCTTTATAGAAGATATCAAAACTTGGTACAAAATGAGTCCCTTGTACAGGACTACAAATGAATTTTAAAAGTTGTCCATTTGAGTGAAGCATGAAGAAACATATAAATAAATGGCTACAAGGTATGTTACTGGTTTAAATTTTTTTGTTCAATATGAGTTAAGCACACATAAAATGAATAGCATAGATGATATTATCAACTAGCTTTGAAGATAGAAGAGAATAAAAGCGGTCATACTTTTTAAAGATCCCCTAGCATAAATATATGACCATTATCCCCATTAAGGAGATGAGGTTTATTTACTCTCACATCATAATAATCATCTCGTAAGTTAGAGAGGCAAGAAGATTTTAGACAATGGTTTCAAAACCAACAAAGAGGATTGAGAAAAACAAAGGCTATGGTGGTGGTAGAGGATGGAAATCCATATGAAGACCATTTGTTTGATACTAATATGGTGAAGAAGGCATAGAGTGTTTGAGTGATTCCATTATCATACAAAAGATTAGAGGAAAGAGGAGTAGCCCAGTGTAAATTTGGTTGAGGTAGAGGAATAAAATGCATAAATTTCACTAGATATAGGGGTGAATTTTATGATGAGAAGAATAATGATAGCTCCAAAATAAGAGCATATGTAGGGTAAAGATAATGATGACTCATGGCTTCGTATAAATATTTTATAAACAAGGTACACTTCAGGAGGAAAGGTATGTAAGGTTATTATTAATGTGTAAGTTGTGAACATATGGTTTCTAAATAAATGATATGGAAACTTGGTCTACATTCAGAGAAGCATCCTCATCCTTACCATATTTCCTAGTTGAAAAAGGGAAATGAAGTTATTGTTGATTAGAGTTATTTGATCAAGTTTACCATAGGAAAGGCTTATAAGGATGAAATGTGGTGTGATGTTATCCTAATAGATGAATGTCATGTGTTGTCAACAAGGCCATGGCAATATGATAGGAAAATAGTCCATGATAGAGAGAAGGACACATAAACCTTTTGGATGGACAATTCAAAGATAGTTCTATTACCTCTAAAGAGGGAAAAGTAAAAAACATGTTGTCTAAAAAATAATTTATCAAAGATCTAAAGATGATAGGATTCTATTATGTATTAATGGTAAAGAATGAAGAATTTGAGGATGTGCATGTATTAACAGAGGTAGAAAAAGTATTAAAAGAGTATGCTAATTTAATACCTGATGAATTTCCATATGGTCTACCACCAAATAGAGTTGTTGAACACCATATTGGTTTAATTCCAAGATCAATTCTACCTAATCAAACAACTTATATGATGGGACCAAAAGAACATGCATAATTGGACAAGTAGGTGATTAAATTAGTGAGAAAAGGTGTAGTGAGGGAATGTTTGTGTCCATGTGGAACTCATGCTTTTATAACTTTAAATAATGTCAAAACATGGAGAATGTGTGTAGATACCAAAGTAATCAATAAAATCACCATCAAATATATATTTCATATAATACATTCAATACCATGGATGGTTTATATGAGTGGATGGTGATGTCATTCAAATTATCTAATACATGCAACACATTTATGATGATGATGAGTGCTATACTATGAGATTATTTTAGTACATTTATAGTGGTATATTTTCATGATATTTTAATATTCATTAAGATTAATCATGATCATTTAAGGAATGTTTGAATGATACTAAAATTATTGAGAAAGGAAAATCTCTATAAAAACATAAAAAATTGCATATCTATGTAGAAAAGTTTTGTGTTTTTTGGATTTATCATTTCGAAAGATAAGGTAACAATAGATGAAGAAAAGATAAAAGAAACTATTGAGTGGCCTACTCTATGAAGTATAACAGAAGTAACAAGTTTTCACAATTTAGCATTTTTTGTAAAAAGTTCATTAAAAACTTCAATAGTATTATTGCACCAGTTATAGTTTACACAAGGAAAAAAATGTTTGAATAAGGGTATCAGCATAATGTTTCTAGTTACTATAGAAGTTGGTAACAAAGGCCCCTATTCTAGCATTGTTATATTTTAGCAAAGTGTTTGAGTTGGAATGTGATACTTCACATGTGTGTGTTGGTGCAATATTGAATTGGGAAGTGAGGTCGACATAATATTATAGTGAAAAAATGAATGAGGTAAGGAAGATATACTTGATATATGATATAGAATTTTATGCCATTATATAAGCATTGAGGCATTGAACTCATTACTCAATATCTAAAAATTTTACTTTGTTTACGAAGTATCAGACCTTAAGGTATATGAATACACAAAAGAAATAGAAAAACAAACATGTAAAGGGGATATCTTTTTTGCAAGGGCATGATTTTGTTCTGAAGCATAAGGCAAACAAAATCAGGAATCCAATGCCTTGAGAAAGTTTATGTCATTTTTAACCACTATGACGAGTGAAATAGTTGGATTTGAGACTCTTAAATACTTGGATGATTAACATTTAGATTTTGGAAAGGTGGTAAAACAATTAAATAACACATTAATAGGTGATACAAGTATTATTCATGATGAATATCTCGTGTAGGATGGTTACCTCTTTAAGTGAAATTAAATTTTAATCTAATTGGATCTATTAAATATAATGTTATGAGAAAACTTTATATTAGTGGTTTGGTAAGATATTTTGGTAAAAATGAGACCATAACTTTGGTGGAAGAAAAGTTTTTTAGCCAAAGGCGAAGTGAGATGTAGCAAGGTATGTATAAATATGCAACATATGTCAAGTGGCTAAAGGCCATTCATAAACACATGACCGTATATGCCTTTTTTAGTGCCAAAAAGATTGTGGGAAACCTAAAATTAAAGTTCAAAATAGATCTAGACTTGTGAGTGTTACCAACCTAAAATGAGAGAAAGGGCTTCATCTCTTCTCCCTAGATAATCAAATGTAACTATATGCTTCACTATGACCTTCTCCTTAAATAAGGTGTGATGATGAAAGACTTGGAATGATGATGATTGAAATGTAGGCCGATGTAATGCCATGACAGGGGTTCTCAAAGAAGGGATACCTCACCACGTAGCCAAAAACTATCCATAGTAGATACTCAAATAATTTTCATTATTAATAGTCAATTACATCATGATATTTTGAGCTTAAAAGCTTACACATGGTCTTCTTGGCTCTCTCTCTCTCTCTCTCTCTAAGCCTCTCTATGAGCTTTACAATTTTAATCTCTGTTACAGACTCTGTAACCTCTCTCTGATATCTATTGTGGCCCCATTCTTTTTTTCTTTTCTCAAATCTATCAACTATTCTCCTTGATCTCTTCTATCTATGTTGCCAACTATGACCAAACTTTCCTTTTTTGTGTGGCATATTTCTCTCAAAATGGGAACCTCTAGTGTGGCATATTTCTCTCTCAACACTTACCCTCACGATTCTAAATCTTCATAGAATTCAGCCTCTAATGTGGGCCTTTTATACAACATCCTCCTTTAGCCTCATATGGCCTTCCATAATCTTCCATCAATTGAATCAACTAAAAACAATCATATCCACCAACAACAAACTTTTTTGTTGGCCAACACTTCTATTTATATCCGTGGTGGCCTAGTTTTTGGCGCATATAGTCTAATAATTGATTACTATCACCAAGTAAACTTGCCACCCAAATTTAAAGGCATACACTATATTAGCTTGACTAAGTTAGACCTTGAGCCTTACAGTTTTAACAACACTTAATTTTGTACTCGCCTCACTAATATGCTACTCTTTACCATCATGTCAACCTTAACTCTACTAGGGATAATTTCTTACAAATAGAAATTATACCATTCATCATTTTATGGTTTTTGACTTTTTGTTTATGAACTTGGATCTTTCCTACATGTAATAATCCTCTAGATGTCTTCTTTCATTGGTGTTTCATGTTGTATATCCACCTTTTTTACATTGTCCATCTATCTGGCTCCTTGGAACTTGGCTGGCTATCTTGCTAGAGGCGTTATTTTTATGTGCTCCCTGATTTATCTAATGTGCACTTATAAATGGTTCTTCCTACATACTTCACTTATAATAAATTGTATTATCCTTCAGAACCCAAATTTATTTACACTTGCACATTATAAAACTTGTAGGATTAAGTTCCGCATGTGATGATCCTACATCAGACTACCCAAGTAACAAAAATGGAAGCTCCTAATTGCATTGGGTTTGAGTGATGAAATCACTCTTTTTATCATCTATCTCAATTAAGGTGCTTTCCTTCACCTATATCCTTTTTGAATAGGCTTGTTTTATGCTCTTTCATATCTTCTTCCTCTTTTTCGCTCCCTTATTTTCTCTACTTCTCTTTTTCACTATTATTTTACTTCCTTTTCCTACCTCTCTTCTCTTGTTTTTTCTTATGGATTTATAGTCATACCTCATGGATTAATTACATCTTTAGGTGGGTTTATACATGCACTACTTAGTATATTAGTGAAAAAACCACATGTTTCCTTTCCTTGGCATGACATCTCTTCTTCTCCTTGAAGTCTCTCCATTTCCTTGGTGTACCACCTGACATACTTCTCCATGCATTCTTCACTTTTGAAAAGTCCTCTACACCTGTCCACACAAAACTATGCTCTACATCCATGACCCATTTCATCCTCTAGGAGTCCCCTCCTTACACTATTCTAGTATATAATACCCACATCTCTCTTTGCACTCTCTAATCTCTATCCAACTGTGCTTGATGGAGAACTTTTTTTTATCATCTTTTACCCAAGACTTTGGTTGGAAGATACTCCTCGTACCATGCCTAATTTGGATCTATGATTCTCTTGATGTTCCTCATATCTTAACTTCTTCTCTCCAAATGCCTCTTATTTATGATTCTACTCACTACTCTCTCCTTCTGTGCTTGACTACCTCAGATCAATGCCTTTATCACTCTTATATTCTCACTGTATACCTAGACTTCCTCACAGTCGATTATCTATCTATGCCTTTATTATCTTCCTATTTTACTTCTTCATAGTTAGTGATTATCAAATATCTATTTTCCTTGCTACCCATTATTTCATTTCACTGGGGAAATCCTATGTAGGCATTTCAAGACCTTTGAACCACTACCACAAGTGTTTGATGCAATCTTATGTGACTCATCCCTCAAGTATCCTTATCCCACTTGAACACTCTCTACCCACCTATTCATGGTGGAGAACAATATACTCTCTACTAATTGTCTCCCTTTCAATGATCTACCAGTCTATCCTCAACATCCCACAAGATACCTCATGGTTAATGGTCTACTAGTCTATGCCCCACATCACTCTACTCACTAGTTTCCTCCTAGGTTGGTGGTCTACCAATCTTCACCTCGTCTTAACTCTCTTCCTCCTTGGTTAGTTACCTCACAAGGTTGATATTATGTTTTCTACATCTCTTCTATCAGTTGCATCATTTCCATGCTCTACTAAGATTCCCCTTTGGATCAATCTACACTATTCCACTCATTGGCCCTTTTCCTTTACATTCCTCCAAGGTTATTGATCTTGCTTTGATACCAACTAGTGTAGTGCCATGGTAGGGGTTCCCAATGAAGGGATGTCTCACCACACAGCCAAAAACTATGCACTACCAATAGTTAAATCATTATCATTATTAGTAGATAATTACATGATATTTTGAGCTTCACATCTTACACTAGGATTCCTCAAATCTATTCTAGAGATCTCAACTCTCTCTCTCTCTCTCAACACTCACCCTCATGAGTACATCTTGGTAGAGTTTGGCCCCTAACCTGGGCATTTTCTATACTATCCTTCTTTAGCCTCCTATGGCCTTTTTTCATTTTCAATCAACCAACAACAATCATATCCATGAACAATAACCTTTTATGTTGTCCAACACTTCTATTTATAGGTGTAATGGCTTGGCTACCAACACGTCTATTCTAATGATTGGTATTTATCACTGGTATACTTGCCACCCAAATTCAAAGGTTTATACTAGATTTGCTCAGATGAGTTAGACATCGAGCTTTGTGGTTTTGATAGCACTTAATTTTAGATTTGCCTCATGGATTGTTATTACTTCATTATCATTTGGCATTAACTCTCTACCAGGTGTCATTTCTTCCATTTAGAAATTCGGTTGTTCATCAATTTTTAGTCTTTGTTTCTGTGTGAGTGGTCTTGGGTCTTTTCTCCATGCCCTACTACCATAAATTTCTTATTTCCTTGGTTCTTCCTATTATAGATGCCCCTACTACATGTTTTCCTTATGTTTTGCTCCTTCAAAATTGGTTGGCTATCTTACTCAATGGATCATGTGTGCATGCTCCTTGATATGTATCTCACATGATTTTCAATGGTTCTTCCCACATGTTTGACCTATAATCTATTTTATTATCCTCTAGTGCCTAGTTTTCCTTACACCTACGCACATCAAAATGTTTAGGATTGAGTTTTGCCTATGATTCTCTTGGATCATAGGTTCAGTGTGCAATATCATTGACAAGTGTGGAATGGATGGATTAAATTATGATTCAATGACTCCATTTCTAAGAGGATATGAGAAGATAATATAAATGGCTTAGGGTACATATCTATACATAGGAATTTATAGGACACATGCACTTATGTTGATTATATGAGTTAGTGATAAATGGTAATCAAGGCATTAAGAATCAAGCCAAAGTGGAAAGGACCAATAAAAGGAAGAGTTTCAATATTGATAGACCATCAATTGTGACTTGGTTGGAATATAAGAAATTAGGCTAAAAATAGATCAAACTGAATAAAGGATGACAAAGATACTTATACAAAACCTTATAGATCTAAGGTGTTTATGAGGAAATATAAATGTCTTAAGGCCATGAAGGGTCCAATATAGGTGGAAAGTGTTTTAATATACACCAGTTTACACAAATAGACCAACTATGATAAATCATGATAAAGATGCAATAAAAAAGGGTCTTTTACCATAATTGTCTATGTTTTATCAAATTTTGGCTAACTAAAAAATAGAATTACGTAAATATGAAAAGCTACTATGTGAAATTAAATTGCTACAAAAATGCAATATTTAAAAAAAAATTAATTTGGAACTTGATATATTTTTAAATATAATAAATATGGAAATTACAACAGAGAAATATAAACTTAGCTAGAAAATTGAGATGCACATTATCTCTGGATTTGAAATTAACTATATTGATTGAGTGTAGACCCTACGCATGAGCTAACATGGTTCTTGGACAATAGCATTGTAACTGGACAATAGTGGGTTGCATTGTTATCTGTAGGGAGTGATAGTGTTCAGCAGACAATAGGGATATGAGATTTCTGGGTTATGTGTGCCTTCACTTATTTATTTTATAGACTATATGAGATCTTCTAATTTGATGTGAAGACTACTGTGTAACTCTTTCTTTGATTGAAACCCTTGCTCAATGACATACGAATATGAATGCAATCATGGAATAATAAGGGGCAATCAATTAAATTTGTGCTTGACTTCAACACTCTATGTGTTAAGTGTTTCCTACATACCAATAGTACGGTGGTGTGAATGAAACTAGTGAAAAATGCTAGATGCTGGTGCAATTTTGGTGTGATTAAGGGTTTCAAAATTGACTTATGACCTCAGAGGTTTATTCAAACTTTATCTTTTGGTACTAGGATTGTATGTAATAAAAATGAGGAGAAATAAAGAATTTAGTCTCGATGTGTAATTAGAATTATAATGCTTTTCAATGTTTAAGCCTCTTTTCTGCCAAATATTTGAAATGTGGATATATAGTGGTATTTTTTGAATTCCTTTGGATGGGGCTTACTAAAATTTTAGGAGAACCCCTTCACAATTTTTGAATTTTATAAAATAGTCATTAATTTATAGGATGACACTACTAGTAGAAGTGGATAATAGTAGGGTGTGTTATTGTCTCAATAAAGCGGTATTATCCTAAAGGGAAAAATTACTAAGTTAAAGGTGTGGTTCAATATGGTAATGAGCCTATAATTTTAAGTATTTTGGATAGATACATTCTAAACTAATATGGGTTGTTTGAAGGAATGAGTCATCACATGAAAAGTGAAGGAAAATGGTCAAAGGGGCTCTATAATAGATCATGAGATAAATGTGTCAAGGAGGTGGTCATAAGTGCACTATTTTATCTTAAATGTTAATTTACATGTCTATATTTTCCCCATTCTATTCTAGTAATATAACAAATCAAAATACCAAAGTAAAAGGAAAAGAGTGTACATAAACTTACCTACAAAGTGTTGCCTCGAATGTAGGCCACAACATTGAACTGTGCTTCACATGAACATGCAATGAAACATGTATAAAATCAATCCTTATTTAAGATGAAAATTAATAATTAAAGAAATAAAACATATAAATATGATAATAAGGAACAAACACACTTGATTATGTGAAATTTTGTGTTTATAGTGCAAAACTAGTGACTATAGAGGGTTGGACCCTTGGAGATGTGTTTGTGTTGAAGAACATAGATCAGACTATGCATGACCTAATCTTCATTGATTAAGAGTGTGCTTAAGAATTTAATGTATACTTGACTCCATAAATGTCATAGCCAAGATAGTGAAGTAGTTTGGAATCCCTGTATGAATTCTAATAAAATGTTGTCATGCAAAAAATAGTGTAAAAAGGTGAATCAGCTATTGTAGACAAAGTAAGACTCATTTTTTGTGAAAAACTTGCATAAGACCAGTGAAAAATGTTAGTAAGATTTGGATTTGGTGTATATAGTGTAGAGAATGACAAGCATTACTATTATATCAGTAGAATTGGCAAAAAATTGAGCAAGGAGGAAGTCATAAGCTATGCATATGCCCCCGACTTGATATTTGGTGTTTATAGATTTTGAGAGTGAATAATAAAAATTGTAATTCTAAGCAAAAGTCTATGTGCTAACTTGGAACACATACCACACATGATGCTCCCAAACTAAGAAAACTAAGTATTTTCTAGAAATTGAAACTATGAACTTGTTGCTTACTACTTTAAATTATATCGAAATCTAATAAATTCTAAATTTGATTATTTTCTATATTCTGGAATAATAGCACCCTATTTGGACAATAATGGGCAGCATTCTATTTATCCAAATAAACTTTTTGAATACTTTCTTGTGTGCTATGTGATCAATGTGTGAGACCTTTAGAAGTTTGTTATTGCATTATACTATACGGATATTATCTCTAAATTAAACTCCTATGTATGCCCCTATTTTGAGGTGAGTTATTGATCCTACACAATAAATTAACTCAATAAAAAGTTATGTAAAAGATGTAAACTTGAGTAATAGTGATAACATGGAGAAGCATGACATCATCATATAGATAAATTGACCATAATACTAAGGTAATGTCAAGATAGATGTTTGTAATTTGGCATGCATATAAGTGATCAAAACTGAGTACTGAAATCTGATTAGAAATATTTGGGGAAGATGCATGATATCCATCATGACATCAAAAATTGAGTAAACAGGGATGGAAGTCTCAAGTCCATGATGCATAACAATAAATAGTGAACACGACGCACATAAACACATAATAGAAGGCCAAGGGGCCACACATAAGGGACATCTTCAAATGTCACTCACATGCATATAAAAATACAATAAATTATTAGAACCACACAAGAACATGTTCAAATTTATGTACTCCAAACATAGAATACATGCAAGACATGAAGCAATAAAGCAAACATGAAAAACATGCATGAATATATGTAATTGATGCACATAAACAATTTGCAACAGTAATAGATTTAGTAACATAGGTAAGCATTAGGATATCAATGTGTTAGTGAGTAATATCAATAGATTATATTTCATCAGTCTATGAACAACAAAAAGATAACCAAATAAGGATAAAATCTATGTATGAGATGCCCCTAATGAGCTTGTTAATGTAGAGATAAATTGTAAGTGGCTTGTGTCTGGTCTAGATATAAAAATAATAGCCTAAACTCACTAGGACAATAGCATGGAAATAGGATAATATCGAGGTGCCTTATTATATGGTTAGGGCGTTATTATCTAAATGGTAGTTTTTTTAGTTTAAGACAGTAAATACCTTGAAATTCAGTCTGGGCATGACAACCTGTATGCTTTACAATCATTCATGTTCACTCGTGAAGCATATATGATATGAAAATGGATAGAAATAAGTACTAAATACTATGCACAAATTAACTAATGTAAATGAATTAAACATAAGCATGCATATGACTTGTTTTTTATACTTTTCTAGAATATCAATTTTTTTTGTATTGTAAAGCATATATAATTGACCAATGACTCCCTCAAGAAGCTTATAATAACTATATTTCATATCAAACATGGGAAGGGTAACCTCTTACAAAATAAAAGTGCCATGCCATTATGTAGGTTTTGTATTATCGCCATATTCATATTCTACATAGTTAATATCATTGGGATTATACCAATATATAGTATTATAATCATCATCATCTCAATTTTGAAGTTATAAAAGGACACTCTTATCTTCTTCTATATCTGGATATATAAAATCAACTGCCTCATATTATGGTATTGGTTTTTGTGATTTCTCTTTTACAATATGTATTATGTCTTGTGCCTCTACTAATATGCCTTCACTTGTATCTATGTGTATTCTAGATAGAGATATGTTTTCTTTCTATTGCTTTTGATCTAAAGAGGGTCCATCTTTATAAAAAATGTGACCTTGTCTTCATGATCTAATGAGATGCAACATTTGTTTTAATCAACAATTAATAATATTGATTTTAGCCATGATCCTCCAAGCACAACATTATATGCACTTGGATTTGAAATAACAAGAAAAATAAGATTGCCCTCTTTTGAAGAAAATGAAACTCATAACTTAATTGATCCCATACATGTTATATATGTAATAATTTGATCTAAGTGTTGATGCTTATTTCCAAGAGATATAAGAAAGGATATAGAACAAAAATTTATTTCCCAATAGTCCATAACCTTGACATTTGTAAATTTATTACCATCTATATGAGCAATTATAGTGAAAGACTCTTGATATGAGGAGAGAATTGTAACCTCCCCCTTTATAACCATATTTTAAACATTAAGGTTTTTATGAATTTCTTTCTTTGGAATCTCTTTTATTAGAAACTCTCTTTTAAGAATGTTTTTTCTTATCTTGTTTTAGATTTTGTAACTTCTCTTTTAGTAATTGTTATTTTTCTTGCTATAACTTTTGTAACCTTTAATTTTAAAACTATTCCTTTTGTATTTATTCTTTTTCATCTTGTGCCTTTTGTAATCTTGTTTGTTCTAATTTTGTGTTTTAAACCTTTTCTTGCTTTGAAATTTCTTTTGTTATCCATACTTATTATCTTTGTTCTTTTTATAGTACTTCTGATTTTACCACTACCTCTATTTGCACTTGTTCCAATGTGGGTTGATTGATTGATGTATTTGTTATAGAATCACCACTATCAATAATACTTTGTATTTTATTATTCAAATCCAAAACTATATGTATGATGCCCATGCATTCTATGATATGCATGATGGTATTGTGATATCCTTAGAGGATGTACAAGAGGTAGTTTGATCACCTTGTTTATAAGAATTTATCTTAAAATCTCAATTGAATTTGTATTTGCCTTTTTCATACTTTTCAAATAACTAGTAGATGCATTCTATTGTATATTTTCATTTTGATATGAAGTCTTGTTACGTACAATATTATTAGATAAAAATGCAAATACATTATTAACACTAACATCATTAGGATTCCATGTATATGTAATATAATTTTTCAATGATGTGATATTTGAATTGAAATATATATTTAAATTTTACATCTCTTATATTTTTCATCCCATATTGATTATTTATTTATTAAGGGCTTCACAAGTAAAAAAATCTAAGTATCTCAGATGGAATATGCATACACACACCATCAAGAGATGTGGGAGGCGGAGGGGGTTGAGCAAGAAAATTTTGTTTAGCTTCTTTTAGCACTTTAGAATCGGCTACCTTATCTTTTGCGATAGTGATAACATGGACTTGGTTAGTGGCATAATAGCTATCATAACCTTGAGGGTTAGGAGGAAGAGATTGTTTATTAGCCATTTTAAATTTTACAAGTACCAAAATGATAACAAGATGAGAAAGACAAGTCAATGATATATAACAATCCAATATGATAAAGAAATCAAAATTTGATATGAAACGCTAAGAGAAAAAAAAAGTATAAGGAAAATCCTAAGAACAAGACTAGGGCTCATAATATTGAATCAATATTCAGGTTCACCAATATGTTTTATCAAATTTTACAAAACTAGGAAATATAATTACCTAAATATGAAAAATTGGTTTGTAAAATTAGATTACTACATATATGCAGTAAATGCCACAAATTGATTTAGAACTTGTTAAATTTAGAAGTATATTAAATACAAAAAGTACAACAAATAAATATAAACTTAGCTAGACAACTATGATGCAAACAACTTCATCTAATATTGACTGACTAATTATGTTTACTGAATGTGGACCTGGAGTAATGGGGTGTATTAGTATTGCAACTAGATAGTAATGGGGTGTATTAGGGTTCTTGCATATTAGTGTTGCAACTAGATAGTAAAAGGGTATATTAGGGTTCTTGCATATTAGTGTTACAACTAGATAGTAATGGGGTGTATTGTTATCCCTAAGGAGTTTCGATGTTTGGTAAACAACATAGATATGATATTTATGGGTTGTGTGTGTCTTTTTTTATTTATTCTATGGACTATAAGGGAGCTTCTACTATGATGTGTAGGCCATTGTGTAACTCTTTCTTTGCTTGAAACCCTAACTCAATGACATAAAAAATGAATGCAATCACATAATTAAAAGGGGTCAATGATTGAAGTTTTTCTTGAGCTCAACACCCCATGTGTTGAGTGTTGACTACATTCTAATGCTTTAAATAGGGATCAAACTCTTTGTAGTTCTCCCATGTACAATAGTGTATATGAAACTGGTGAAAAATATTAGATGCTATTGAAGGTGTGATTATATGTTTCAACTATGATTTGGGACCTTGGAGGTGTACTCAAATTTTAGCTCATGGCTAGTAGGGTTGTCTGTAACCATAATTGGGAGAAATAGGGAATTCTCTCTCAATGTCCAATTAGACTTATACTGTTTTCAATGTGGAAGTTTTTCTATATATGGTCTGAAATGTGGATTTAAAGTGGTATTTTTGAAATTCCTTTAAATGGGGCTTGCTAAACTTGTGGGATAACCACTTCAAAACTTTTAAAATTCATAAACTAGCCACTAAATGGTGGGAAAACAATGCGGGCAAAAGTGGATAATAATGAGGTGCACTATTATCCTAAAGGGGAAAAATGTTAAGCTGAAGGTGCGGTTCACTTTAAGAATGATTTTAGGCTATTAAATAGTTTGGATAGAGGCATTCTGAAGTGATTTGGGTTAATTTAAGAAATGAGTCATCATTTAAAAAATGAAGGAAAATGGTCAAAGTGACCCTCAAATAGGTCATGAGCTAAGTGTGTCAAGGAGGTGGTTACAAGTGCACTATTTTAACTTAAATATTAATTTATGTTTCTATATTATACATAATGCCCCACTTGACACATTTGCATGAATGCATGTATGGCATGTACCAAAGTAAATACAAATTTAAGTGTGTGCCTAACATTAAGTGATAGGGATTGAAGGATGTGAACTTTTTAATCTTTGGATAGTTCTACTCATGCTCTGATATCAACAACTTAGGTGTACCTGTAATCAAATATGAATTCAAATAAGTATTCAATGTTGTGATAAATTAACATTAATGTAATGAAATAAAATATAATTAAAAGATGAATATATGAAAAAATAAACCTAGTGGTACATAAATTATGTTCCCACTCTTGGATTTCTAGTTTTGAAATTAAAAACTAAAACTATTTGGGTGCTCAAGGGTAAACTCTACTTGATTCGAGAAAAGAACATAATATTTTGAATCAATTTGGTCTCCCTGTGTAAATATACATGAACAATTCCACTTCTTGAAAATATTTTAGATCCACTTAAATATGTAACTATTAATAGAACATCTAGATAGATCCCCCACTTTGAGGTGAGGGATTGTCTTGAAAATCACTCATCTTAAAGTACATGGTTAAATTTAATATAATAATATATAAAAATAAGATTGGTTATTATAATCATTGAAAGTGCATATAACACATTTATATACCTATAGAAAGATATCATTATGTATATCTTGATAGGAATATGCGATGCGTGTGAGGATAAAGTATGTAAGTGAGGAGGGGAAAGTAATATGCCCAATTGTAAACTAGTGAAGAAGGAGAAATATATTGCCCCAATATGGTAATAAAAGTACCCAAGGTGTGTGTGTGTGTGTGTGTGTGTATATATCCAATGTGACTAAGTGTATGAAGGACAAAGGATGTGTTGATATAAGCAATACATGAAAATGATGAAACTCATAAGGAATGTGTATGTATGATGCCCTAAGTGGAAATATATAGGTCGTAGGGTGATAAGAAAGGGATAAATAACATGCCCCAATGTAGTAGTGTGCCTCTAAAGGGATAAATATAGTAATGAAATGTTGTATCAATTGATCTGAGCTTATTTACATTATATTTTATTTTGTTAGTTTAATTATTAGTAATAAAGAGTTGGTTCATGGGAATATTAGTTGGGTCTCATAACCCCCCATGAAAATTTACTTAAGCTTTTCACCTCTGTAAATATTAATCCAAAATAATGCATTATCAAATTTTGTTTGAAAATTTTTATTCATATTGTAATTCCTCTCCCGTTCCTGGATCCATCAGTGGTATTACAGTTCGATGATCAAGCATCTGTGGGGAAGAAAAAAAATTAGGGAAGAGCCCTGAGAAAAAAGTTTTTGTACAAAGGCTTTTGTAAATTTATATTAAGCTTTTCTTTTATTTTGTTTGCTTGCCTAGAGTGCTCTTGTTGAGTGTCCAACATAGATGTTCTAATAAAAATTAAAATTAAAATTGTTTTCGGCCTTTTCATTTGTTCTATAGGTATTAAAATGTTCATATAGGCAAAATAAAAAAGGTGTTGGAAGCAAGTATGTATAGCCATAAATATGATGGAATCACGTATGTATAGCCAATATAAAATCAGAAAATCAGACGTCTCTAATACTGAAATCAAATTTGTATGCCCTCCTGAATGTAGTAATGGCACTCCATTTGCTCAAAATATGATCCATGTTTTTTCTAATTGATACTTGAAAGCTTAAGCCTATTCTGTATGGCTTGTATCTTTTCTTTGAGACAAATACATAAAAATATATGCAATAATATGGCACCATGAACCAACTATGGCATACAAATACGACAAATAGTGTAGTAATATGGAGTGACCATTTTGATAAACCTTTACATTATCATTTTTATTGAATTGGGCTCCACCTTTGAGGAATAAAAAATAGAAGTTTTCACTTTAAAGTGAATGGTTGGATTAAAAATTTCATGCATAATAATAACTTTTTTACATGCACCTCATTTTTTTATCTAGATAAAATAAGCAAAATATAGTTTAAATATACAATCTTCCTTCAGGATTTTAGCAAGCCTTGTAGACAGATTGGTTAGGCTTGTCTTATAATTCACTCTACAAGAAGAGATCACGAGTTAAAACCTCCAAAGTATGTTTTTTTTCTCAAATTTTATTTTGGTCTCATTTCATTTGGTCACATTCAACATTGAGTCCCATGTAATGTGACACTTTTTTTTGACAAGTCACTATTTTATGTAAAGGTGGTCATGTGATTAGTTGATTTATAGGTTTTTGGATGTTTTTGACAAATCAAAATGGTCAATTATATGATTTTAAACTTATTTATATAATTTTTTCAATAAATGTATTGAAAATGATGTATAAAGGTGCATTTTTGGTAGAAATTAACATCTTCAATATGACAATTTTCATGACTCCTATTTTTGCTAACAATGAACATACCATCCTTTATAGGTCCATTAAGATCCTTATGATTGACAAAGTATAAGTGTCACACTAAAGGTTGGAGGATTTGTTATACGTTGAAAGACTATTCCACTCCTCTAGTTAATTATTTACTTGGAGTTTGGGTTAAATATTTGAATGGAAATTTTGGTAGCACTAGTATGATTATTTTAGTTTTAATTTTGGTTTTCTTCACTTCATTGATATTTATGATGAGGAGCAGACAAAGTAATTTTGATTTGGTTTTTTTTACGAGGGCTTCTCACCTTTCATCTACTAGGAGGAAGATATTTTATTGTATTTCATTAGCCATTGGTAATTATAGGAGTTGACAGGGGTTACTAACACCTTTAGTGTCGATAAAAAGTTGACAACATTTGTTGGACATCAAGAAGATGTGTTATACATAGTACTAAATAGTCACTTGGATGGGTTTATATGTGAGGGTTTATATATATTAGTGTGGTTAAATAAGACTTGATCATGTTCTATTATAGTATAATATGATGATCAGAGGGGATGAGCAAACCTTTATCATGTTCATTAGTCTTTGTGTCACAACTTATGGGGTAGGATTTTATATGAAGCAACATCAATTTTGATTAGTACCAGGGTGTACAATGTGTCAGTTACAAATACAATAGATACTTTTGAGTATTTCATAGTCATAGCTCCAGATCATCTTATATACCCCTTGTTGGATCAATTGGGGTTTGTTTTGTTAGTTATTAGTTGGGTCATGTAACCACCCCATGAAAAACTATATAAGCTTTTACCTCTTTGTAAGTATTAAGCCAAAATAATACAAAATTTATCAAATTGTGTGTAAAATTTTATTCATGATGTAATTTTTCTTTCATTCCTAGAACCATTATGAAAAACAAACATAATAGTAATAGTATTCCCTAATATATTCATGTAAAAGATAATAAAAACATATGTAGTAAGCATAACATATCCCAAGTATTAGCGTGCATGATACAAATCATGACACCAAGCATAGGATGTCACATACTATAGGAAATGATAGGCAATCGTGTAACCATACATAGAATAGATGTAACCATCAAGTAAGAAATATGACCCACAATAAATCAATGACACGACATGATAACATAATAAATAATGACTGATTAATTATTTAATAAAACATGTCATAGTATAGATGGCTCTTATCTTTTTAGGCATTTTTGTTGAATCTATCATTACCATGTGAACATAGGTGCATGATTTTGAAACTTTTTTGTTGCTACCAAATCTAGAGTTAACCAAGAGTGTACAAATTATTTTGATTGGTTGTTAAAACTACATATACACTCTTAGAAAGATATTATCACCTACAAACTGATCTCCAAATCATAGTCATCCACATTTGATCTTTCATTTCTTATCTACTTTCATGTACTTTTATTTTTCTCCTCCTAAAATTTACAAATCTAAAATGTATAAGTGTTGGGTTTGGTAGTTTACTAAATAGGGTTGCTAGCATAAACTAGCTAGGCATTCTAATTTGTTAACCCCACATATATATTTTGATAATTCAATATAAAAGTGTGTCGAGTCGACTACAGTGTTGCAACATTTATTTAAAATTTAAAATTTAAAATTTGGGGTAATATTTTAGATTTATTTATATATTTACATAAATATTTGGTTGAGTTCATTATAGTGGTTGTAGGTCTATATTTTCAAACACTAGTGGGTGGAGGGTTTCATAGTAATGAAAGTTTCCTCAGCAATCTTTAACAATTTCCCTGCCTAGGTAGGAGCCAATGGAAGAAGAAAACAAAGACAATCAAAGTGAAAAGTGGGAATCAATACTTGGTTGGGGCTGGGGTGACAAGTTAGATGACCTAGCTATATTTTTTTTCTTGTTACCTAGTTCTTGTGCTTTGTTGTCTTGGTGCCCTTAGCGGCTTTATGTCATGTTTATTTTGGGAATTGTTTAAACATTTTTTATTGAATAGATGTTTTATGTTTAAGGTTATTTTAACTTTTAAAAGTTAAACTGGGTTTCTCTCGATCCTTTGGATCGATTTGATAATGGAGTGTGATATCATACCACTTATTTTTTGTAAGAATAGTGATATCATACCACTTATTATTAATAGAAAACATTTTTCAATAAAAAAAAATTACATATCCAAAGAGACCAAGGTTCCAACGTCCTTACAAGTTTGGAGAGTGGTGAGTTGGGGCACTTACTATAGAGATACCACAATTCCAATCTTGTGAGCCTGCCCCTAACCAACTTTCTCTTGCCACTATCTTATGTAATTACCAAAATGTAATGATGACAATTTTAATATAAATATTAAGTATGCATTTATAAAATAATGAAGGAAACATGTGAGGATCATTATTTATAACAATAAATGATACTATAGAAACTTATACCATATACTACAACAATATTTTCTAAGAATATTTCAAAAATATAAACTTATAGAAAAAATAGTTCATCTACATTAAATGATTTTTTTTTTAAATGTTTCAGTGCATAATATGCCCTCTACATTGGGATTCTTTATCTTCAACACTTTAAGTTACCTCCCACACACATTCATAGATGGAAACAACAAAAATTAAGTAAAAACCTTAACTAACTAAAATTTTATACACTATCAGTGTGCCTCATAAAAATAATTATCTTAAATAAGATAAGATAATGATCATAATGTCTACAAATGGCCAGAATTGGCTCATGGGATTTAAAATGTACAATGTAAAGTAAGGAATAGGGAGTGTAAGTGCAACAACCCAAAAATTAAAAATAACTTGCATCTAAGTATATATATAAATGAATCATATGCTCCAATGCCTCACAAATCTCACCATATTTACAAATATCTCACAAGGTTGCTTCTCATTCAATCTTGAATAAGAAGCAAGGTGAATAAAAGAATAAATCTTCTAGATGCAAAGCATTGTAGAAGTAAATTCTTTGGCCAAACATTGGCAAAGATCAAACATCTCTTAAAAGAAAAGTGTCAAGCATCTCTGATCTTCATAAGACATGAAGAGTTGGAGAAAGTAATACAAGTCTCTGAAGAGGCAAAAGAATCGCCCTCTTATTCTTATAATATACAATTATGAAATAATCTATGGTTTAAGGTCCATAGAAATAATATGATGTATCTAAAAAAATGGGATCTATTTCTATATCATGATGATGTAAAAAAACTCTAAATTATGCCAATGGAACCCTCAAACTATAAATTAATATTTTTTGGGTGTAGCATAGAGGTTTGATGAGACTATCCTCAAAGTGAAGATATATATCATAGTAATGTTGAAACTGTGAGAAAAGAGGTTCCTAAGGCTCTAGCCATTTTGATTTAAAATAGGATTTATAGATCTAATGTATGATACACCTATTTATCTTTCTTTTCTAACACATCTAGTGTATTAATTAAAAAAATATGTGGATAGAGTATGTCTATGTCAATATTGATAAGAATTATAGTGTTCACATAGATTGATTGTGAGTGATTATATTATCTACAATAATATAATAGTATATTGTATTGTTAATGAGGTTAGTTGTGAGTTATAACAACCCACTTGTTTAGGGAGTGAGTTACGAGTTGTTCTAATAAGTTATCTATTTTATATAAGTGATTCTAGAATATAGTCCTCTATATTTGTGTTATGTATTATTGCAAGTTAATAACACCAATTCATTATTATGTGTATGTTGGGCTCCTCCATTGTTTATAGTTGATATCAGAGTGGATTTAATATGAAAATTTAAAAAAACAAATAAGGGCCTCCATTATTTAGATTTGATATCAGAGCATGTTTAATATGGAGAATTAGAAAAATAAATAAATAGGGGCGTTCATTGTTACTCACCCCTTTGAATGACAAGCCAGTGTTAGAGAAAAGTTCTTAGGGTAGTGTGTTTATTTTTTTGTATAGTTAGGCTTTTGAAAGTTTATATATCTTGGTAAATTTATTTTGCCTAGCGCAACAGATTCTGTGAGTAGAGAGGCGTTTTGAAGGAAGGAAAAGAAAACAAGCAAGAAAGAAAGTGTATATATATATATATATATATATATATATATAATAACGCAGCCTGTGGTATCTATCTGCTGCTACAGAATCGATTAAAGATATTTATATGATCTTTGTGTATTGTCTTCCACTAGATCAGAGAAAGAATATATGAATTATGTTTACAACAAGTGAAACGTTATATTTGGTTCTACCTGCATTCATCCACGGATCTACACCGATCAGCACTTTCCACATATATTCTCAGATTTGTGTGTCATTTCACATTGCTGAGTCGTATCAATACACATATATTTTCAGATATACACTCACTTCAGTCAAAATTCTCGGGCTACGCAGTTATATTGGCTCAGATCTGTGTTGTATGTCAGCCTTAGAATAACACAATTTGGCTTCAGTTTCTCTGTATATCTTCTGCAACCTGTCTCTGCAACTGTACTCTTCAAGACTCTATTTTAGCGCAGTCTCCTCGCATGCAGGAATAAAACGTGTAGAAGTTACGGTTAAGTCTCTATTTATATGTTTTCTTTTAGGCTTATTAATTATTTATAGTCTTGTGATATGCGTCTAAGTATATGTTTCTTTGCTTAGTCGTTCTGTTAGGCAAAAGTTAGAATTGTTTTTAGTTATTACATGTCTACTCTATCAAAGCATGTTAATATAAGTCTCGAATTGAAAGTTATTAGTTTACTTTTTAGTTTCTTAAATCCAATATTTAATTGGATTGTTAAGTTTTCTAGTCGAAAGTAAAGTATGTATTTTAGGTCTTTAGTTAAATTGTTTAGAAAACAAATGAGTTGGTTGATGGGAAGCTTGGGATACCATGCAAATTTTATCTCATGTTGTGCTGACATTATAAATCATTTCAATGTTTTAAATGGATACCTGAATAAATCAATGGAAGATTTGGCTATCTATCTAAACTAGTGTATCATAATCAATATTTGAAAGATCATAATAATAATGAGTGTGGTTGTACCTAATTTAGTGAGATTGATGTATTGAGAGAATGATCTTTTAGTATGTCGATGCTTGTATAACATGAATGTAAGCACTCTTTCAATTTGGATTTAATTGGCTTCCTAAGATAAAGCCCCCACATTTTAACTCCCTATACATATAAAAGTAGGTGTGGAAAATGTGGGAAGTAGGGGAATCTTTATCTAGATATCATCTGACTAAAATCAGAAGCATCATTTCTCAAGAGTGGTGAGGCAAAAAACTCTTTGCTTACTTTGGACTTAGTAATTAGCACAACAAAATGAAGTGTGTCCTAAGAAAAAATACCTCTAGATATACATATAAAGAGATCATTTCAACCCTTTGACTTTTACATGTAAGGAAGACATATTTGGAATTAGGCTTTAAAGTGTTAATAACCATACATTTTATTTTCTCAATATTTACTTGATGATCATTCGTATCACAAAAAGGTACTAAGATATGTAGTTTTCTTTAGAGACCTTCCTTTAAGTGGGACAAAACAAAAATGTCATATGTAACTAGAAGAATAAAAATAAAAACTTTTTACAATAATCAACCATTTGTATTTGGGAAACATGATATGATTTCATCACTTTCATCTATATATAGACCCAAAAATATAGGGGAGAGTGGGCAACCTTTGCTTAACCCCAATGGTGTTTTGTACCCCCTCTATCTCACCAACTCTTTTGTGCATGCTATCAATAATGGATGCGTAGAGTATCATGAGTAGTGATATCACCAATTCTAGAAGACTCAAAGCCTCGAGTCTAATAATGAGAAGATGTCGACAAGTAGTGTCAAAGGATTTGTGAATGTGAACAAAGAAGTAAAATTTAATATAGAATCATTGGTGTGATGATTCTTCTTAAAACTTGCTCATCCCTTAGCTCTCAGCATTTTGGGTTCAATCCATCTAGAGATATGGATGTCTAAAGAAATAAGCTATATTTTTTCAAGTGTATGACCAAGCATGATCGTTGAATAATTACCAGGATCATGTTGTTCTCTAAATTTTTGTATTAGGTGTATGATGTGATTTGTTCAAGTTGTATGAAATCTATATGATAAAATATCGTTAAAAGCATCATCTAAGCAAACATCTAAAACCTCTAGACTATGCTTGATGAATTCATTTTTTATATTATCTACATCTTGACCTTTATTTTAATTAAGTTTAAGTATGTCATGGAGGACAAGGAGATTGATAAAGAAGTGACAATGAATAGGCTTGGGGTTAGTAAATAAGTAAATTTGGTTAGGTACATTATAAAGGCTAGAGGAATGGCTCAACCAAGTCAAAAGATCATGTCTAACACAAATTGACTTCTTGGGAAGAAAGACCCACAAAAAAGTCTAGTGGTGATACTGAGTGATAGAGAATGACCTTTCTTTTGTTTTTTAGATAGGTCCTTTTTTTTTACCTCTATGAATGTTATAGATTCTTTGCATCTATTTAGACTTGTGTGGAGCTTTATCATTACAGACTTGGTTAGCATTTGGATATTCATACAATTTGAGTCAAAACAAGCATTATGCAAGCAATAGCCAACACTACGTTGATGGGCCATATGGGTTAAATGAGGAAAAGCCTATAAAGTTAAATAAAAAATAACTTGGGTGAAGAAACTAACATGCTAAACTGGGTTATGGATAGCATAGGCTAAAAAGAGTCTTATTTTGAAGATATTAGTGTATTCTTCATCAAATTTGTGGTCAAAATGGATAGTGGTAATTTGTTGTGGGTTTAACTAATATTAGGAATAATAGGCTGAGTGATAACATAAAAGATAAGACCAAATGGTTACAAATAAAAAGAGGTAAAGATGAAACCTAAGGTCTAGGACCTTTGACAGAATATGCCTATTAGCAATGATGTTGTTCACAATTGAAACTATGCCAGTAAAAGAATAACAAGCGAAATCACCAAAGCATGAAAATTAGATAGTAAGATTGAGGTTCACCTAGCCATGTGAGTTCCCCAAGCTAATCAAGTGCTTCCATATGAGGATATTTTCTGATCTAAACAATTATGATGAAGGCCTTTACTTTGTATGCCCATTGATTGAGTCATCATAGGATTTGAAGGGATGTCATATATAGTACACTACATGTAACCATTTCAAATCAAAAGGATATTTCCATGGGAGAAAAATATTTTTATTTTTAATTGTAGATCTAGAAATGGAGAGTCACATATATTTTAAATTGCATATGGTGAAGAGTATGGGTTAAAGTAACATGCATCAAAGAATAAGTTCCTATAAGGACTTTTACTCAACTACACCCATAAGAGTCTAGCATGGACATCCTTTCCTCCAGCTAGATAAAATGGGCCAAAAGGTCTTTATATAAGGATGTGATTTTACTCAACTACACCCATAAGAGTCTAGCATGGACATCCTTTCCTCCAGATAGATGAAATGAGCCAAAAAGTCTTTATATAAGGATGTGATTTTATCATATCCATTGGTACTAAAACGGTGTGTCAGTCTATGCACTAATATCCAAGAGTAGCCTAAGAAAACAAGGAGTGGGTTTTCACTAGTCTTCTAAGTTCCTGTGAAGAAGATCATATCTATATTATGGATCATATTCTCTATAGAATCTAATGAGAAGAATATTGAACCCATACTATTCCAAACTGCAGTTGAAATACAATGTTTGGGTTTCAAGTTATGGGCTGACAAGAAAAACGAAGAAGATGATGAAGAAGGCCATGGTTTATACCAACCCAAAGGAGGTGCATCTGTAATCCATGCTCTACTATTATGAATGACTGCCTGCTTCCCCTCCATAGCTACAACCATCTTTAGTATGTTATCTTTCAACTATTCATATGGAATTCATGTGAGATCCTCATCCATGTAATTATTCTCTGAAATGCTGAAAATACATTTTGTTGGACCGAATACCTTGAAGCCTATCTTGAGAGCTCACGAACCAGATTGATCTACTTTTGTCCCAAGGTATTACGAATAAAATATTTAGCTGACTCAAATGGATTGTCTTGTTTCTTCAATCCTCTACTTTTAATGTCAAGGGACTTGAGTTTCCTTTTTCTCTCATCTTCAAAATTGTCTTGTATTACTGTATTTACCATAGCTGGGGTTTTGGAGTTGCAGTTGCCCTTAACCATCTCTACCAAATTTGTATTCACATATTCGAGCTTGAAGTCAAGCTAGCTTTGATTCGATAGATTTGCTGAAAGATTTACTTTAATGTTTTTAATATCCATTGATGCCTCGTTCATATACTATGTTCTATGATGACTTGTTGCAAGCTTATAAAATTATTTGCTTAGCTCTCAATTATTTTTTTTGTTCAATTGTACTTTGATGGTCATAAATTTTTAGGGAGAGGTTTGCAATTATTTTGTCTTTCTGAAGGATTACTCTGAATAGTTTTATTTTTTTAAGACACTTCTGAGTTCACATTGTTAAACATGTCTGATATATTTATTCGGATTTTTAAAAAAAAACATTGGATAAAGCTAGAAGATTTTCGCCAAAGTTACTATCTAACTAAGTAATTCTCTTCTTTATTTCAGCAGGCGAGACCATAGTATACATGAGTTCCTTCCAAATGTAGTCACTGTAGCAACTTTCTTCATAGATAGATTTCTGTAGAGAATGCACGTGAATGTTTGACCAAATATACACAAAAGATTTGTTTAAGCAAACGGAAGATGCGAAATGAATCAAAATCTAAACAAATATACTGAAGTGACCCAAGTATTTTGGACACCTTGCATTGTTCATTCATTAAATGTGGCGCTCTCTCTTCTTTTGTTTTGTTTTTGGTTGGGATAAAACCATGTTCATGCCTCGCAATTTATAAAGAGTACACAAATCTACCATTTTTGAAGATTGCAAATATCCCTTGAAGGATATCTGTAAGTATTTTGTACAGCTTGAATTGTTCATTCATTGAATTTCACTTAAATCTATTGGTTTTGATGTCACGTGAGTGAAAGAGTTAATTGATGCTGCACTACATATCCGAAATTTAGTACAAAACCAATATACCAATACCTTCATAACTTAAAAAGAGTACAAAAATATATCATTGTCAAAGATTATATATACTCGGTTTGCATCCTCGTTCATCATTCTTAAGAGGTTGAGGGATGCCAAAGCTACTCTTGCAACCATGGATATCTCAGATTATTGGACTTTCTAGTGAAAACAAAATGTAAATGCTTCAAAGACGGTGAAGGATATAGTGTTGGATGATTGATGGTGGAAGAGAGTAGCTCTTAACATTTAGATCATGAACCCTATCGTTTCTTTATCGTGGATTGAAAATACATAGTAAAGATGGGATTCCACGATTGAATCTTTGAAGCTAGTTATTTTTTTTTAAAAGAGTCTCATTTTTTTAGAATGAGTGTCTTGAATATGGACATTTGAGAGGGGTTAAAATATAATAATATGTTTTAGTGAGCAAACAAAAAAATATTTAAAAAATAATAATTAAATAATAAATGTCAAAAACACAACAAATTTTTATTTTTTTCAAAAATAAGATTCATTACATTTTTGTATATATAAAATAAAATATATATATTTTATAATTTCAGTTAACTAATATTTAATTTTGAGAGAAATTGAAATGTCTATGGCCTCAAAATACCAAAAATTGTGATATAGTATTATCCTTTCATCCAAAGATCATGTTCACCACCATATGAGATATTCTTGTTAACAGTTGGGAGAAGAATTGAACACCTTTATATTGCTTGATTCACTTATTGAATCCTAAGTACTATAGTGAGAAGTGGCTCAATGCTAGCCCTACACAAAGACTACCTCATCACATGGACATGGAGATTTCAGTATGGAGGAAGTTTGCATCGAGCAAGCTATTTGTGGATAGAAACACCATTGACAAGGTGGTGGAGAGTTTTATAGTGTTTTCTACTTCCATTAGGAGTTTCAACATTGTAACGATGTGATGAAAGATAGGGGCCTTAATAATCCCTATATTTGGTGAGAAACACACATGGAACAACATGAAATTTTCTAAAATAAGTAGCCATGAAGCTCCTCTCTTGTGTGTTACTTCATGCTCTTGTTACAATATGAACTAAATCACTTAAAAGAAAATGCATACTTTGAAGAAGTACACACTTTGAAGAGAAGTCCAGAGCATAGACATTGGAGATTATGAAAAAAAAAACTTGACCTTACATATAATGTGAGGAAAGAGTAGTTAGGGGCAAGGTTAAAGATGTGGGATATAATTTGTAATGATAAGGGTCTCAAAAACATTTTTGAGTTGACATTGGGCAACTTAGATATTAATGTATTGGTCCTATAACCAACAATTTTTTATGATGGTATTAGTGATCCTAATGAGGGATTATCCACAATACCAACAAATCTAGATCTTTGAGGACGATGGGGAATGCAATGGTATGATGGTAACCTTGATGATTTAATTAATGATTATAATATGTAGTAATTGTCAATATCTACTAGCAGGTTTATCTAATACATTTTAATAACACTAAATGAGAAAACTACCCACAAATATATGTAGTTTGACTCGTGAGTTTATAGATTGATTCTGTATATTATCAGTATCTATGATCTATAGTTTTATCTTTCTATACATTAATTTATAATAAAAAATTGGTAATTAAGGGTTGGGGGTCCTTACCCATTTATTATAAAGAGAAATATACAAAAACCAATTGCATTATTGGAAACCTTCAAAATAAACATTCACAAAAAATGATATTTATCAGATGTTTATACCAATGATAAACATAAGCAGCAAACGTACCTTGGAAATAAAATAACAGAACCAAGCTATACAAGCATGGGTTGGCAATCCAACATACCAAAAAAAAATTCCCCTATATTAGATCCAAGCATGGGACAGCCCACTAAGACCACATATTCATAGGTTCCTCGTTGGCACCTTCCACATCTTTAGCTCAAAATCATTTGGCTCACACCCTAGTTGGCCAACTACCACATCTTCTCCATCTATATCTTGCCAATGACCACTGGCACTGTCATTAGACCTGTACCCAGAGGATTTGTATGCATTTCTTAACATATGCTCTATCTTCCCATGATCGAGCTTTGAATTACTTGCAATCCTCCTACATTTCTTGAGGATTCCACCAATACCTAGGGTTGTTCTTACCACTAAAAACCTTCTATGCATGTAAATCTAGGAGGCTTGAATGAGAGTCATAGGTCCATGACTCCCATTTTTACCTCTACTTGATGAGCTAGCTACCTCAACAAATATAGATCCCAAGTGATGATTCTTTGTTCCACAAACTCAACCTAGGAATATTATCATAGTCACCACCTTAGGTGATGATTTATTTTTAAGCCCCTGATTGAGTGAAAGTAATGAGGGCTTAAGATTTTCCAAGTTTAAATTTTGGAATACCGTCTCCTATCAAGTTGTCCCATATAATCCACCAATACAATAAATCATTCCTCTAGCTCCAGGAAAACATAGCCCTCTATGTTGTTTCCTTGAAAAAATTAAGAATGAATAGACCTCCAACTCAACCCTATCTAAATCCTGAGATAGCCCAAGATGGATCTAGGGCAAACCATTTTCTCCACAATTATCTGAGTAATTTTCTTATCCCTTAAGGCTCGTAGGACATTACTTGTAAAAATAGAGGTGAGTTTTGAATGATGCAAATGCTCAAGAGTGAACATACACATAGCCCACTATGGTCCAAATAGCCTTTATGATTTACCTTGTAGGAGCCCAAAAGACTTTTTGAAATATTCCCTTTGAAACCCAAAAATGTAATGCCATCTTACGCTTCTCTACATATAAAAATAGTAGAGGCTCCAAAACAACTAGCTTGTCATCCCATTCTATCCTATTTTGATCTTGAGTGACGCCAATCACTCATCTCAAGGCATTGAACAAAGATGATAAGTTATTGAGTAGTTGAAATTGATTTCATGAGCTTCCAACACCAACCACCTTTTGAGGTGAAAACAAAACCCCCTCATTCTAAATACATTGTGTGCATTGGCTTAATAATGAATTATGATTACTACATTGAGAAGATATTAACTTCCCATGTATAGTTTAATGCCACCATTCTTACCATGGAAGTTTACACATATCATTGGGTAACCTTTCCATTCACACTCAAGGCACCCATTTTAGGAAAACAAGAAATAGAAGCTAAGGGGCCAACCTTAATGTCAATTCTTTACCAAAATTTTCAAACCAAAATAAGTATCTATTGGATTGTCTATGACCAACTCCTTCACTTTTTCAATGCTTTGATTAACAAGGAGATCGGTTGTTGAATTGGCTTTAATGCCTTGTTTGAAAGTCTAGGAGAGGCCAAACTTGGCCAAATATGTGCTCAAGATTCCTAGATTTAGATTCTTGGTTATGGATAGCCTGTATTAACACTATCAAATCCTATTCAGTTATGACATTTTCTATTCCACATTGGACCACAAGCTTCAACCCAAGACAAAGATCTGAGCTTTAACTTAATTAATCATCCCATCCTCTAGTTTTTGAAAGGCTACTCTTATCAGGGAGTTGGAATAATCTTTCATTATACAACCTACTCCAAAGGCTCCTAGGTTACGTTTACCTACACCATCAAAGTTCATATTAAATATATCAATAGTGGGAGGGACCCATTCTGACAATCCTCCTTGTGACCAATAACTGCCACATCCGATCCATTGATGGGGGACACTAATTTGTAATTTTATTCTTATCTTACATATCCTATTTTGAGTGGTAATCATATCGAGATATACATATCTCATATCCATGTATCTCCATATCCATGTGTCATTTGAGTTCTCATACCTAAAAATTTATCATATAAATTATTACTTGTAAATATGGGTGAAGGTTGAACCTCAACCCTCTCACGTGACTTACTCATCATCTTGAATTCACCCTTCCAAATAGACTACTTGTGATGGTTTTATGTTTGGTGTGTGGATGCCCAAAATTAAGCTTTAAAGAGTCTCTTCAATAATATTTCTTCCATTTATTTCCCTTCATTCTTGTTTGACAGGTTTCCTTTTAATAAATTTATTTTCTTTCCATTTTAAACTCTATCAAAATACTATACACAAGTTTATATCTCAAATATTTAAGAATGATGATGTTTCTATGACTTTCTAACAATTTGTACAACAATCTCTTCATTACTTTGAGTTATAATTTCTTTATCAATTTTAAATGTTTAATTAATATTGATTCTTATCTTCCTCTTCTCAATAAAGCTCCATTTTTCGTAAGAGTTATAGTGGTTCCTAATTTTCATGACGACTCTCATACATGTTCCTTACTTTCATGGGAACCTTCATACTATGGTATTTCTTCATCTTCATCATGATCTTCACTCCACATAATCTATCACATCTATACTAAATCTTCCTTATTCTTTTGTAAATGAACTAGAGAATTAGGTTTTAGGTACACAACATATCCCCTAAGTATTTAACATTTCTTCCATTATCGTCATGAGGGATTCCTATAATTTCCACCGACCTCTTATCACAACATATATTGAGATTGGTCAACACATTATTGGTTCCTCAAATTTAACATATAATGAAGCTTTTATACCTCATGTAAGTATACTTGCATCAATTAACTCACAACGTAGATTATTAGAGTAGAGTTGGTGAGAGGATTTTAAGTTAAGTTTCAAAGCCATTGAGGACAAACATGGTTATAAGTATCTCAAACTTATTAACAGCCCACTCATATTTAAAGACCTTGTTCAAATTTTATAAGGTTTTGAACAAATTTTATAGGGTTTTGTCAAGCACCACAAATATTTATTTAAGTGTAATTTCTCATTCTTGAGTTTGAGACAACTATATAAACCTCTCTCCACATTATTCCTTGCATGATTTCAAAGGTTTATTCTTAGTTATATAAATTCTTGGCTTATTGCCAATTGATGATTGATAGATTTGTTGAGACCTTTGCTTTTGTTATAATTTGATTCTAATAAATCAGATTTGTTGTGATTCATCTCATTGTTGATAATAATCTCTTGGATTTATGAGTGCTATAATTGGGGAAGATGTTTTTTGGCTAATTTGTTACATTTGAATGAGGAATTTAAAAGTATATAAATATTTTTATTCTTTGAACAAGAAGATAATGGAATCCATTATTTATGATTATCTACTCAAACTTTTACTTTTGGGGCATTAACCAGGTATGTTTCTCTTATAATAGAGGCACCTTTATTTTTTTATGGTAATTTTTCGTTTAGTAAGATATAAACTTTGAAAATTCAAAGAAGACGAGCTTGGGGTTAGTTGAATGCATTAAGAAAAAAGATTTAAAATATTTAAAATATTCCATTTCCTAAAAGTTTTAGTAACATTAAGGATGTCTCCCATTCTTCAATATTATCATATTTAGAGAGGTCGTCTAATAAAGGAGGTGAAAACATTTTAGATGGAATAGTTGGAGTGAATGGTCCCTGTGGATGCAAAATAACTAGCTACTAGCTAAGTTGGAGAAGATGGATCAAACACTTAATGTAGAAGGTGGTTGGTGAGATTCTATAACGTGACTACCTTGAGGATGGCAATAGTCTTTGAAGTTTCTACAATTGTGGCATTTTGTATGTAATGTTACCTTCTGAAGAGAAGCTATTAGAATGATGTTATGAAATAAAACTAATCATTTAAATTTTTATAATTATATAATTTAACCTTTCTATAACATATTTAGTAAATTTTTGCATGGTGTTTTGTATAGTTATTGATGCATGTATGAATAAATATTTAATAAAAAAAATTGTAATTTGACATACATGTCAATATCTCAAGTTTAAGGATACAAATAACACAATAAAAAAAATGCAATTAACATACACAAGGATGAAGCATATGATCTCCAGTGATATATAGCAAATAGTTAACAACACTTCTAAAAGAAGATAAGCTAAACTAAATATGTTAATGTTGTTAGGTGACCAAATGTTGTTAGTAAGACTAAAATTTAAGGGCACCATACCATACCATGATTCAAATGATAGGCATCCTCTCTTCAAAAAATAAACTTAAAGATATTAATATATTTAGTGTCATAATAAGATAATAAAGGAATTTTATAGAATAATTTCAATGTGCAAAGATTGAAAGGTAAAAATTACTCATATCAGTGTAGTTTACATTAAAGCTTCAATAAAATATATATAAAGCATATTTAGTTTTTAATCCTACCATTTAGGATGTACCTTCAATCTACTACATGGAATATCTCAATCAATCAATCAATCTATCTATCTATCTATCTATCTATCTATGGGTATTATCGTAACCACGAGTAAACCTTGAAACAATTATTAACAAATATAATTAAATACGAAATAGTTTTCTAATTAAAGGTAAACGGTGGGATTTTTTTAAAATAGGGACACAAACCATAGAAAAGAAAAACACAACCAAGGCTTAAAAAGCCAAATATTACATAAAGCATGGTAGCACTACAACACGAAATAAGGCAACAAACAAAGAGAACTAAAAAATAGTTGTGAATGACCCACCAAAATCCCTGAACATTTGAATTCAAAAGGTCAAAAATAATGAATCTATCCTCATTTCACCATACTAACTATTGCAAAAATATTATTGAAGCTGCTCCCTAGCTTCTTTATGGTATTTCAACCTATGATCCTTTCATATTATTTTATTTTCCGAATGTAAGGATCATATTGGAAGGTTTAATGTTATTTTTGCCACATCTTTTTTTCTTGCTAACAACCACTGTCCATTCTTTCCCATCCCCTTTATTTGGATAAATAGGAATGGTAATATGGAAAGAATCAACTGATTGAGATTTTTTTTGTATATCTATTGGCTAAAAGTCTACATTAGGTTCACAGTTAAATTTTTTTTCCAAAAATATTCTATCACCTTCAACAAGCTCTAACAATATATTCTCTTTACAAGGCACCTCTTCCTTCAGACCCAAAGGAGTCTTAGGCACTTCATTAGCTGAATTAGAGTCCACAATTTTCCCATTAGCGAGTTGTAAAATGGCGTCCTTCCACCAATGGATAATACTCTTCTTCTTAGAGAAATTACAACTTGAAGCCAAATGCCCTGTAACGAAACATCTCCTACAACAAAAAGATAATCCTTCATAATCAAGATATTGATTCCAAGTTCTATCCTTAATCTTAAGCTCAATATGGAAAGAATCAATTGATTGAGATTTCTTTTGTATATCTATTGGCTAAAAGTCTACATTAGGTTCACAGTTAAATTTTGTTTTTGAAAATATTCTATCACCTTCAACAAGCTCTAACAATATATTCTCTTTACAAGGCACCTCTTCATTCAGACCCGAAGGAGTCTTAGGCACTTCATTAGCTGAATTAGAGTCCACAATTTTCCCATTAGCGAGTTGTAAAATGGCGTCCTTCCACCAATGGATAATACTCTTCTTAGAGAAATTACAACTTGAAGCCAAATGCCCTTTAACGAAACATCTCCTACAACAAAAAGATAATCCTTCATAATCAAGATATTGATTCCAAGTTCTATCCTTAATCTTAAATCTTAAGCTCAATATGTGGACAAGGAATATGTAGAGGGGAGGTTAGTCTTTTGTTAGTCCAAGAAAAAAAATCAAAACAACACACTAAAATCCTAACACCTCTAGCCTAGACACTAGGGAGAGCATAGGTAACAAAACTACTTATGAAGGCACAACTAAAATATAAAAAAGACACTCTTTTACCTTCCTTGGAACTCCAAATGGATTGTTGAATGGCTTGCTCTACTTGTGCATCAAAAAGTCTTTGACAATGAAGCTTGCTTGGCTCCTTCTCTCCTTGGCACCTTGGCTTTGATTGCTTGGCTTAAGAATTGGGTATGGTAACACCACTTGCAAGGCATTTTGGCATTATAACACTACATCAAAATGAATTATTGAAGATATTTATACATAATAACTTTTCACCAAAAAAATAGCTTTGAAGATGTTTAGGCATAATAACTTTACACCAAAAGAGATAAAAATCAATAGCCATGACCCTGTGTTTATAGCCTTAAGAATTAACTCTCACCCAAGGTGAGTTAAGGTTGAGTTTAAACATGGAATAGGTTCAAACTAAACCTAAGTGAGTTGAGACTAACTCTAGTTGAGTTAATAGTTATCATGTAATTATGATTTTTAATTACTAAGCATGGCTCTCAAATTAGGTATTTTGGAATATTTTCAAAGAGCTGGACAACTCATAAAGGTAAATGATGAAAAGGCTTGATATTTTGATTTTTGGAATTTTCATTTTTCGATATTCATTAATTTCAAATGGATTATTCAACCAAGAATTTAATCTTATTTAATTAGTTAATTTATTTTGATTAGTATTTTTGCTTTTCAAGGTTTAATCAAGTGCCATGCTTAATGGGTCCATAGGCTAAATTGATAGTTGTGATGCCGCAAGGTGATTAGGGATGAATCTATGAGAGGTTATTGATGCAGGAGCATCTATATATATCTTAGAAAGACGTGGTTATGTTGGATGATTGAATTAAAATTCTTGTTTCCCTCTAAATTGTGTTTAGATTTCAAACTTTTACTTTGAGAGTAAATGTAATTGTCAACAGTGAAAAGTGAAAAGGTAAGAGAATCTCCATGTTGGCAGCCAATCTTGGCTTAAAGAGCAAATGAGGGGAGTGGTTGAAATATTTCAATTGTAAGATATTAGTCTTCTCCAAATTAGTATATTGTTAAAAAAAAATTTAAAACTGTGTTTTGTTTTGAGCCCAAGATGGGGCGTAGAAGTTAGAGAGAAGATTCTTTAAAAACAAAAGAATAGGATATGCATTAAAGGGGAGAAAAAGAAAATTGTAGGTGCCCGTTGGAATGGACAGAAGGTTTCTTTTGATATAGATGATAATAAAGATGAAGATGAAGGCTCTGCTGATAATGGCAATGCTAAGCAAAATATTGCGCAGATCAACAGTTTGAAACGTAAAAGGGACGTTTACCTTATAGAAAATACTGTTGTTCAAGTTCCAAATGCTATATCTGAAGAAGAGTGTGATGCTCAAACAGAAACAGAGAATGTTTCAGAGCCCAGGCTCAAGTTGAAGAAACTTTGCAAGCCGCTGCTTCAGGAGGCTCCAGGCCAATCAATGAAGATTAAAAACTTGAAGAAGTGTATACAAGCCTGTTCAAGTTTCTCTTTTTCATATTTTTCTTGTAGCCATGATGTTGTTTTATATTTGACAAGAAAGCTTGATAAAAGCTCAAAGTTTGTTGTTGAGGAAAGGTATTTAATTTATATTTAGTTTATATGTTTTAGTGCCTCCAAGTTTCTCATGTGTAGCTTGTTGGAGATCGCCTGTGTGGGTTTTTCTGTTTAATGTTTTAACATCATTTGACGCCGCTCTTGATCTCTCAGTTTCTACGTCTTTCCTTACATTTTAAACCTCTAATACAGTGTTTACTTAGTATAAACCATGAATTTATACAATTTTATGGGGTGTTTACTCAGTGTGAATTGGGCCAAGGTTAAATCTTGAAATGGAATTAAGACATATTGCCGCAATTGAAGCAATTTTGCTGACGATCGGAAGAGGCTAAGAAGAAGCGGACAAGATAAATAAAGCTCCGGCCTTGAATTATATTTGGATTATGTGCTTTGATCGAGATCTTTTGGAGAAGACTATGAATACTTTGCTTTGTATGGATTAAATTTGTTTCTGAAACTGGTCGAGTTCGAATCCAAGGGAGTGGCTTTGAGATTCAGAGTGATGGCAAGGCTACTAATCTAACTTAAGAAAATGCAAAGGTAAGGATGATTGTGGAAGCAGATGAATTACCCTTCTATCATTTTCAGTGCTTTGAATGTAAGACCTTTATAAAAGTTCTCCATCGACTGTTCTGTCTATTCTAGTACATATCAAGAAGCAATTGTTTAAGAAACAGAGCTCTGGGAACAACGATTGCGCTGTTAGCAATAATTATTCTATTCTTTGGATCATCTGACCATTGTCATTCTCTTGCATTTGTGTGGATTAACCAGTATTCTGCTAAACTTTGTTGCACCTAGAATCACCAGGCAAACATGTCGCAGGCGTTGAATTGTAGTGATGTGGTAAAGATTGACCAGCAAAGCAGACAAAAATAGTGTCACCCATTGAAACAGGTGTCAGATATCCAAATGGTTTTTCTAAATACTTAATGAATGGACCAGGTCTTGAATATTTAATGGGGAAGCAATCAAGAAAGAGGAAGTGCTTCTTCATTATAAAAGCCTCTTGGTGTGCTTTGCAAAGAATCACATGAATCATCATTACCACTTAAATGTCTCAAAATTTGTGACAGCGCATCAGTTATTATTGCATATGATATAATACCATGATTAGGGATGTGTCAACATGATATTGAGCATTGATGAATTATGCTTGAGAAAATTTAAGAGGTTCAGTAATACCTAGTCTTAATTTGCAATGGTTGGTAGGAATTGGTCTGAAGTTCGATCGAAAGCTAGTTATCACCAATTAGTTGTCTACACAATAAACTCAAAGAGTTCCATAGAACAATCCATATTGGAAAGAATTCTTGCCTATGTGGGATGAAAAAATTTGCAAGAAATAGGGTCTACTTTTAGAAATTCTCCTAAAGAATTTACCATCGATTTAAAGCAATATGAAGTCCAAAACTAAATAGGTACGTGAGGTAACCTTACCCATATTGGCCTAACATGGAAATTTTTAATGAGAGGATTAAAACCAGGAAGCCATGGCTTGAATAATAGCATGTTTTATTCCCATTTCCATATTCTGCACTCTAACACCACCTCACGATCCTTAATATTATTGAAGAGAACCATAAAAAATATCCTTTAAAATTGGAAAATTTTCAGTGAATCCTTCATTAGAGGATTCCAATTCTTTGTGATTCAGACATTGAGATCCTTGAGTGGAGGCTAAAAATTCTAGAAATCACAAATCATCCTAGATTCAGTTAAGATTTTTCCCCACTTCAAGACTGTAACAAGATTTTTCCCTTCAAAGTAGATCGAAGGGTCGGATATAACAAGTTTTAGAGGCTTTTGATGCCTCTTTCTTACATTGAATTCAATAGTCTTAGCTACCTCCACATATGAGGGTCACTTCTCTTGATTAAAAATGACATTCCCCCACTCTAGATATGAAACTTTGCTGCCAGGGAAAATCCCTTTATCGTGAATGAAAGTATTTATTAACACATAATGCTCAGGTATATGAAATGGCTTTGCTACCATGGAAAACAGATCCAAACCCTGACCCTATTTGATCACATCATGATCTTCCCCTTCCCCCTTCAATGATTCAACCTGTAAGTTTGTCACTCAATCCTAATTCTTCACCATGCTATAAGTTGTCACTCCACAATAGTGATGGAACCCTAAAATCATGGCTATGGAAATTAACTATCAAAATTAGTAAACATAGAGAAAAACTATTAAATACAAATTAGTTAATAATATCCTAATAAATAATTAATATGATTAACTCGGATTAATTCATCAAACTATGATGTACTAACCAAGAAATATCTAACATTCTCCTCTTTAGTACATACATCTATTCAAAGGGAAAGGAACCATTCTGCAAGAGAACTAGGACATACATTAGTTTGAAATGAATAATTTTAGACAAAAAAATATAAACTATAATGAGATCAATTGAACTAAGTCGTACTAACCTTTAAAATAAGCGAGTAGGGGCATGCATGCTACTCACTGCGAGTGTGGCATAAACCTTCACTTTTTCTTTCCAAATATGTTCCTTTGATTGGTTGAGCCTCAGTAAGTAGGTACAAATCAAGATAGTGAAACTAAATCCTTGCTATTATCTTAGTGGGTGTTAGTCATCGTACTAAACAATATGAACAATAAAATAATCACCAGTATACTGGTCACCAATCTATAGTCAGAGTACATCATCACTATTTTTGATGACTAAAAAATCTTTAGATATATAATCTTTTAGGTGCCCTATGTGTTATCTCAAAAACAAACTATTATTCCTTAAGTTTATGGTAAATTTGAGATTATGATTGACCTCCATCTCCCATTTCTTTTAATCCCCAATTGTCTTGGATCATTCATCTAAATCAAACCCAATGTTCCAATAGACCACAAATCCATCCATGATACACTCTGACAGGATCCTTCTTTATTTTTGCAAGTCTTTTTTTTTTAAATAAATAGGATTCCCCTTCTCAATCATAAAACCATATATAAGAATTTTTGGTTCTCCCAATTTACAAAACTATTTACAAAAAGACTTGTGATAAACTAATTTGAGTTCCCTATGAATTTAGTTTTAAGTGACATTGAAATAAACCAATTTCCTATAAATAGTTTTACATTATTTTTATTTTATTTAAAAACATAGATTGAAAAAGACTCGAGGTAATTACTCCATCACACTCACGTTAAAATAAAATTATACAATTCAGGTCTTGATAAACACTAAACACTAATGTGTGAAAATTACAACCCGGTGCCACTCTCATAGTGGCACCTCGTATTAGTGCATGACCCCTCTTGGGTAGCGGTAAGGGTGGCAACCCCTACCTCCTTCCCTTACTAGGTAGGATGGTTGGGATGATCCTCCTCCTCCTCTTCATCCAGATGCTTGGGAGGTGCCACTTGGAGGTCGATCAAAGATGTTAGACAAGTTCCCTAGATTCTCTCTAGCCATTTCTCCTACTCGACTACAAGAAGATGATAAAAACACTACTTAGGCTTCTGGTTGGGAGCCAATTCTAGATGGTAATGAATTTTCAAGCTTAGGCTGGGGTCCAAATGATATGCATCCTTTGCCTTCTGACCTTGCTCTAATAACTTAATGTTCTCTTTTATGATGTTTTGATGACTTGTTCCTAGATGGGGTCTACTGTTCTTTTTGCTTTTGATTTTTCCTCTTCCTAAACTTGACCTAGTTTGACATTGAGAGCTGCTTCCATACCACCTTTTTTTTGTGAATTATTTTTATATTATATATTTTAGGAAAATAAAAAACACACAATGACTCTGATTTTTAATGCAAACAATGGAAGGATTATCTTAGTTGGGTGACACCTTAATTATAATATAATATCCACCAAGCATTCATTTAATTCCAAAATTTATCTAATTTCCATCATGATTTCTCTCTCTTTTGATGCTTTTGTGGACAACTAAAAATTCCAAAACATCTCTCTTACACCTCCTTAAGTTGATCCTCTCTAAATCACAATTTTTTTTAAATATATTAAAAATGCCTTTGCTTATTTGGTTAAATGTGTTTTTATCATCTACTCCATATGAAAACTCTTTCAAAAATCTTTGAGCTTGACTTATTGGTTTCAATGTCATTGTTACGCTTCCTTTATTCTGATGTGGTTATCTGTCTTATCAAAGGTGCTTAGTAAGATAATTTTTCTTCTCTTGCTCCACACATGAATCTGTAAATCTCTAGGATAGGTGTTATTTTATGTAACAATGCATTTCTGCCCCAATGCCTCTTTTCCCTTTTAAGACCAAAAGAAATATCCTCACCCCACCACCATAAAAACAAACAAATAAAAAGAAAAAGAAAAAAAAAGCACAATAACTTAAATGTTTTTATCTGATACCACTGATGGGCAATTTTTTTAAAAAAAAAATTAAAAAACTTAAACATTTTAATTTGATACCACTTATGGGCAAAATTTGCTTGTAACTTACATTAAAGTTTTAGTAGAATATATAAAAATAATTGTTAGTGCTTAGACCTCCTAGAACTATTAACATATATGATTAATATGAATTATTTAATCTGATCCTAATAATTAATTAGTAAGACTAAATTAAGTTAAGACATAAAATTATGATGTATTAATCTAAAAATATCTAATAAAGATAGGGTTTTGAGAATAATATTTAATTTTTATAAGTCTATAGAGTGTTTGAGGCTGAAATAAGGTAGAAATAATTTTAGGAATCAAAGCGAACAAAAAATTAAGAATGGAGTGTTTTGTTCTTGGTTGCTTCTAAGTGTGTACATTAAAGCTAAGCTACTTTACTAATCATTGTGTATATTTCTAAAACAAATTTAATAAATATGATCATTTGTTGTTGGACTTTGAAAACTTCACTCAATTTCTCAAAAACTGTTGGGTAAACTACATTTCTTATATATAATTTTTGAAACCTAATCAACTCAAAATATGTTACATAATATACCTTTTTTCAAACATTTTTATCAAATCTTGCATTACATTTTTTAGTGGTCAATGGTCTATAGTACCTAAGAACATTGATATGCCTCTTGAGGGGACCACCAGTCCATATACATGGAATAGTTAATTTTTAAAATAAGAATAATAAGACAATGAATGTTTCTATAGAACAATATAATACATGTTATTCCATAATTTGATGGATATTGATTTTCAAACATTTCTATCAAATCTTGCATTATATTTTTATTAGTTAATGATTTATAGTACCTAAATACATTGATATACCTCTTGAGGGGATAACCAGTCCATATACATGGAATAGTTAATTTATAAAATAAGAATAATAAGAAAACAAATGTTTCTATATAAAAATATAGTACATGTTATTCCATAATTTGATGGATATTGATTTATTACTTCGAAACGTGGACAATGTTGTCAAATGTTTTCTACATTATCTACAAGGGTATATATATTTTGTAAATGTCTAGTAGGTAAATTTGGTATTCTTTCCATAATGCTTCTTGAGGAAATAACACTACGGGATGATCATATTGACTGTAATAAATTGACCTTGAATACCCCCTTACGATCCACAAGTAGATCAAGTATTTCAAATGATATCAACCTCAGCATAGCCATCCATTGTAATTAGTATAATCAATTATCATATTTTTTAGGCATTTTAACAAATAATTTGTGTGTTTCTTAAATTGTTTACATATTTTGCATATATATTTATAATAACGTATATCTATTTTTTAATTATATTTTTATGGATATTAATACTTTAATTATTCTATTATTCATAAGTCATAAAATTTTAAGGAAATTTACACTCCGAGGTGTGATCATATTGACTGCACCCATTAGTAAATATCCATAAATCGTGCTTGAGTGTTTTATAGTCTTGAATGTGGCTTTATACTATATGTATATACATAAGGCTTGCGTTTGTTTGTAAAATTTCCATACATTTATATGGACAAAAAAAATTAATATGATTTGGTGGATATATATACATTACTTGTCTAATGCTTTTTGAAAAAACATGTTGTAAAGGAAACAATATTGCTAGGTGTGATCATATGGATAACTACATTATTTGTTTCTTGGGTTCAACTTTATAACATGTGTGTGCATGTGTCAATGGAGAGAAATGGGGTTGAAAATTGAAAATATTAAGATATAGTAATTTGTGACCTATTTTTAAATTATACTCTTTATGGATAATGAATGCATTTTTTCAAAGAATTAAGGTGTTTTATGTATTCTTCCACATTTTCTATACAAGAATATCATGATTTTTACTCCTTTATTGGCATAATATGGCAAGATGTTGGCATAGGATAAGAGTCTATTAACATATGGTGTAATGGTTTTTCAACTAAAATTACTTAATATTGGCATGGATGGATCTTAATGTGTTCTTAATCTATATCAAATTAGTCATACTAGCATGGTTATATCTTTTTATACATCATTTTTATGTTTTGCAATATTTTTAAGAAAATAACACTTTGAGGTGTGATCACATTGACTCGAGGTCAGATATTTTTTAATTCTCTCTCTCTCTCTCTCTCTCTCTCTCTCTCTCTCTCTAGACATGAGTTCTTGTGTGCATGAGTGGTTTTCATCTGGTTGATCATTGTGTTCATCTAGACATTTTGGGTCTACTGGCAGAAAATTTGAGTAGGTAGTTTACTGACATCACCATTGTCACATGTGGATGAGTCAGGGGGAGTTGGTCATATGGTTGTGATCACATTTGTGCCTAGTTTCTATGTTACAAATTTTGTGTCATGCAATGAAGCACAACATAATATATGTAAGTGCAAAGTTGGGGTCCTAGATAGTTTGACAGTGTTTTCCCATACTTGGCTAAATTTGTAATGTGGCAAGAAACACTGAGCAGGCATTTTAATGTTGTTATATTTTGTACCTGTGAAGGTATGAGGAGAAAATGATAATATGGGGTTTTTTAAATTTTTTTCCTAGTTTATTTGTGCTAATTTTCATGTTATGCTATGAAGTGCATCAAAAGATATGCATGTGCAAAGTTGGCCTTCCAAACAGTTCTTGAAATAGTTGGCTATGTGGTAGAAAAAATTTGAGTGTGAAGATTAATGGAGTTATATCTCACAAGTGTGAAGGTTTGAGGAGGATATTGAAATATGGTTGGATTCTCCTATTTGAGGAGATCATATGGTTTATTTTGGAGAACATGCGAGTGTGCGAAGCAGAAGATATGGCTATGCAAAGTTAGCCTTCTAGGCAAATAAGCAATGGTCCCCATACTTAATCATTTTTTAAAAGGGGTAAAGACCAGGATCAAATGGAGATCCTAGGAATCATGGGTGATCATACAAACTGATCAAATAGTATGTGTTGCTTGATAAGGACCTTGTTGATCCATAGAGATCTACAGTGCATAACAAGTTAAAGAGCTCAAAGTGTTCAAAGTTTAACGTTAAGCAAAGATAAAGATCAAGATTCTTCCAAGGATCAATGGTGATCAAGTGTTCATACTAATTGATATAAATGGTGTGTATTAAAATCAAGAGGTCAAAGTCACAATTGTCTAGCATGACTAAAGTGAAGACAATCTCGAAGAGATCGACGGAGCATATGAGATCAAAGTTATTAGATTACATGAGATGAGGTCAATTGTTCGATGTTTAACATTTAAGAATCAATGCCTTATGCATTTAATTTAAATAATATCTATGGTGCATGATTTATCTAAGTAGTGTGAGCATGATATGTGAGCATAGTGTTCAAGGTTTAACTGTGACCGTTTGCTTTTGAATTTGAAAAGGAAAAACCAGTGCTCTACATTTTAGCTATATCTTTTGATGTATGTAGAATTTTCTCATGGTGTAAAAATAAAACTTGTATAGGACTCTAAGGCACACCTATACATATATATTTTAAGATCTGAAAGTGTGTATAGTGAAAGATATTAAGGTTCAAAATTGATTGTGTTTGTGCATGTTCTGCAAGTAACCCAAGAAGGGTATTTGAGCTATGCTTATTATTATCTCAATGTTTCTTGATGAATTATCTATTGGAGAGTGTTGTATAATATATAAGGATAATATTTTTGGTAATTGGAGGTTTGACCATTATATATTCTATATGAATAAAGGCATATAAGTTGACTATGTTTGTTAAATGCACTGACAATTTGAGTGACCATATTACAGAGGTAGGTTGAAAGTGTTATGAGTAGATTTGAAGAATAAAATAAGCATGGAGATGTTATATAAGTCTCTGAGGCTTATGAAAATGCATTTTTTGTCATGATATGCCTATGATCAGATATGGAGAGCCAAAATAGCTTGATTGTATTTTGATTGTATATGACTAGTCTAAGTGGTCATTTTGTGTATATTATTTTGAGTGCTTAAAACATGTGTTGATGCGTCTAAAGAATGTGGATTTATATCTAAGGTATTTAATGGTTCACCCATGTGATATAATCATATATATATTTGAAATATTTGATTATTTGGTTCAAAAGTTTGAGATTGTGTTTTCTGTGTATGAAGACTTGAAGAGTTAGGAGACCTAATTGGTAGGTTCAAATGTGGAGTTGGTGTCCCAATTGGCATAGACTGATGTAGGAGTGATCAAGGGGATATTGGAGATATGTTTGATATGTTTGAATCATTGATAAAAGATGAAGGTGGTCCAAGTAGTCTCACATGTAACATGTGAGTATGAAGACCTGACGGTTTTATGTCACACCAAGACCTAATGGTGGTTTGGGGGTAATTAGGAATTGACTGACCTATGGAGTATGTGGTTCTTAAATGTAACATGTATGAGGACCTATTTTAAAGTTGGAACAAGTGTGGTAAGCATCTTAGTTGGCCAATATGGGTTATACCAAGATCATGGTATAAGTGCAAGGCCTATTTGGCATGTTTGTTCTAGTTATGTGAATGTTGAACCAAGAAAAGGAGAGAACCTTTGAAAGTGAAGGTACAGGTCAGTGAGGACTAGTAAAGAGAAAAGATCATTATACATGCTTGTCTAATCAAGGTGATGAAGGTGATCACATAAGTCATTGGACCTAATAAGCCTAGAAGAGGCAGAATGAGTGAGTATGTTCAAGAGGCTATTTGAGAGCGTGTGTATAGTGATCGAAGGCAAGGTGAAGGTTGTGTGTGCCCAATGGATGGGTTGAAGGGAATATTAGGTTGATGATTGTTTGTATGAATTTTATGTCATATTTTTGATGTCATAATAGTGCTCTTGCAGGTTTGAAGATTGAGTGTGAATGAAGAGTTGAAGAGTGAGGGAGAGTTGGATGAAAGATTGAAGGTGAAGACTGATTATCATATGTCCATCATCAGGGGTTGAAGACATCAGTTCAAAGGTGGAAATTTTCATAGGTTTTGTTGTGTTTGCTCAACATTTAGGGGGTTGTAGCCTCTTTACAAGGTGAAACTTGTTAAAGGTCTAGTTGTTATGGTAGTTCAGCTAGACAAGTGTAGTAGCTCCTTGTGGGATTGTAGTCTCACTGAAATAAGGGATGGTAGTTCCTTGATCAGTTGTAGCCGATCTAAATTAGATCTTGTCATTATAGGACTATAGTCCATCTTGCAGGTTTGATTAGGTTTTATTCCCCAATAGGTTTTCTCACGTAGATGTTGTGTTGATGTGATATATGCTCTTGTTCATGCTTTGGATGTATGTGCTTTCATGTTTATGTTGCTATATCAAATTGGTGAATGATGGAATGGTTTTGAATTGATTTTGTATTATTGTATATTGGTTCACCGACACACCCCTCCCTTCCCCCCTCTCAGTATCTACTTCCAACACATGACCTTTTGAGGGTTACACTACATATCACTTTGGGAAACATGCTCAATATAGTTTTAGTATATGAGATTGACCCATCATAATGTAATAAAAGAATCCACCTCCTCTCCCTATTATAATCAATAATTTTATATGCTTATTAATTACAATAATTATTTTGGTATAAATATGCAACCATGAGACTTCTATAGATAGAGAGTGGACTAACATCAGACTATGCAAACACCTTAACAAATGTACCATACAAAGACTTAATGTTAAACCTGATAACTATATTTGGATATTATAAGTAACCTAGGGTACTTGTGTATATATATGTATCTTTAAATTTAAATTTAAAAACATACGCACATAGGTCAATAATGAAAAGGCCTGAATGCGAAAAATAAAGCCATGGGAAAACAAGGCATTGTGGTACAAAGTACACACATACAACTTGACCACTCTTGAACTACATTGAATGAGGCCAAGCCACTTTTAGAATGATCCAAAAATGGACAAGTAAAAAAACCCAAAAAATAAATATTAAAATGAAGTGCATGATAATTGGGTGGATATCGAGGAAAATAAATGATAGTTTTGAATTTGCTTATGAGTAAATGTAGATAATGAAAGAATATGCAGGGTCTGAGGTGAAAGGAAAGTGTAATAACAAGAGCCTAAATTAAATGTTAATGTATACATAATTCTATGCCCAACATCTTTTCTAAGCTTTCTTGTGCTATTAAAGCTTCATTTTCCCTCTTCTTTTATAGAGTACATCTTAAGGTGGATTCTAGTGTATATTAAGACATACACTAGTATATTATTTACGATGTTAAATTTCTGGAATTGATCCAAGATCACTAAAATAACCCAAGACTTAACCCACAATGCATGTGCATACCTATATAACTTCAATGACAAATACCACATGCCAAGGTAGAATGACTACCAAATATATTAAATCATCAATGTTCGGAAGAACAATGTGACCCTCCACACAAAAATATTATAGTACAAAAGAACCTACAATGGATTACCTCAACCTTGGCATCCAGTTTATAATATAGATAACTAATGAGGTATAGGATAGGAAGGAATCTTATCTTTAAATATATTAGCCCAAAAAATATAATCCCTATTTTGAGAATAGCCACTAAAGATAATCCCTACATAAGTTTTGCATTATCCATATATAATAGAATTATAAGTGCATCTTATAAAATACACTAGCATATGTCTTAATATACACCAACAATAAATAAATATACCAAATCATGACAAAAGAATTGCATCTAATTAGTTTGTATCAAAATTTAGGTGTCTACATAATGCCCTACTTTTATGTGTTTATATGCATACATATCAAAGTAAAATAAAATAAGTTTATATACTTGAGAGGGTTAAATAAAACTTTTTATTATTTGGAATAAACTCACCCACACTTTAATGTCAATAACTCTTGTTTACCTCCAAATAAATTGGAATGCTTACAATAAGATCAGTTTCTTTATAAATTGATAACAATGTAACTAAATAAAACAAGTTAAAAACTGAAAATAAGTAAATGAATGAATACAATAAGATTGGTTTCTGTTAAATGTCATTACAATACTTCATTTGATGTTTCAGTGTAGGCTCTAAGAAATGCATCACTTAGTAGTGTTACCTGGGGTATAAAATCAAGTATTTTCAAGATGTCATCCTTTGTTATGTCACACCATTAGAGGCATGTGATATTTTACTTGGGTAACCATATTGTTACCATCAACACATTGTTATTGAATAAAATACCAAAAATGTTATCAAACATGTTGGTGATATGAGATACCAGATACTTGTAGTTCTTAAGCTTTCACTCATTAATGTCAAGCAGTGCAAGAAGCTATTCATTTATAGTATTGTTGACCAAATTTGACCCTGCAGGTCAAATTTGGACCCCTAGGTGAAAACTTGAACCTTAGATGTTTTAAGAGGTCTATTATTATGTCATAAGATGTATTAAAGATCATTTCATGTCACATTAACCTTGGTCTTGGTCATGTTCAATGTTTATGTCTTTTTGAGTCATTTTGGGGGTCAAATAGAACATTAAATGACTTGTACTGATTCCTTTGGAAATGTAAAGGTTTCAAAAGGTGATGTCACATTCCATGTGTCCTAATAAGTCTTAAGTAATCATTTGTAATTGAAAATTGGCAGGTTCTTCTGAAGAAAAGGTAGTTTTCTTAGAAAAAATGAGCATTTAATGAGGTGTACAAAATTATATGACCTTGTGTAGCTGAGGATACTTCAATAGTGTCTCTTGGTATTCAACACACTTATTCCAGTGATTAGTTTGATCAGAAGCTCAAATAAATGAAGAAAACTGCTTCTCTCTCTTTCCACTAGGCTTGGCAAGAAAAAATGGTCTTCGGGGTTGTGCTTAGTAGGCCAACAAAGGAGGTTTCAAGAAAATTGATCCGAGGGGTGTATTTTACGCTTATTCAGAATCCATTTTATGTTTGTTTGTATAAGAATGGTTACATGTGCTTTATAAACCATTCTTAAGAAGTTCAGCTATCCAATTTGCTTGCTAATCTATACACCTATAGGTTTTGCTTTGGTTTGGAGAAGTCTATACAATCCAGCTACTGATATGGTTCCAGATGATGTTGGCCCTATCCTCCCATGCTTTCCATTCTTGGTTTCATGTTTGACAAAGATTTCATG